>JAESUZ010003469.1:0-321557 GCA_017311185.1 Proteles cristata cristata | reverse complement strand
GGGATGGTGATACCTCCCGTTTTGGTTTTATTTTTCAGGATTTCTTTGGCTATTCGGGGTCTTTCGTGGTTCCATACAAATTTTTGGATAGTTTGTTCTAGTTTTGAGAAGTATGCTGGTGCAATTTTGATTGGAATTGCATTGAATGTGTAAAGTGCTTTGGGTAGTAATGACATCTTAACTATATTCTTCCTATCCATGAGCATGGAATGTTTTTCCATTTCTTTGTGTCTTCTTCAATTTCCTTCATAAGTTTTCTATAGTTTTCATCATACAGATCTCTTGTATCCTTGGTTAGGTTTATTCCGAGGTATTTTATTGTTTTTTGTGCAACTGTGAATGGGATCAGTTTCTTGATTTCTCCTTCTGTTGCTTCATTATTGGTGTATAAAAATACAACCGATTTCTGTACGTTGATTTTGTACCCTGCAACTTGGCTGAATTCTTGGATCAGTTCTAGTAGGCTTCTGGTGGAGTCTGTCGGGTTTTCTATGTAGAGAATCATATCATCTGCGAAGAGTGAAAGTTTGACTTCCTCTTTGCCAATTCTGATGCCTTTGATTTCCTTTGGTGTCTGATGGCTGATGCTAGGACTTCCAGCACTATGTTAAACAACAGTGGTGAGAGTGGGCATCCCTGTCGTGTTCCTGATCTCAGGGGGAAAGCTCTGAGTTTTTCCCCGTTGAGGATGATGTTAGCTGCAGGCTTCTCATAGATGGCTTTGATGATGTTTAAGTAGGTTCCTTCTATCCCAACTTTCTCGAGAGTCTTTATTAAGAAGGGATGCTGTATTTTGTCAAATGCTTTTTCTGCATCTATTGACAGGATCATATGGTTTTTATCTTTTCTTTTATTGATGTGATGTATCACATTGATTGATTTGCGAATGTTGAACCAGCCCTGTAACCCAGGAATGAATCCCACTTGATCTTGGTGGATGATTCTTTTGATATGCTGCAGGATTCGATTTGCAAGGATCTTGTTGAGAATTTTTGCATCCGTATTCATCAAGGATATTGGCCTGTAGTTCTCTTTTTTTGCTGGATCTCTGTCTGGCTTGGGAATCAGTGTGATGCTGGCTTCATAAAATGAATCCGGGAGTTTTCCTTCGCTTTCTATTTTTTGGAATAACTTGAGAAGAATTGGGATTAATTCTGTTTTAAATGTCTGGTAGAATTCCCCAGGGAAGCCATCAGGTTCAGGGCTCTTATTTGTTGGGAGATTTTTGATCACTGATTCAATTTCTTCACTCGTTATGGGTCTGTTCAGGTTTTCTATTTCTTCCCGTGTGAATTTTGGTAGTGAGTGTGTGTTTAGGAATTTGTCCATTTCTTCTAAGTTGTCCAATTTGTTGGCATATAATTTTTCATAGTATTCCCTGATAATTGCTTGTATTTCTGAGGGGTTGGTTGTAATAAGTCCATTTTCATTCATAATTTTGTCTCTTTGTGTGCTCTCTCTTTTCTTTTGGATAAGTCTGGCTAGAGGTTTGTCAATTTTGTTTACTTTTTCAAAAAACCAACTCTTGGTTTCATTGATCTGTTCAATTGTTTCTTTGGTCTCTATGTTGTTTATTTCTGCTCTAATTTTTACTATTTCTCTTCTTCTACTGGGTTTAGGGCGTTCTTGTTGCTCTGCCTCTAGTTCCTTTAGGTGAGCTGTTAGATTTTGGACTTGCGCTTTTTCTAATCTCTTGAAATAGGCCTGGAGAGCAATGTACTTTCCTCTTAGGACTGCCTTTGCCGCATCCCATAGATTTTGAATTGTTGTGTTTTCATTTTCATTTGTTTCCATATATTTTTTAATTTTCTCTCTAATTGCCTGATTGGCCCATTCATTCTTTAGAAGGGTGTTCTTTAACCTCCATGTTTTTGGAAGTTTTCCAGACTTCTTCCTGTAATTGATTTCAAGTTTCAAAGCATTGTGATCTGACAGTGTGCATGGTATGATCTCGATTCTTTTACATTTATTGAGGGCTGCTTTATGTCCCAGTATGTGATCTATCTTGGAGAATGTGCCATGCGCACTTGAGAAGAAAGTAAATTCCCTGGCCTCAGGATGTAAAGTTCTAAATATATCCGTCAGGTCCATCTGGTCCAATGTATCTTTCAAGTCCATTATTTCTTTAGTGATTTTCTGTCTGATTGACCTATCCATTGCTGTAAGCGGAGTATTAAAGTCCCCTGCTATTAGCACATTCTTGTCTATAAGCTTGTTTCTGTTTGTGATTAATTGTTTTATATATTTAGGTGCTCCCATATTCGGTGCGTAGACATTTATGATTGTTAGTTCTTCCTGATGGATGGACCCTGTAATTATTATGTAGTGCCCTTCTTCATCTCTTGTGATTGTCTTTAATTTAAAGTCCAGTTTGTCTGATATAAGTATCGCTACTCCGGCTTTCTTTTGATTTCCTGTAGCATGATATATATTTCTCCATCCCTTACTTTTAATCTGAAGGTATCTTCCCGTCTAAAATGAGTTTCTTGTAGACAGCATATAGATGGATTTTGTTTTTTTAATCCATTCTGCTACCCTATGTCTTTTGATTGGAGCATTCAGCCCATTTACATTCAGTGTTATTATTGAAATATGTGGGTTTAGAGTCTTTGTATCTTTGTAGGGTTCATGTTTGTGGTGGTGTCTCTGGAATCTTTGTTCCTTGCAACCTTTCCTTCAAAGCATCCCCCTCAGGATTTCTTGTAGGGCTGGCTTCGTGGTGACAAATTCTTTCAATTTCTGTTTATTTGGAAAGGTTTTTATCTCTCCTTCTATTTGAATGACAGGCTTGCTGGATAGAGGATTCTTGGCTGCATATTTTACTGTTCATCACATTGAAGATCTCCTGCCATTCCTTTCTGGCCTGCCACATTTCAGTAGATAGGTCTGTCACCACTCTGATAGGTTTCCCTTTGTATGTGAGGGCCCTTTTCTCCCTAGCTGCTTTCAAAATTCTCTCTTTGTCCTTGTATTTTGCCATTTTTACGATGATATGTCGTGCAGAAGATCGATTCAAGTTACGTCTGAGAGGAGTCCTCTGAGCCTCTTGTATTTCCACATTGACTTCCTTCCCCAAGTCGGGGACGTTCTCTGCTATAATTTGTTCCAGGACTCCTTCAGCACCTTTCCCTCTCTCTTCGTCTTCTGGGATTCCTATGTTACGGATATTGTTGCGTTTGACCGTATCGCTGAGCTCTCGAATTCTTCTTTCCTATTCCTGGATCAGTTTGTCTCTTTTTTTGTCAGCTTCTTGTTTTTCTTTTTTTCTTTTTTTTTTTTTTTTTTTTTTTTTTTTTTACAAAATAGTTTATTGTCAAATTAGTTTCCACATAACACCCAGTGCTCATCCCCACAAATGCCCTCCTCTATGCCCATCCCCTCCTCCCGCCCACATCCATCAGTCCTCAGTTTTTGTCAGCATTCAAGAGTCTCTCATGGTTTGCCTCTCCCCCTTTCCCCCACCATTTCCGCCCTTCTTCTCTCCCTTGGTCCTCTGTTAAGCTCCTCCTAATCCTCCTATACGTGCACACATATGATATTTGTCCTTCTCTGCCTGACTTATTTCGCTCAGCATAACACCCTCAAGGTCCATCATGTTGCTACACATGGCCAGATTTCATTGTTTCTCATTGCCATGTAGTATTCCATGGTATAGATAAACCACATCTTCTTGATCCATTCGTCTGTTGATGGACACTTAGGCTCTTTCCATGGTTTAGCTATTGTGGAGAGTGCTGCTATGAACATTGGGGTCCATGTGCTCCTATGCATCAGCATTTCTGTATCCCTTGGGTAAATTCTAGCAGTGCTATTGCTGGGTCCTAGGGGAGTTCTATTGTTAGTTTCCTGAGGAACCTCCACACTGTTTTCCAGAGGGACTGTACCAGTTTACATTCCCACCAACAGTGTAGGAGGGTGCCCGTTTCTCCACATCTCGCCAGCATCTAGAGTTCTCTGATGTGCTCATTTTAGCCACTCTGACTGGCATGAGGTGGTATCTCAGTGTGGTTTTGATTTGTATTTCCCTGATGAGGAGTGATGCTGAGCATGGTTTCATGTGTCTGTTGGCCATCTGGATGTCCTCTTTGGAGAAGTGTCTGTTCATATCTTCTGCCCATTTCTTCACTGGGTTGTTTGTTGTTCGGGCGTGTAGTTTGGTGAGTTCCTTGTAGATTCTGGATATCAACCCTTTATCTGATATGTCATTTGCAACTATCTTTTCCCATTCCGTTGGTTGCCTATTAATTTTCTGGATTGTTTCCTTGGCTGTGCAAAAGCTTTTAATCTTGATAAGGTCCCAACAGTTTATTTTTGCTCTTGATTTCCTTGCTTTTGGGGATGTGTCAAGTAAGAAGTTGCTGCGGTGGAGGTCAAGGAGGTTGTTTCCTGCTTTCTCTTCTAGGGTTTTGATGGTTTCCTGTCTCACGTTCAGGTCCTTTATCCATTTTGAGTTTATTTTTGTGCATGGTGTAGCTTCTTGTTTTTCTAGAATGGTGTCTTCTAAATCACTTATTCTCCTTTCTGCCTCTTCAAGCTGTGCATTGGAGGCCTCTAATTTATTATGGATCTCATTTATCGCATTTTTTAATTCTTCATGCCTATTTTTATTTTCCATTCTGTCTGTAGCCATAGTTTCTTTGATGTCCCCTATGTGTTTTTCAAGCCCTGCTATTAATTTCACCATTATTATTCTAAAATCTTGTTCACTTATGCTGCTGATATCTGTTTTCAGCAGTTCATTAGCTGTCATTTCTTCTTGGAGTTTCTTTGGAGGAGAGCTCTTTTGTTTCGTCATTTTAGTTAGCTTTCCGGCTCTTGTTGGTTTTAAAGACCTGTTATGCTCTCTGTTTCTATGAGCACTGCTATATCCAAGAATCTCTTTGACTTTCCAGGGCCTATCCTTTCAGAGATCGTTTTTTGAATGGTATCCCTCGGTCACTCTTGTTGGGACCTTAGTTATTTTATTTTCCTATTCGTAGTGATATTTGGGACTCTTCACCTTGTGTACTCTAGCTTGTTTCTTGAGGTAGCCCTGGAAAAGAAAACAGACAGACAAACACACAGGGAGCAGGAGCACACAAACGCACAGGCTGATTCAACTAACATGCAAAGTGAGAGGGAAAACGAAAAAGTTAATAGAAAAGACGGAGGAGGGAGGGCGAATAGGGAGCATAAAATACATAAAAGGGTCAAAAAAGGGAAAAGAAAAGGAAAAAAGAAGAAAACCGATGGACAAAGAACGGTTTAAAGCATATACCTGGATTTCCCAGCTACAGTTAAATAGCCGTGTGTATGCAGCGCTGGTTGAAGAGCATAGAGAAAAAGAGAGAAGGCAGGGTGAGACAAGGCAGATTTGGAAATAGAATGAACAGGCAGAAGGGATAAGAAACTTTTTTCAAAGAGGTAAAGGGTAGAATATGGTTGGATAGGTGAGAGAAGGATGCTGGAATTATCCAGAGAAACTATATAGTCTAATTACTCCTGAGAGAAATAGCTGAAAAAGTCGGTAGGTGTAGAATTTACATTTACAGAATGGACTTGTGATTGTTTAAGCAAGCTGGCAACCAGAGTTAATCAGGTCAGTGTTTTGGGGGAAAAAGCGAGAAAAGAGAAAGAAGAAGAAAAAAAGAGAAAAGAAAGGGGGAAAAAAGAAAGAAGAAAAAAAGGGGAAAAAAAGGGAAAGAAAAAAGAAAAAAAAAAGGGAGGAGGGCACCTCTCAGGCAGGGATGGGCGTGGTGTGATCCGATGCCTCAGGCCGGGGTTCTGCCTTGGCGATTGTGGGAAGGAGAGTGACGGTGCTCCAGTCCCTTCTTGAACCCCGCGCTGCAGCTCGCTTTTTTTTTTTTTTTTTTTTTGGCGTGTCAACTCCCCGTTCCGGGGACGCAGCCGAAGTTGGTTGCACTCTTCAAACCAGGCCAGTTCCAATCTCCAAATCCCAGCCCGCGCCCCGCTGAAGTTGCCTTAGACACAGCTTCCCAGACAACCCCCTCGGGCAATTCCAGGCTCCCTGCTGAGCTCTGGGGGCGGAGTCAGGATCGCTGCTTCCTTCTCTGGGTCGGGCTGGTGCGCATGCGCGGGGGCTTGCCTGCAGCGTCCGCGTAGCCTGAGCCCGCTGGTGTGAGGAAAACCGGGTCTCTCTATGGCTCGTCACCCGAAACACGAACTCACAGGCAAATTTCCAGTTTTTAGCTTTTTGCCTTCCCTCTCGAGTTCCAGCCAGCCAGGAGCGCGGACGCCCGGTGTCTGCGCGTCTCTTTCAGGGGTCCCAGCCGCCCTGGAGCTACAATGGCGGCAGGCGCGCCGCCGCTGGAGTGAGGAAAACCGGGTCTCTCTATGGCTCGTCACCCGAAACACGAACTCACAGGCAAATTTCCAGTTTTTAGCTTTTTGCCTTCCCTCTCGAGTTCCAGCCAGCCAGGAGTGCGGACGCCTGGTGTCTGCGCGTCTCTTTCAGGGGTCCCAGCCGCCCTGGAGCTACAATGGCGGCAGGCGCACCCGCTCCGCTTTAAAACCCCACCTCCAGGAGCGGCACAAAGAAGCAGTTTGTGTGCTCAGCCTCCCCCAGGACCAGTTGTCGCGAGGGGACCTGGTGTGCAGGTATTTGGCAAGTACGGTCTTTCTATGCACCGAGCGGAGATTTTTCTGTCTCGGACTCTCTCCTTTTCCCCTCTCACTCCCCGTAGAGGGTAGAGGGGGATCGCCTCCCACCCTGGAGGCTCCGATCCCGGCCCGATTTTACCTTCCCCGGTTCGCACTCACGTTAGAAGGCTTTCTCAGTGGATTCTGCGTCCTTTTTCTCCGAGTCTCTCAGGTTTTGTATGGTTTCCAATGGCTTCAGATCTTTTCTGTGTGATGTATGGGCGCGAGTGCAAGTACGGAGCTCCTTACTTCTCCGCCATCTTGCCTCCCCCCCAATCGCATTCTTCTTTTATCTTGTTTGTTCTTTATTGTTTCTGATAGCAAAAAGTGCAATTAATTAACAGCTCATGTCAGTGGAAGAAAAAGATATAGTATTTAAATGTAGTGAGTTTTAGATTCTTCTACCATGAGTAAATACTTCATTATTTCTAGAAGTTTATGGTCCTCTTACTTGAAGATTTCCTGGATTCAAATTGACTAAAAGTTTTCTTTAATTTGCTACTGAAATTATTATCAATAGAATGAAAGTCTTTATTATTAAACTGGAGCAATAACCAGTGTCACACTGTCACATTTTCCCTTTGATAAGATATTTTGAAAATGAGATCGATCTGGGGCTTCCGTTCTCAAGATTTCCACAATATACAGATATTAATTAAGTGCCCAAGTGCTCATTTTGATGGTTGTGTGTGTGTGTGTGTGTGTGTGAGAGAGAGAGAGAGAGAGAGACAGAGAGAGACAGAGGCAAACAGCAGAGAGAGGCTGAAAAAGAAGACAGTATCTCTCCCCCAAATAGAGTAATAGTGTAGGATAACAGATGCAGAAACCCATGTGGCCAAAAGGCTAGTCTTAGTCTTAATGTCTTTTAGTAACACATATTCTTCTATTTTTAGTTCAGAAGTTTTAAAATTAAAAAAAAAAGCCTATTAACAAGTTAAAATTCTAGACCATGGTGACTTCCCCTTCCAAAGAGTCTCCACACCCCTCATTTCAACATGCAAATGGAGAAGATGGCTCACACAAAACCCATCTGCAATTTTCCCATGGATAAGAATATGAGCAAGGAGCCTATTACATAACATTTTAAGTTATAACTAATATTTCTTGAGTGTCATGCATATGTCAGGCACTGACATGTGCTAAGAGGCTTAAATGTATTGTTTGTCTATCATTTACTGCCAACTTATGAAGTTAGGTGCTATTATTTATCTCCACTTTTTATATATATGAGAGAATAAAAGCTAGAAACAGATTACTAATGAATTTGATTTCCACCTTGAACATTACTCTTCTATTTAAAACAATTTCTTTTAATGTTTATTAATTTTTTTGAGAGAGAGGCAGAGCACAAGCGGGGAGGGGCAGAGAGAGAGAGGGAGACACAGAATCTGAAGCAGCCTCCAGGCTCTGAGCTGTCAGCACAGAGCCCAATCTGGGGCTTGAACCCACGAACCATGAGATCATGACTTGAGCTTAAGCCCAACGCTTAACTGACTGAGCCACCCAGGTGTCCCAGAAAGTTACTCTTTTAAATGGTTTCATTCCTTATGATTTCAACAAAGAAGTCTCAGGAGTTAGTATGTTTTTAACAGCTCTGTAACATTTCCTAATCAAGTTTCTCCCGAGCTGTTTCTCTTTCAACAAACAGCATAAAACCTAGGTTCAAAGCCCCTGGAAAGCCATGGTTTGTGAATAGATTGTAACAATATTGTTTTGAATTCATTCTGTTTTTAATGTATTGTTTCTATTTATGGTTAGTGATACGAGTATTCCATATTTAGCTGTAGCCAAAATTGCCTTTTGAAGTTAATTTAAATAGAAAAATAGGGGGTCAGTTAAAGTTCTTGAGTAAATAATGGCAATATTTTTGACGGTGATAAGCAGAAGACAAGTTTGGGAAATAGCATAGACTGCTGCTTTAGTCATTGACAAAAGTTCGTGCAAACTTTAAAATCCATTTGCATCTGAGGATTTTAAAATGACACATTTTCTGGAGATTTTTAAATGATATGTGTAGCATTGGACTCTGCAATAACTGATGGTTCTGAAATTTAATGTCTTTGTATATATAGACCTAAGTTCACTAAACCAACATAAATACGATGAGCATCTGTGATTTTTACTTTAAGAAGAAAGAAATATAAATGAAAGAGAGAAGTTATTGAAACTTTAGATACCCTTGGTTGAGGCAGGACAGTTCTGAACTTCTATTTTTTAATAACAAATATTTATTGGTCACTTTCGCATGTCAGTCATTTTGGTAAATGTCTTAAATGTGTTCTTACACTTCTTTCCTGCAACAATCTCCTAGTTTAGGAGTGTGGTTGTTTTGGTTTTGAGAATATCAAAGATTATTGAGGTTATCACAGATTGAGTTATCATAGATTGAGTAACTTGATCAATATACTAAACTTCATGTTTGAGTCTTCTTACATAATGCCTAACATTGACCTTGGCAACATTTTTTCTCACTGAGTGTCCAATGTGCCCTGGACACATGCTAGCCACTCCTGTGGAGATTCTTCCTAATTTCTTAGCAATGATCCAAAGGTAAGAGTTAACCCAGTAATGGATGAAAGAAATGGAGCAGCGACGTTAAACAACTTATCCACGATCATATGGCTTATAAGTGGCAAAGCTGAGATTTGATTCTAGTTTCCCTGGTTGTGTATGGTTTTTACTTCATAGTCCTCTCTGTTCCTTCCTTTCTCCTATTTTAATTTCTGAGAAAATTAAGAGAAGGAAGAAATCTAATCTTTTATATTTATGCTCATATTCAATGCTTTGGTGCTCATCATTTTCATATGGATCTGAGTTTCTACGTGGATTATGTGCATTCAGCCTGAAGAATTTCCTTTAGGGTTTATTGTAAAGCAGGTTGTTGCTGACACACTGTCTCAACTCTGGCTTATCTGACATTGCCTTTATTTCTCCTTGATTTTTAAAAGATGCATTTTGCTGGGTATAAAATTCTGATTTGCCAACACTTTCTTTCAGCACTGAAAACATTATCTTATTATCTCCTGACTCTGTTGTTGTTGTTGTTTTTTTTTTTATAAGAAGTTGGCTTATGTTGATGTCATGATTTCTTTTCATGTAATATGTCACGTTTCTCTAGCTGTTTTGGGATTTTCATTTTTCTGTTTTTCACTTTCAAGAGCTTGAGCAATATGTGCTTAGCTGTGGTTTCTCTGTATTTATACTGTATGAGGTTTCTCGAGCTTCTTAGATCTATTTTTTATTAAATTTCAGAAATGTTACGCCATTTAAAGAATTTTATTTTAATTCCAGTTAGTTAACAGAGAGTGTTATATACATTTCAGGTATACAATATAGTGACTCAACAATTCCTTACATCACCCTGTGCTCATCACAACAAGTAAGTGCCCTCCTTAATCCCCGCCACCCATTTCCCCCATCCCTCACCCATCTCCTCCTTGGTAACCATCAGTTTGTTCCTAGAGTTAAGAGTCTATTTCTTGATATTTCTCTTTTCTCCTTTTGCTCATTTGTATTGTTTCCTAAATTCCACATGTGAATGAAATCAAATGGGATTTGACTTTTTCTGACAGACTTATTTTGTTTAGCATTATGCTCTCCAGCTCCATCCATGAGCAAAACACCTGAAAAGATAATTCATGAAAGAGAGTGTCAAATTACCAATAAGCGTCTGAGAAAGTAATACACTTCACTAAAGCATCCAGTATATGAGGATTCTGACTACAACGCCATGCCACTTTTACTCCAACCAGAATAGTGAAAATGGAAAAGACAAAATATCAAGAGCTTGTAAAGACATGGAGAAACTGGAACACTGTTAGTGGGAATGAAAACTGATGCACCCATTTTGCAAAAGTCTTGGGCAATATTTGCTAAAGCTGATCTATCTATCTATCTATCTATCTATCTATCTATCTATCTTATTCAAACATTCATCTATCGATGGACACTTGGGTTGCTTCCATATCTCGCTTTTGTAAATAATACCTTGGTAAACATAGGATTGATTGTATCCCTTTGAATCAGTGTTCTGTATTTGTTAGATAAATACCCAGTAGTGCAATCACTGCATCATAGGATAGTTCTATTTTTAACTTCTTGAGGAACTTCTATATGTTTTCTACAGTGGCTGCACCAGTTTGCATTCCCACCAACAGTGCATGAGGGTTCCTTTTTCTTCACATCCTGGCCAATGCCTGTTGATTCTTGTGTTGTTGATTTTAGCCATTCTGACAGGTATAGGTGATACGGTATTGTAGTTTTGATTTGTATTTCCCAGATGATAAGTGATGTTGAGAATCTTTTCACATGTCTGTTCACTGTCTGGATATCTTCTTTGGAGAAATGTCTGTGCATGTCTTCTGCTCATTTTTAATTGGATTATTTTTTTTGGGTATTGAATTTTATAAGTAATCTATATATTTTGGATACTCACCTTTTATTGGATATGTCATTTGCAAATATCTTCTCCCATTCCATAGGCTGCCTTTTTGTTTTGTTGATTGTTTCTTTTGCTGTGCGGAAGCTTCTTATTTGGATGTCCCAATAGTTTATTTTTGCTTTTGTTTCCCTTGCTGCAGGGGACCTATCTAGAAAAAAGTTGCTACAGCCAGTGTCAGAGAAGTTACTGCTTGTGCTCTCCTCTAGGATTTTTATGGTTTTAGACCTTGCATTTAGATGTTTAGTCCATTTTGGGTTTATTTTTATGTATGGTATAAGACAGTGGACCCCTTTCAGTCTTTTGCTTGTGGCTATCTGGTTTTCCCAACACAATTTGTTGACACCATTGGCCTTTTTAAAAGTTTATTTATTTATTTGTGGGGGGCGGGGGCAGAGGGAGAAGGAGATAGAATCCCAACCAGGCTCTGTGTGTTAGTGCGGAGCCCAATGTGGGTCTTGATATCACAAACCATGAGATCATGACCTAAGACGGAATTAAGAGTTGGAGGCTTAACCAACGAAGCCAGCAGACACCCCAACACCATTATTTTAAAACAACAACAACTTTTCTGCCTCGGTCTCAATCCCCCCTACCTTCTGGTACTGCAATCACACATGTGTCTCAAGTCTATCACTTGGGTCACTGAGGCTCTCTTAATTTCTTCAGTCTTAAAAATATATGATCTTCTTACAGGATCATTGTGATTGCCCTTTTTTAAGGGTCAGTGACTATTTTTCTTCCCTTTCTATTGCCCAGCTCCTCCAGTGAATTTTCCATTTCAGATACTGTATTTTCAGTTACAGAATTTCCATTTAATTCTTTTTATAGCTTCTATTTTCCCTTGAAATTTACTGTTTACTCAGTAAGAGCATATTTCATGTAAATCTTTGAGTTTATTTATAACTGTTTTAAAGGGCTTAACGACAGTCCCCAACATCTATGTCATCTCAGTGCCTATTTCTATTGATGGGTTTCTTCTTGATTGTGGGTCACATTTTCCTGTTTCTTCACATGTTTCATAAACTTTTATTGTATGCTGGACATGGCTGGTAGTATATTTTAAGGGATCTGAATTACGATGTCTTCCTTGAAAGAATGTTGAGTTTTCTTCCTGCCAATTAACTTACTTTGTAACCTTGAGTTATGTCCATTCTACCTTGAGTATGTCTCAATGGCATACTAATTGTTTTCTGCCAGTTTTTGTGGACTCCTGCCCTGTGCAGTCGGCGTTTAAATAACACACACAGAGTTTCTCCATACAAACTTCTGAAGATGATTTCTCTGTGAAGCAGCTTCCTTTTCAGAACTCTGTCCTGCAAGTTCCAGCTGCTTCATCAGTCTTAAATTCTATCTCTGTCTCCCCAACTCAGTAGGAGGATCCTGCTTTGCATGGGTCTTACCTTCCTGTGTCATGGTCATGAACTGTCCTGATACAGGGAGTATATAGATAAAGTATATATCTCTTCTGTCTCACATTCCTGTGCGACATTTTGCTCAATGTTGGAAAATCGTTGTCTTCTATGCTTTATTCAGTTTTATAGTAATTTGTGATGCATGCTAGCTACTCCAACCTGGATGAAAACAGAAATCTCTTTCCTTTCTCTTCCTTCTCCTTTGTTTCTACTATTTGTTCTCTGCCCTTCTTGGTTTCTTCCCCGATTTAAAAACGGCAATGTAAGTAATGAATCACTGAATTCTACTCCTGAAATCAATATTGCACTGTATGTTAACTAACTCGAATTTAAATAAAAATTTTGAAAGAAACAATATTTTTAAAAGGGTGATGTTGCAATGGACATTATGTTTATCATTTGTCTACTTCCTATGACATGTCATGGTCCCATTTCCATCTTGTAATGCTTGTATTGAATGCATTCCTATTAGTCTGATTTATTTAATGCTAATCAAATCAAAACAAATTAAGTTATCTTATAGGGGCCAATCACTGTGCCGAGTTGTAGAGATACTAAGATAAATCTCAGTCTCCATCTTCAAAGATTCCATGGTATAATGGGAATGAAGCAAAGAATTAATGAAAACAGGGTAAGATAATTGCTATCATAGAAGCAAGAAATATGTGCTGGGAGAGACGGACTGTTGTGGGAACAGAATCAGGGAGCTCTTCTTAGACCAGGGAGCATTGGAGACCGTCTTGGAGGAGGAGTAAGAAGTGACTGAGAGATAGAGAAGGCATCCCTTGTAGAGAACAGCATGGATAAAAGCATGGCAGCATAAGGAAGTGTGGCGTGATTGAGCAGCCCTATTGGTGATTGGACCTTCTGCCTTGTAGGGAAGATGGCAGGTCGTTAGATTGAAAAGCAGCCTCAGTCTCATCTTAGAGAACCTTTACACAAAGTCTTCAGTACAATCATAATGATGAAGACCCCTCTCATTTGCCCTAATGGTATATTTCAGATAAACCAGGCTTTTCTTTCTATACCCCATGCTGGCTTCTTAAAAAAAAAAATCTGCTGGTCTTACCTCTCAGTATGAACACTTGTCAAGAGTATTTTGACCTTTACCTCACACCATACAAAGTAATTAATTCCATATAGATTATGGACCTAGGTCTGAGAGGCAACACAGCAATACTTTTAGAAGAATACTAGAGAAAATATCTATGGCCTTGGAGTAGGCAATGGGTTTTTTTTTTTAAATATTTATTTATTTTTGAGACAGAGAGAGACAGAGCATGAGCATGGGAGGGGCAGAGAGGGAGGGAGACACAGGATCCAAAACAGGCTCTGAGCTGTCAGCACAGAGCCCAATGCGGGGCTTGAACCCATGAACCGTGAGATCATGACCTGAGCCAAAGTCAGACACCCAACCGACTGAGCCACCCAGGTGCCCCTGCAACAAGTTTTTAAACATGGCACAAAACTCACTAGTCATAAAGGAAAAGCGATTGATAAATGGGAGGATGTTACTACTGAGAATTTCTAACCCTCAAAGATGCAGTAAAGTGAAAAGGCAACTCAAGACATTTTGTATATCCACAAAGGACTCGTATCCAAAACCATATCCCAAACCACTAAATCAAAATGGAAGAGAAAAAGATAACCTAAGAGAAAAATGAGTGAAATACATGAACAGATAATTCACAAAAGAGGGTGTTAAAACAACCAGTGAGCAGAGGAGAAAGTAAAAGCATCCAGTGCGTGAAGATTGGAACTACGATGCCATGCCACCTAAACGCTGGCCAGAATAGTGAAAATGGAAAAGAAATACCAAGAGCTTGGGAAGACATGGAGAAACCAGAACTCTGTTAGTGGGAGTGTAAGTTGATGTGCCCATTTTGCAGAAGTCTTGGTCAATATCTACTAATGATGAACTTACTTATTTCCCACTACACAGCAATTCTATACTTGGGTGTGAATTTAAGAGGAACTCATATGTGTGATCGCCAGCGATGTACAGGAGCATAATCCATCATAGCCATGAAGTGGGAACAACTCGAATGCCTAGTAGCAGCAGCACAGATACATAAATGGTGGTATGGCCATACAATTGAGTAACGTGCAGTGGGTACGAGTACGCCACAACCCTATGCAACAGTATGAATGCAGCTCACGTACACGGTGGTTGAAAGCAGGCACCACACGAAAGTAAAAACTGCCCGATCCATTTCCAAAAATACAAAACAGGTAAAATGAATCTTTTAAAACTAATGCTGTTGAGTAAAGATAGTGACTCCCCTGGATGAATGACTACAAAGAAGTTTAAGGGCTTCTTGTGAGGTTGGTAACAGGCTGTTTTTTCTTAATGTGGGTGCTGGTTACACAGGCATGTTTAGTTTGTGATAATTTATTGAGCTGTATATTTATGATTTAGATATTTATGTACATACATACATAACTAACTGTACATCTATATTTTTATATGTACTTATACCTATATCTTTATGACACTTAATATTTTTCATTGGTTGGTGGCAGAGCTGGCAAAGATGTGTCCCTTTGTTACTGTCAATAGAATTGAGCTGCATGAGAATTTTATGGTTATGATTGCTCTTCTATCTTGAGTGATTGATTCAGTTTACATTTTCTACAACCCCTGTGAGTGCCGCTGAAGGACCAGAGTGGCTTACGGTGGGTTTGGCATCTGTCCCAGCTTCTCTCTTCAAGTGGAAGGTGTAATCTGAATTGCTAGCGAACACACCTCAGAAGCCAATTGTTCTTTGGCCAAGACCAGTGAGCTTTAGCACTGCTCAGCTCTGTGCAATGCTCACCAGATGCACACAGATTTAGACAGCTGCCGTGGGAGGGGGAACTGGCTCACATTTACTCCGTTCGTGCTTTCCACTCTCTAAGGGGCCCGAGCTCCCCTCAAGATCCCAAGGAAAGTCAGCTCTAGCCCCTGCCCCACCCCCCACCATGCCCCTGTAGCTTTTCTAACCTCTGGAGTCCCAGGTTTTTCATACCTGCTGGTATGAAATCATGTGGCTTCTTAGCTACTTTAGCTCTTTGGGGCTTTGGTTTGTCAATGTTTAAGGCTCAGTGCATATGCTTCCTCCTCTACAAACTCCTCTACAACCACCCAGGTGTGTCCTCTTTCTGTATGCTCCCATTTTACCCTGCACAACCACCCATTTCAGTTATTATTTTTATATGTGACTTGTTAACTGGACAGCCATGTTCCCCTAAGCATTGGAGGACTGGACTAGAATCTTTTTAGTTTATGTCCTTAGAACCTTGGTCTTTGTCTCATCAAGTTTTTGTTGAAAAAATGAATTTCATGTGGATTAATTTGTAGGATAATTTTATCCCTGTCTGTCTCTGCAACTAGACTGTAAGCTCCCTGAAGGCAGGGACTGTATCCTGAAGTCTAGATCATGCCTCACACATAGTAGGTACTCAATAAATATTTGTTGGATAAACAAAGGAGTCTAGCTCAGATTGTCTTTGAAGTCTGTACCAGTTTTAGAAGTTTCTGGTGGATCAGGTGTTTTTGGGTTTAGTGTCTTTAAAAAATATAACTGTATGACACCAATCAGAATGACTAAAATTAACAACACAGGTAACAACAGGTGTTGGTGAGGATGCAGAGAAAGAGGAACCCTCTTGCACCGCTGGTGGGAATGCAAACTGGTGCAGCCACTCTAGAAAATGGTGTGGAGGTTCCTCAAAAAGTTAAAAATAGAGCTACTCTATGGTCCAGCAATTGCACTAGTAGGTATTTACCCACAGGATACAAGAATACTAATTCAAAGGGAAACATGCACCCCAGTGTTTATAGCAGCATTATCAACAATAGCCAAATTGTGGAAAGACCCCAAATGTCTGTCAACTGATAAATTGATTAAGAAGGATATATATATATATATATATATACATATATATATGTGTGTGTGTATATGTGTGTGTGTGTGTGTGTATACGTACACACACACACATACATATAATGGAATATTATATATATTCCATATACATAAGAAAATAATAAAAAAGAATAAAATCTTGGGATTCCTGAGTAACTCAGTCCATTAAGCGCCCAACTCTTTATTATGGCTCAGACCATGATGTCACGGTGGTGAGCTCGAGCCCCATGTTGGGATTTGCGCTGGGCAAGGAACCTGCTTAAGACTCTCTTTCTCCATCTTCCTCTGCCCCTCACCCCCTCACACACACACACGCTTTTCTTTTCTTTCTCTCTCACACACACTCTCTCTCTCTTCCTTCCTCCTAGAAAAAAAGAATGAAATCTTGCCATTTGCAGTGGTGTGGATGGAGCTAGAGAGTAAAATGCTAAGAGAAGTCAGTCAGAGAAAGACAAATAACACATGATCTCAGTCATATATTGAATCTAAGAAACAAAACAAACATTCATAAGGGAAAGAGGAAAACCAATAAACAGACTCTTAACTACAGAGAAGAAACTGATGGTTACCAGAGGGGGTTGGTTTAAATAAGCGATGGGAACTAAGGAGGGCGCTTGTGATGAGCGCTGGGTGTTGTATGTAAATTTTGAATCACTGAATTCTACACCTGAAGCTAATATCACACTGTATGCTAACTAACTTGAATTTAAATAAAAACTTAAAAAAATAAATGCAAACATACATACATATATACATACATAGTAATACACAGATATGCATCAGCTCAAAACAATGCATAGTTAAGTAGACTTATATGAACATAATATAGGACATATTATTTAATTTTGTGAGTATCTACATAAAAATGTTTCCTTTCATTAGATTTTAAGCCTCACTGGGGCACCTGGGTTGGTTAGCATCTGACTTCGGCTCAGGCCATGATCTCATGGTTCATGAGGTCCAGCCCCACATCTGGTTTTGTGCTGACAGTGAAGATTCTCTCTCTCTGTCCCTCTCCTGCTCTCTCTCTTTCTCAAAATAAATAAATAAACTTAAAGATTGTAAGCATGAAACTCGACTATGTCTTTCTCAGCTGGCGTATCTCCAGCACTTAGTACAATTTGTGGCACAAGGTACATGTCTAATAATGAGTTTTTTTTTTTTAATTTTTTTTAATGTTTCATTTATTTCTAGGAGAGAGAGAGAGAGAGAGCGTGAGCAGGGCAGGGTGAGAGAGAGAGGAAGTCACAGACTGAAACAGGCTCCAGGCTCTGAGCTGGCAGTCAGCACAGAGCCCGACGCGGGGCCCGAACCCACGAGCCGCGAGATCATGACCTAAGCGAAAGTCGGACACCCAACCGACTAAGCCACCCAGGCGCCCCCAATAATGAGTTTTTGAATGAATGTGACCAAGCCTTGAAAGAGGAGAGATGCTGGCAACTCATTTGTGTACTCAGTCATCATCATCAAATCTGTTTGGAGAGTGTCTCATCCTATACTTCTCTCTTGGAGATCTCTTGGAGATTTACTACCCATGCCAGCCTATTAACAGCTCGGAGAGGTCCAGCACAAGGTCCTTTTGAACTTAGCCTTTCTTGAATTCCTTAAGTCTATGAAACCTTCAATACCCAATACCAGTGAAAACCCTGAAGAATTAGTATGCCACAGAACACAAGTTGGGGAATGCTTCCCGAGTTTCTTTAGATTTGCCGATGACTTACTCTCTGCCATCTTTACAGTACCAGAATGTATGGTTTTACTGGCTGTCCAAGGCCTCATTCCAGGGGATACCATTAACAGTGCAACCTTACCACCATAAAGCTGGTCCTGATTCTGTATCACAAATTCTGTTTCCCAAGCAATCTGTAATTCTTCTAAGGGCAGGGAATATATTTTTCATTGCTTCCTCTACTCCTAATAGCAAAAAGAGCTTTATTTGTCCAATGCAGAAGCTCCTTTTGGACTTAAAGTATGATGGTTTATCCAGTACACTAGAGTAGGGATAACCTTAGGCTAAATTATGATATTTGATATATGAAATTGATATTTTTTTCTTCTTTGAACCTCCGCTACCTATGGCTCTCTTTCACTCCATTGCATGAATTCTCCTATGATACTTTTTCCCTTCCACCTCCATCAAAAGAAATTTTTTGCACCAGTTCTTTACCATTTAGTCTGAATTGACTCCTCTTTCCTAGAGGCATTTGGACCTTAAGCTTTCTCTTCTATTGTGGAAGGAAAGCTTCATATCTCTGTTGAAGTGATCCCAGGCAGTTCTAAGCCAGGAGGAGGCCACACTTGGGTCAATGACCCCACTTCCCAATCACAAGTTAATGGCTAGCTTCACCTTAGGAGATTAGGACAAGCCCTGTAAAGACACCTATAGTTTTTGCAGGTCTATTCCTGTTACCTTTCCTCTATAAGGATATCCTGATTCTCCCAAACTCTCACTCCATGTACTTGGCTACAGCTCCATAGCTGGTCACAGATATAGCACATCATCAGGCCAGTCCACCTAGGATTTTTCTGGCCACAGTAATTGGTTTAGGAATGGTGCTTGGTCTAATCAAAGCCAATGAAACAAAAGGAGGTTTTTGCTGGGAATGTTGGGAAAGCCAGGGAGTCCTAGCCTTAAAACAGAGAGGATGTAAGAGTCTAGAGCCATTCTGATCCTATGTGGAACCAGAGAATGAAGCCAACATTGCCAAGACTCAGTTGGAAGAGGGAGGACTTGAGTCCCCACCACTCAGTTCCCTTCTACTAGCTAGTCAGGCAGTGCAGGAGAAGGTTTGAACAGAGTGCCCTAACACAATGTTTTCCAAACCGTGAGTCATAACCTATGAGTGAGTTGTAAAACCTAAACTCAGTGCGGGAAGGGGGGCACCTGGATCGTTCAGTCAGTTAGGCAGCTGACTCTTAATTTTGACTCAGGTCACCATTGTGCA
Organism: Proteles cristata cristata; assembly: GCA_017311185.1. Taxonomy (NCBI): domain Eukaryota; kingdom Metazoa; phylum Chordata; class Mammalia; order Carnivora; family Hyaenidae; genus Proteles; species Proteles cristata. Next base: position 302,215 of record JAESUZ010003469.1, on the reverse strand, counting down.
TTTCATGGTATCAAGCCCTGCATCGGGCGCTGTGCTGACAGCATGGAGCCTACTTGGGATTCTCTCTCTCCCTCTCGCTCTCTGCCCCTCCCCCACTCACGTGTGTGCACTCTCTCTCTCTCAAAAGAAATAAATAAACATTAAAAAACATAAATTCAATGGGTCATCACCAGGGGTGCAATGAGACGCATTTGCGATCAGGGGTCCAAAAATGTTCTAAGTCACTGCTTGTTAATGATAAATTGTGATAACTTCTTCCTGTATACAGAGCTATCATTTCTTAAAATCCTTTAGTGATTTAAAAATTAATGTACAATGAGTGACATTGGTCACATCTGATGACTCACAGGAGAGAAAATAAACAACATAGTTTCTGTTTAAAAAAAAAAAAGAAAAAAAGGAAGGAGCCAAGCAGCACCTGTAGGCAGCCTTAGCCCTGGTCTTTTCTGTCAGGTTTGCCTAATTTCCATTTTGCTTAAGCAGGTCTGAGCTGGATTTTCTGTCAGTTGAAACCAAGAGAAATCTAATACATCAGCCAAAAAGACACTCCTACCCTTTGGGGATTTATGGTTCTGTAACTACTCGGCCTGGGAATGTATTCCGTTCACTACTGTCAAAAGAAGAGGGGAAGAAATAAAAGAAAAAAAAAAAACAACTTGAAAGGTCTATCCAACTTCAGAATGCAAGCATTACCTCTGGTGGAGATATTTGAACTGGCTTTTCCTTTGGGTCAACAAATATGTCAACCCTGATGTTATTTGAAAGAATGATACAATTTCCTCAGAACAACCCAAAAGGAGCCTGATTCATGTGTGCACAAACACATACCTGCTCACATGCTGGGGCAACATGTTAGGAAAGGCTGAGAGATTGGAGGGATGCCTCCCACCTGCTTACAAAACATGGTTGTGGCTTGGGGCTGAATGAATTAAGTCCGGAAGAAGGGCAGAAATTTGTCCAGAAATCTACCTCTGGAGGCCCGGTTGCTGTTACAGACCGAATCTATCCACAGGGACCAAGTGGCTGCCCCTTGAAACTCTCCTGGGAATAGTCACTTGCCAATCTGGCCAGCGTGCCAAGAGGCTTCTAAGAGCTTCCTTAAGTATCTGTGTACTTAAGCCACCCTCAAGTCCCAAATATTGAGGGGGGTCTTATATAGGTGGGTAGTCGACAGTCCTTTCTGCCCATGAGTAATACAGGGTTATCTCTTAAAGAGGCTGCTAGGTTCAGAAGTGTCTATGCCCCCCAGGGGAAAGGGGGTTTCTGGAAGAAATAGGAACGCACAGAAAAGTCTCGGTGACATTTCCTTCTTTGTTGCCTGCGTAATGGGGAGAGGGTGAGGGCTTGGGGAGGAAGGGGGCTCTTCTTCCAGGATTGCCCATTGAAGATTTAGAGCATCAGTTCTTCAAGACAGAGATACAAAGTAGGAAGGAATAAAGGGCATTTTGAAATAATTGGCAGGGAGCCAGTAAAATCAAATAATATGACTGCAAAATCCTTCTCCTCGTCTAAGTAATAACCTGGCAGGGCCGAGTGCAGCAGCTCTGTTTGCTCTGTAGTTGTTTTATTATGTATTTTTATTGGGTATTTTCCCCTCTATTCCCTGTTGATAGAGGGTACTTAACTGTTTATGAGTCCTGTTCAAGGGTGATGTTTTTGATTTTCTGCCTAGAATTCTAAGTGAATGGGGGTGAGTGGGGCAGGGGAGAAGGTCGCTAACATGGGCCAGGGGGCCAGGGGGCCAGGGGGTGGAGTTTCTCACGGCTCCTCTGAGCCCAGGCCTGTGCATGCACAGCACCATCATGCTGTCGGGCTGCTGATCACCTTCCACGGCTCCCTACTACCTCGAGATCTAGGCCTGAGGCTTTAGCATGGTCTGTATGGTCTTACAGGATCCAGCCCCTCCTCTCCATGGCCACTCCTCTCTCTGCTCGGTTCCATTATTCCAACCCCCTCCCGTGCTCCAATAACTAGTGTTTTTTGAGCTCTTTAAAGCAGCCGTGATTCTTCTCTGCTCAGGGCTTCGCACATGCTGTTCCCTTTGCCTGGCGTATCCTCTCTGACCCCATCAGCCTGGATGAGGTTTCTATTAGGTGGTCTCATAATTCTTAACACTTGTCCTTCATAGCCCTTGGTCTCAATCTGGTTTCTTCCCAAAGGGGAACCAAGACCAGGATCTGGGAGGCGACTTTCGCACACGTGGTGGGGTTGGGGTGTGAGGAGGCAGGGAAGGGAGGCAATGCGAAGAGGCAAGACAAATAGTATGTTACTGGGTAAGTTACAGCTGTGGGTACCTGGGTCCAGCTCCCCTGAGGATCCTCTGAGGGTCTAGAATGGGGTTTGGGAAACTGTGGTCCCTGGGGCCACCCGCTTGTTTATGGCCACGCTCCTTTGTTATGTGCTATCTGCAGTAGAGTGGTTGTAATAGAGACCACATGGCCACCGCAAAACCTGAAATATTTTCTATCTGGCTGTTTCAGAAAAAGTTTGCTGACCCTGCTCTAAAACACACTTCAGAATTGTCTCATCAATGGGCAAGGAAGCTGGTGCACGTATTCACCGACTCCCTTTCCTCATTGGCCCCAAGTTGCCCTTGGGGGTTGTCATCTGCCCCAGAGAAAGCTTTCTGAAATAAAAGCTTTCTGAAATAAAGACATCAGTACAGAGGAGGAAGCTGTCACCTAGCTATCAAAGTTGCAGGTGATCTCCAGGTAGGAAGGGGGTGTGGGTATGCTATCCACAGCATCTACTCTGGTACTTACCACAATTATAGCTGATTAATTAGTTATTTTTTAATGTTTATTTATTTTATTTTTTGAGAGAGAGAGCGAGAGAGCAAGAGAGGATCTGAAGCAGGCTCTGTGCCAAGAGCAGAGAGCCCAACACAGGGCTCAGACTCACGGACCACAAGATCATGACCTGAGTTAAAGTCGGACACTTAAGCGGCTGAGCCACCCAGGCACCCCGATTAAGTAGCTACTTAGTGGTGTTATTATTTGTTTAGTATCTGTCTCCCCTGCTTCACTCCAGGCTCTATGAAGGTGGGGACCACGTGGTCTCATTCACGTCACATCTCCAGGGCCTGCCACAATGGTTGGCACATGAAAGCCGGTCACAAATGTCTGTTGACGGAATGACAAAGAAATGATGGCAATAGATACGGAAACTAAGACACAGAACGGTTATGTATCTTGGCCAAGGAACAAGAGATTTGTGCCCAGGCCTTCTGACTACCAACCAAAGATGTTTTCCTTTTCACAAGACAAAATATAATGAATTGCCGAATGTGTCTGGATGGTGAGTCAGGAAGGAAGAGGATAACGAGGAGCTAAATAATCATGGAAGAGGTGGGTCGAGTAGGATAAATGAGCTTCTGCTGGAAAGGAAACTCTAAGGGACCCTGGCATCGAATTTCCAGGAAGACAGGCCTTCAAATGAGAAATGGTGAAAGCAACTGCACAGAAATCGAGCCGGACAGAGCTCCAGATATAGGGTGCTTTGCATCCCATAGGCAGAAAGCAGGTGCAATCCGTGGGGATCCCAGCCGTGGTGGGCTGGGCACGTGAGACAGCTGGGCACTGGGTCTTCACCTGAAAAATAAAAGTTGTTTAGAAAGGTGACTCCCTTCACTAATTTTTGCAGCAGGTCTGAAATACCACGATAATGTACTGTTTGGACATGTGTGCATAGGCGAGAGGCAGGCAGGGACACGGACCCATCAGCCAACTTGGGCATCTTGATGACTTGAAATTGCTGATTTGCACCGTGGTTTTGTAAGTGGACATGTGAATCCTATAAGAGGGGAGTTAGGGGAAAACTTTGAAAAATAAAAGTCATGCTTGTGGGTGCTAATCTCACATCTCTCTGTCCGTGTGCTAATAATAGGCAATACTTACCTAGCACTTACTAGTTCTAGGCACTGTCGAAACTCTTCACATGAATTAAAATTGTATTCACAACAACCGCATGAGGTAGACAGTATTATTATGCTTTTACTACTGAGGGTATTAAGTCCTGGAAAGATTAATAAGATGTTTGCTGAAGGTCACGCTGCCTGTAAGCAGAGGGGTCGGGATGGACACCTGAGGAGCACAAAGGACAGAGCCTGTGGCCATGAGCACCATGGAGCACCCGCATGCTACCTTGAGTTGTCCAACTGTGTCCTATAGCATCTCTGGAAGTCTTACGTCCATCACTTCTGGTAATAAATCTCCTTGGGGGATATTTTATGTGGGTTGGCATTTTCCTGCCAGCATGAGGGTGGTGGAGTGTTAACCTTGGGTCCCTAGTGTCAGGGGCAAAATAACTGGGGGTAGGACTCTCAAAAGTCGATGTTATCACCAGGGGGACAGCATGGGTCTACCCAATAGCTGTCTGCCCTCAGTATTTACAGGATAGAGAAGTCCCAATCCCAGGGGTATCTTTAGAGGGTCCTGGTGTCAGTTTAGATTACTCCAAAGTGACTCCAAAAGAGCCAAAGATACAAGTGCAAATAGTTTATTTGGAAAGTGCCAAGGACACCAGTGGGTAGCAGAGAAGTGATACAGGAAAAGAACATGGCCAATTAGAAGGCGCATTATTAGGGGCGCCTGGGTGACTCCGTCAGTTAAGCATCAGACTCTTGGCCTCCGCTCAGGTCATGATCTCATGGTTCCGGAGTTCCAGCCCCGCACCAGGCTCTGCCCCTCCCCCCTCCCCCCCTCACGATCTCTCTCTCTCTCTCAAAAATAAATAAACATTAAAAAAAAAAAAGGTACATTATTAGATCAACTTAGCCCCAGGAGGAACACATAGCCTTGGAATTAACTGCCCTTCCCCCACAAAGGTTGAGGGAGCCGGGACATTTATACACCAACACTCAAGAATTGTCAGTTGATGGCTTCTTCTGGGATTCTAAATCCCTAGCACTTCTGGCCTGCCCTGCATAGGGAGTGCAGCCTTCTGTGGATCTGGACAGACCAGAAGGACAGTAAGCCAAGTGGTGTACTCAAGACAAAGAGAGACAAACACTGTAGGATCTCACTTATATGTAGAATCTAAAGATGTCGAAGTCATAGAAGCAGAAATAGTGGCAGTTCCCAGAAGGAGAGGGAGTTGGGGAGATGTTGGGCAAAGGGTAGAAACTTTTAGTCCTAAGATAAATAAGTTCTGAGGGTCTAAGGTACAGCCTGATGGTGAGTGTTAAGAATACTATATTGAGGGGCACCTGGGTGGCTCAGTCAGTTGAGCATCGGACTTCGGCTCAGGTCATGATCTCATGGTTCGTGAATTCAAGGCCCCCAGTGGGCTCAGTGTGGTCAGCTTCAAATCCTTCCCCCTCTCTCTGCCTCTCCTTTGCTCATGCTCTTTCTCTATCAAAAATACATAAACATTGGGGCGCCTGGGTGGCTTGGTTGGGTGTCCGACTTTCGCTTAGGTCATGATCTCGCAGTTCGTGGGTTTGAGCCCCGCGTCGGGCTCTGTGCTGACTGCCAGCTCGGAGCCTGGAGCCTGTTTCAGTCTGTGGCTCCTTCTCTCTCTGACCCTCCCCTGTTCACGCTGTCTTCCTCTCTCCTAGAAATAAATAAAAAACATTTAAAAAAAATACATAAACATTAAAAAAAAAAGAATACTGTATTGTCTACTTGAAAGTTTCTAAGGGAAACTTTCTAAGTGTTCTCAGCACACGTGTACACACCAAGGTTACTTTGCGAGGTGGTGGATGTGTCAATTAACCTTGATTGTGGTAATCATTTCACAACATACTTGTGTATTGAATGATCACATTGTATACCTTAAGCACATACCATTTTTATTTGTGATATCTCAATAAAATGGGAAAGCCAGCCCTCAGGCACAAAGACGGAGCACCAGGGGCAGCTGGGTGCAGGCCAGGACATAGCGGCACGTAGCTTAGGTGGCTGTCACCCGAGGCATCCTTTAGCTGTGGCTGCAGACAAGCAGTGTGTGTGCTCTTTGGAGACGGACAGACCTAGGTTTTTACCCTGGTTCCACCACTTACACTGTGACTTTGGACAAGTTACTTCATTTCCCTCTTTGGCACAAAAGAGGTGCAGAGAGTCACGTTATGCCAGCATTGTATAGGATAAAACCCATGGAGCACATAGCGCTGGGTCTGACGGAGAAAAACACAACTCATCACTTTCTGATGATTATCATTATTACTTAAAGTGATGCCCCCAAGTGGAGGGAAGAGACTCGGGAAGGAAATGCCAGTCTCTATGGTGCTCAGAGCAACTCACTACGCACCAAACAATTTAGCCCTGTCAAAAGAATCAAGCTGCATGAGACTTCCATGAGCATTTTCTTCCTTTGCCTCCCCCAGAAAGGTCAAACGTATGCTCCGAGTGGGACATTTCCTTCAATCACTTTCAAAAATAACAATTTGCCAGAACATTTTTATTAACCTTGAAACTTGTCCAATCTGTCCAGGAATAATAGGCTACAGCGATAGTATGATAATAAAGTCCCAGACAAACCTGGCCAAAGAGTGACACATGGACTCTCTCTTTGCACATAATTAATTTTTTTTTTTTTTTAATGTCGAATGTGATCGGCACACAGAGCTGGTCCTCCCAAGGGGAGGTGCTCGGGGCAGGCTGCCAAAGGATGACGCGCTGCTTCGCTTTAATAAAGACGTAACGGCAACAACGTTTCCCTCCATAACCATGGCTCCTGGCATTGAACCATCAAGGGTGGACCAACGCGCGCTAGGGAGAGGCGTCCAGGAGCGAAAGGTACAGATTAGAATTCTTCCCACGGTGAAAGGTCCTATGTCCCCGAATGCTCAGGTGTGCAAGAGTCTTGGATCGGGTTCCCCTGAAAATGGACATTCATACAGAAGGCTCCTCAGGGAACGTTCCCAGGACACATTCCTGCCAGAAGGCGGGACCAGGCAGAGGGAGAAGCGGGTCCTCCGCATGGTCACAACTCCGGAGCTGGGGCGGCCCTTCGGGGGTACCCCGGTTGGTGACAAGGCAGCAGGAGCCGATCTTTTTCCAAACGTTTTGGGTTTTTTTTTACTGTTTTGCCATTAGGAAAAGTGTATGTGTCGAAGTAGAAGCATAGACTTTATTTGGTTGAGCAGCCTTTAGCTTGATTTATCACTTGTAAAGATCCAGACATATGGTACGTGGGCTTCTATTTGCAGCCCTGCCCTGGGCCCTACGATTGTTAGAGGCAGCCTCCGGGAAGGTGTTCAGTCTCAGAAGCTTCAAGTCTCCGTAGGTGGGTCCAGCTGTGGAGGGAGCACCCACAAGGAAAGAAGGCTCTGCCGTGTTGAGGCTACGGGACTCTGTCAACGGTAGGTAGACACTGTAAATCGGTACCCCTCCTTCCCCAGTGAGGACATTGAGCAGCGGAGAGCTTTGTTCTCTTGTTCAAGGGCTCGCAGCGGGCAAACGGCGGAGCCAGGACTGAGACCAGGGCCGGTACTCTCCATGGCCCTGTGTGCAAGACTGAGCAAGAATCTGATCTATCCAGTAGGCGCTTGAACTGGGCCCACCTCTCACAATCTCTCTAGACTTTAAGGCCATTGCAAATGTCACGTCCTCCGTGAAGCCCTCTCTGATCTTTCTCAGCCGCATTTCTTTCTTCATGTTGCTTGTGTCCTCGGACATAAGTTTATATACCCTGAGTACTGTTGAAGTGGCCTCTACGTGTATCGTATCTCCGGGGCTAGAACAGGAGTTCCCTGATGGCAGCGAATCTAACATATTCATCTCTGTATCCCTTTAGAGTAGCGTTCTCTTGCCGTGTAACAAAGTCCCACAAACTCAGGAGCTCAAAACAACACAAAGTGATTATCTCACAGTTTCTAGGTCTACAAGCCTCTTGTATGCTAATTGGTTGTTGGCTGAGTTCATTCCCTTGCAGATGTAGAACTAAACTCCCGTTTTCCTGCTAGCTGTCTGCTGGGAACTGCTCTCGGCCCAGCTCCTTGCCAGGTGGCTCCCACAAGCACTTCGCAGCATGGATGTTTGCTTTCTTCCAAGCCAGCTGGGGTACATCTCACTGACTTCCCTGCCTGCAACCAGCTGAAGGAAACTGGTTTTAATGCACGCGCATGATTAGGCCAGGCCCACCCAGGGTAATCTCTCTTTCATAACACAATGTAACAATCACAGGTGTGATGTAACCATATTCACAGATTCCACCCACACCCAAAGGGGAGGGGATTACCCAAAGGTGCAGGTCCCTGGGGATCATCTTCGCATTCCATTATACCCTTCCACCGCCTAAATGTAGCCTGTCTAAGCTTGCAAAGCAGTGAACTATTCCTCAGTTGGTTTCTCTTTCATTTCCCTACTTAATTGCGTTTGGCAGCGGAACACAGAACTCCGATGCCTGCATTCCTTCAGTTAAAGAGGGAACTCGTATCAAAGAGGGCGGAAGTGACTGGGGTCGCTTTTATTCCTCTAATCCAGGATTTCCAAAAATAAATATACCACCGAGGGAAGACACGATGATTTTAAGTGGCGCATGGGCACGGTAATAAATAATGTTGAAGCGCACAGAGAGAAATGCGTTCCCTTTTCAATTCTTTTTAAATACCTCTTATTACATTAAGGAGAAAGCCTCAGTTTGGTGCCAATATGTCCTTAACACCTCCTACACTTGCGAATCTCCCTTTTTAACAAAGAGGCTCAGGCTCAGAGACTTAAAGATGCAACAGTATCAAGAGAACGCTGAACAACGTTTTCGCTGAATTGTGCCAATTTTTAGGTCCCTTTCATTATGGCAAATCAGACCAGTCTTTACTTATGCTACTGCTAAAAGATTTCTTTACCAAAATTTTATTTAAGAGAAAAGTCAATGTCCGCTAAAATAAAATGATTATATAAATAATAGTATTAGTGGTTCACGGATCTTGCAGAAGTCATCTATGCAGGATATGAATGATAGAGATTGGGGGAGTAGACACAGTGCTCTAATCACGGGTAAGATAGGCTGTGGGGTCTGGGCTGGAGTTGAGCCACAGGTGGAGGTTAGGTCAGTTCAATTGCTGACATATTGCAAAGGGAACAGGGAAAAGCCTGGACATTGGGGGCCTGGCTTCCCATCTCGTCTTGGCCACTTACCAACTGTGTAGCTCCAAGCATTCGTTTCCCTTTCTGAACTTGTAGGGTCCCCACTGTAAAGTCAGGAATTTGTACTTGATGATCTCTTGTGTTCCTTTCCATCCTGACTTTCTATGATTCTGTGAATGAATCAAGCATCATATAGAAGGTCTCCATCATCTTGACCCTCACTTTAATATGTTGCTATGGGAAAAAAATCTCCCCCTAGCTGATCATTTCTTAGAGTAGGCTTTCTCAACTGCAGCTCTGTCGACCTCGGAGGGAGAATAAATCTCAGTTGTGAGGACCGTCTTGGGCATACCATAGTATATTTAGCAACTTCCCTAAACTAGATGCCAGTAGTCGTCCCCCAGGGTGACAACCAAAAATGTCTCCAGACGTTGCCAGATGGCCCCTGGGAGACAAAGTCGCCCTGGTTGGGAATCGGTGATTTAGGGAAAATTCATCTAGTTTGGGGACATTTGTTCCATTGGTTCTCAAAGCAAAAGTTTACTCAGACTACTCCCACTGTATTTTTGGGCTGCAAGTTGCACTATCTTACTGGATTGGTTGGTTTGTTGAATAATCCATTCACGAATCATTTACTGAGTGTGTTTGTAGTCAGCTCCAACCAAACAATGGTTAACAAGGACTTTCAAGAACTTGCAGTTGGCCCCAATTGATTTATGCATCATCTCTCAATATACAAAATATGTATATTAAGCTATTACTATGTGCCCATTCTTCCTCTAACATGAATAATTAAAAACAGCATTTGTTATGTATAACGCTGTACCCATTTTAGAGATGGGAAAACTCCTTCAGAAGGCTGAGGATAGTGCCCTAGTTTACTTAACTAGTGGGATACAGCAGCTAGAGAAAAGGCAGGAGAAAGGACTTGAATCCAGACACATTTACCTGGTCACAAAGTCCCATGGACTTGTCTACTTTCCCAGGCGGACTAAAGAGTGATGGGAAATTTCTTAGAGGCAGTCAGAAGTTGCGGGAATGTGAGGGAACAAAAGTGGATAGACATCTGCTAATCATCATCTGTAAGAAGGCTGCACAAGACCAAATGTATGGCCTTTTCTGGTCCCAGGGTTCTAGGCTCCCCAGAGAATCCAATCCCAGTGGGAAAGATGCCAAGGAGGAGATAGAAACAGAGGGAATACGGTGGCCACACCAAGAAAGCTGAGCCCAACTCAAAAGAAGAAAAATGTAGCGACCACATTCAAAATGAACTGCACGGAGCATGACATGCTTTTGCTTTACTGGTTTAGATCCTTGAATTCATACAGGTCGCCATCAGAGAATGGATCCTTCTTAAATGAAAACTATTAAGGGAAGGCTGTTCTCATTCTTACTTTAAGCCTTGCTTTTCTCCTGCAATCTGTTTGCAAAACAAATCCAAACCTGGAAGACTTCACCCATTACCAGGGACAGAAATCTCTGCGGTTCTTTCCTAGTTTCACTTTGGAGTGAACTGTATTGCCACAGAGATCATTTCATAGGTCCCGCTAAGGAGCAGGGAAGGGTTCTCACTGCGTGCTGTACATAACATCAGCGTGTGTTCCTGCAGTGTCCTTTCATCTCTATTTGCTGTTCCCTTCCCCAGTGACTTGTGATTTTTTTCATAAATAATACAAAGTCTGAGAGTAAGTGGAGGAATTTTATCTTGTTCCATCAAAAGAATTTCTGTTGGAGTGGGGACTTTTTTCCCCCCTATTGATGTTTAAATATCTTGAAAGACTAGTTGAGTCTCGCCACAAATACCTTAATGTTAAAAAACAAATTACCCAAGAACTGTGGCTCTTGAAAATGTCATCAGGTAGAACATTTAGCCTAGATGATATTCTAGCTACATTATTACAAATTGGCAGCTTATCAATCCTTGATCGTTAAACGGTTGGGAAACTCATTGTATTTACCGTGGTGGGCTCCAATAACAATAAATATCATGGCTGTTACAGATTGTCTTTGGAAAACACCAAAGCAATTGATCAAAGCGAGTATGTCTTTATCTCCGCTAGGTTATAGGTTCACTGAGGTCAGGAGAGGGGCTTCATATCTCTCAGCACCAGGTATAATGACTTGCATCATGGGGTGCTGGAGCTAACTTGGACAGTTTATGTAAGCTGCAGGAAATTTGCAAGCCAATTGTAACATCCCTGGTAGCTTGAAATTGGCCATGGTGGAAATATTTATGTCGTGGAAATTGACAAACACAACAAATTAGGGCTGATTGTTGCTGTTGTTGTTGGTCTGAGTCCTGTTTTTTTTGCATATAATCCAGGACCCAGGAAATGTTTGCTCGTCTAGAATTTGGGAACCTCTATTTTGGGGGAAATAACAAAAAACAAATACTACCCTAATGCTTTATGATCAGTTGAGCTGGAAGTTTTTCCTTCTGCCTGGAACTCACTCTGGACTCCAAGTCCCATTACTAAAGTTATTTTGCAGTATGTGTGAAGAGACCAGGGTAGAACATCACCTTAATTTTCCAAGCATAAATAGACCTTCATCATATAGGCTGCATTTCTAAGTTTATACTATACTCTTTCACACTGCCTTCTGTCTTGAAATTAGTACTCTTGACACTTAACACATTAGAATTAATACTCTGATATACATTTTGGGACCCTACAGTGCACCAGGCATTTTGCCAGAGACAGAGGGCACTCGATATGACTAAGAGCTAATTCACACTGTCTGATATTCCTCTTCTGACCAGAGGAGAGGATAATATATGAGAGAATCTGGGCATGGGCTTTCTGTCTTGTTACTGTGATGTGTGAGGCCAATAGCCATAGGAAGCGATAGGTCAGACTCAAAGTCACCAACTTAGATGGAGCTAGAGCAAAAACATGAGACAAGGTATAAAGTAAAGGAAGCCTTATCAAGGAAAGCCAATGCATGAGGAAGTCTGGCGGGGATGGCAGGAAGCTAGACCTAGATGTTCTTTGAGTGAAGTCTGGACAATGGGATAATTCTGGAATCGAACTGTTAGCGTGGAGACTGCTGTATTTCCACTTCTGATGACAGTGGCCATGAGTGTGCTGAGACCATGGAAAGAGACTTTGGCAGAGCCTGTGATCTCAAGGGGCTTGCAGGTGGCTTGAAGAGTCATTAAACATGCAGGGAACGGGGGGGCTCATGATGAAGTCAGAGGAAACACATGTTAAGTAAGTGGAATGTCTTCAAGGATGAGATGGGATTTTCAATGATCCTCAAAAGATGGATAGAGAATCAAGCATTCTGGGTGGGTGCAAATAACTTGAGCCAGCAAGAGGGAAATGTTTACTGCGATGTTGGCAGATTAGGATGGTATATAGACCCATCTGAGTAGAGAATAAGATTTACCATGGCCGAGCTTGGATAGTTAGTAGTTTGGGTTCATAGGTTCACCAAAACTTTGATTTTTGTTAAGAATTAAAATGCAGTAACGTTTTTAATGTTGAAGGAACACAAAAACATATGCCAGAGAATAAAGCTGGATTAAAGAAAAACATATTTTTTTCTCCGGTCTTTAAATGATGTACTTCATGGTGATTGTGATTCTTTTGTACACGTAGCACTTTGCTAAGGACTAAATTAGGAGATGGGAGGGTACCAAGATTAAAGCCATTTATGGTTTTTTAGCTTCAAATGGTATAGGGGAAAGAGGACTAATGTATGTGTAATGATAACACAATGAAAACCATGAATGTTCCTAAAAAGGGATATAGATAAAGAACTGTAGATATTATGAGAAGAAGGAAGAGATTATCTGACTGGCAGTAATCAGGGAGGCTTCATGGAGAATGGGAAGGGATTTATAGCATAGACTCAGCTTAAAAATTATCTCCAGAGAGAGACTTTTCCCCTGCCACTTTAGCATATAAAATAGGTATTTTCATATGAAGCATTCTAGACTGGGCATAGAGGAAAAACACACAAAAATGAAGTATTAAGGACCTTCATAGCTAAGAGTTGTGTCTGGAGGCTACCACTCCCATTTTACTTCCATGTAGATTGGTTGATTTGGTGGAGCTCGTTTATTAAATATTTCCTGAAAGCATTCTTTCCTTTTGCCAGGTGCTACTAGAGCAACTGGGGATAAAGCAGTTAATAGGGCAAAGACACTCCTGGCCCTCATACAGAATATGTTCTGTGAGAAGATCGACACCAATCAAGTAATTGCCCGAATACCTAGTGTGGTAAGAGCTATAAAGGGAAAGGAGTCCTGAGGACATGTAGATGTTATATCTGGCTGAGTCTGAGGGCCTGGGAAGCCTGCACAGATAACTAACTGCAATGGACAGATGAGTAGGAATTTACCAAGCAAAAAGGCCAGTGGGTGGAAGTCTTAGGAAGAGAGAAAAGCAGGCACAAAGACAGTGAAATGGGAAGGTAAAGGTGACCAGAGCATAAGGAAGGAGGGAGAGAGAGAGAGAGAGAGGATAAGGCAATAGAGGCTTTGAATCATGCAGTGTCATTTAGGAATTTAGACTTTATCCTAATGAATCTTGGGACTTTCTCAGCATTTTTCAACAGAGGGGTAACATGGCAAGGCTTATAGTTGATTCTTTTGAATGCTCTCTGAAGAATGGGCACAGTTTGGGCAAATATGGTGGCAGCTCTTTCATTAAAAAAACAACCAACTAGAAATAGAAGGGGATTTCCTCAATCTGATAAGGACATCTACTTAAAGCCCACATCAAACATCATGTTTCATGTAAGACTGAAAGCTTTTGACCTAAGATCATAAATAAGACAAATATGTCTGTTTTACCACTTCCATTCAACATGGTACTGGCTCCAGCCAGTTAGGTAAGAAAAATAAATAAATAAAAAGCATCCATATTGGAAAGAAAGGAGTGAAGTTATCTTTATTTGCAGATGAAATTATCTTGTATATAAAAATCTTAAAGAATCCACACAAAAGTCATTAGAAATAATAAGCAAGTTCAGGAAATTTTCAGGATACAGGATCAAGATATACAAATCAGTTGTATTTCTTTACACTAGCAATGAAGGATGTAAAAATGAGATAAATAAAACAATTCAATTTGCAATAGCACCCAAAATAATGAAATACTTAATAAATTAAACAAAAGAAATATGAGTTTTACATTGAACATATAAAACAGTATTGAGAGATTTAAATAAATGGAAAGATATACTATGTTCATGGATTCTAAGACTTAATATGATTAAAATGGCAATACTCTCCAAAGAGATCTACAGATAAATGTAATCCCTATCAATATTGTAGCTGCCTTTTTTTTTTTTTGCAGAAATTGACATGCTGATCCTAAAATTTATGTAGAAAGGCAAAACATGGTAGCCAAAACAATTTTGAATCAGAAGAAAGTAAGAGGATTCACACTTGCAGATTTCAAAACTTACTACAAAGATACAGTAATCAAGATAGCACTAGGAAAAAAGATTAACACAGATCACTGGAATAAAATTGAGAGTCCAAAAATAAATCCTTGTATTTGGCCAATTGATTTTTGATGAGGGTGCCAAAATCACTCAATAGGGGAAAGAATAGCCTTTAGCAAATAGTTCTTCAAACAAAGAATAGTCTTTGTCCAACTTCAAAAAATGGCCAAAGGCTTTGAATATACATTTTCCCCAAAGAAAGCATAGAAATGGCCACTGAGCCCATAAAAAGATGCTCAACATCATGAGTCATTAGGGAAAATTATGGTAAATCGATACCATAAAATATCATATCACACACACTAGGGTGTCTAAAATTTAAGAGTCAGACAATAACAAGTATTGGTAAGGATATAGAGAAGTCAGAACCTTCATACATTGCTGGAGGAGTTGTACAATGGTACTGCTGCAATGCAAAAGAGTTTGGCAGTTCTTCCAAAAAGTAAAAAATAGAGTTAATCATAATCCTATTCTTAGGCATCTAAGCCAAAAATAATGAAAATGCATGTCCACACAAAACCTTGAACGTAAGTATTCATAGCAGCCTTATTCAAAGTGTCCCCAGAGTAGAAACAACCCAAATGTTTATCACTTGATGAATGGATAAACAAAATGTGGTATTCACAAAATGAAATATTATTTGCTATAAAACAAGAATGAAGTACTGATACATTCTACAGCTGAATGACCCTTGCAAACATTATGCAAGTGAAAGAAACGAGACACAAAAGACCATACATTGTATGATTCCATTTGTATGAAATGTCCCGGATAGACAAATCCATACAGACAAAAAGTGGATTAGTAGTTGCCAGGGGTCAGAGGGAGGTTGGAATGGGGAGTGACTGCCGATGGGTATGGGGTTTCTTTTTGGGGTGATGAAAATGTTCTGGAATAGATAGATATTCAACTCCATGAATATGCTAAGAACTACTGATTCATAACTTCCAATGGTAACTTTCATGGTATGTGAATTACATATACGTAAAACTGTTTTTAAAATTTTACAAAATGGTGGCAGAGAGCCAGTCTAATGGAATAGCCCTGGTGAGAGATGATGGTGGCATAGAAGAAGGGGGGACTGTGGAGACGAAAAGAAATGGACAGATTTAAGACATATGATGGAAAGCGTTTTGTAGGATTCCTCCCCCTGCCCCCACTGTCAGTGTCACATCACCCTGTCCTACCCAACAAGCTCAAGCCCCAGCTGTGGTGAGTGGATCTAATTTGTCTAATGACAAGAATTACCTTGGGGAGGTACATAGATTCTGTAGATTTCTAGGTTTCTTCTCCAGAGAATCCAGTACAAGGAGTTGGGGGTGGATCCCTGGAATCTGTATTTTAACAGGTGCTTTAGCAAGCAAAAAGGGGAAAATTGCCCTGGGCTCTGTGTCCGGCTTTTTTGGAGTCCTACTTTGTGCTCAGCCCGTGTATGTGTTGGGGTGCCAGAGAGGGGGTGGGTAGCAGGTATTGTGGGGGAAGTCAAGCATAGGCATCATGCAGCATTCCCATCTTCAAAATTTGGCCCCATCGACACCTCTAAAACCAGGAGAGGAGCTCCTTTATTCTGAGTTGGAACTGCCTGCATTTTAAAGCTCTGCACAATTTATTCAGAGGAAGTCTTTCAAGAAGGAGTGAGAGCTGGGCCGCAGGATTCTAATCTTGAATATTCAGGGAAAGCAGCATGTCCTATTCAACACGGCTGATCAATAATGAGTGCATTCACACTCTAAATGTGTGCATTATGTACAGATACAAAATATACAATGCCCCCAAAACGGGGAAAGACATTTCTGATTGAATTTTTTTGTTTGGGTTTATAAAAATAACTTGTGTTGCATCAATTACTCTCCATTTCCATGGATACAGGCAATACTTTATTATGTAACTCTACAGCTGTGTGCCGGTTTTTAATATAAAACCCAGATTTTTTCATCTATTTCTCTTTCATAGTTACTGAGCTGAGATAATAACATCTTTTACCTATGAATGTATTCAGTTCCTTTTTCCCCCCTCACCATCCTGCAAACTATTATTGATTAGAATTTCATTTTGTGTCTTTTGTAATAAAATCTCCAGTAAATGTTACCATTGCAGGCAGTGGAAGGGCGGAGCGGGAGAAGGTCATTCTTTATGTAGAGTGTGTGTAAATATGTATGTGTAAAGAATCCAGTGTGTGTGCACATTCTTCCGAGTCTAACAAGTGAACGTCTGGGCGTTGTACTGACTTCCAATTTGCTCTAGGGCAGTTTTCAAATGACTATTTATGAAATGTTGAGGAACATTCCTCTCCATTTTTTTTTTTAAAGAACCCACAACCCTCTTTTCTGAGAACAATGCTCTACCTACCTCTGTAATTTGCAATTCAGTGCCATTGTTTTAACTCCCTGGTGATGCTCAAAGTTTTGATGGATACCACGTGGTTCTTTCCAGGTGTCCCTGTGCAGAAATGGCTTCCCATTGTCCTCGCAGGGATTGGAGCAGAGAGTGACAGGAAGGAGATGAGGAAGAGAGGAAGTGGCATGAAAATCCAGGGAAGGCTGAAAAGGGGGCAGATTAGGGGAATGGAGCCAGATGGGACTTGAGGAACTACTTGGGGGGGCTTCTGCCTTAGCAGATTGTCAGCCATTTGGAATATCCCATTAGCAATTCAAATTGTGTGTGTGTGTGTGTAAACAGGGTTAACTTGGGGTCCCTGAATGCACTTGAAGGGACTATCAACTCCCTGAAATTTTATGAGAAAAATTGCATATATATGTACATGGGCAGTTTTGGAGGAAAGGATCTATTTCAGATAGATTTGGGAGTGACTACCTGGCTTCCAACCAAGTTTGGAGAGGTCATTTCCCCCTTTGATGACGGAGCCCACCAAAAGGTGGGGCATAGTTAAGTCCGTCACCACCATCCTGGTCACACTTAAGAGGTGGGCATCTCACTCCAGCTGGACCAATCAGAGTCCTTCCCCTGGAGTTTTCCCAACTGATCTGGAGAGAAAGAGCTCACTTCCTCTCTGGGTGATGGTAAGAGGATTCAGCCACCGTCTCCATCAAATGGCAAAAGGCCATCAGCAATAGGAGGGAATAAAGCCCTCAGTCAGAAGCGAAGGTGACAACCAGAGGAAGGGAGCCCAACATCATGCTAACAGCACTCACTGATTTGGTTACCCCTTGGGCCAGTTTCACTCATGCCCCTTCTAAATCTGGATATCTGAGTCAAATAAATAACCTTTGTTTGGTATGTTAATTCTAATTCATCCACAGCAGAAACAAATCTTGAAAGGAGGGAATCCACAGGTTTCATCAGATTTGTGTGATTTAAAATGGGGTGAGAACACCCATGTAAGCTTCTCTCTCCTTGTGATGATCTCACATCATCAACACCCTTGGGAGGGAAGGCTCAGAAAGCAATCAACAAATAAATACTAAGGTAAATGGGAAGGAGTTTATTCCATGCTCTCTCCATTGGTTAAGAAGATTCTGGAGATGAATATGGGGCCTCCGTATTTTACCATTTGGCTTTGAATAGCCCCAAAGGTGATCGTGCTGACTTTCAGTAGGCACTTATTAAACACCACTACATACACAGTTCCAAGAACTGTGTTCCAAGAACACAGTTACTGTGGAGTGAAAAGGAATGAGGGTGTGGGCCATGCCTCCAACTTACATGAGGATATAAGTGGCCTAGAGATTATTTCCCAGCTACATTTTGAGCAGGAGCGTGAGGCGGGATGCCGCAGAGACCCAGTGTGGAAGAGGAGGCAGGGCAGAGAGCATGCCATCCATAATTATTGTTGCCTAACTCAATTATTTCATGAGAGCACCACAGTACAGAAAAGGAGAAAATATTATGGGATGTTAAATGTTGGGCTTGGTCCCATACCTCTGTGGTCTTTCCCAGGAGAGGTCAAGTGCACAGGAATTCTGCTTTCATGACTTTTGTTTGAGGGGCCCCTCAGTGTCCCTGTCTCCCCCAACTCTCAAAGGACGATCATAATAATTTCAGTCCTCCCTACTTCATTGAGGTGTTGTGAAGACCTAATGGGATCTTTTAAATTACACGTTGTCTACATGCTCCAAAGACTGGTGTCTGGACCTATGCTGATGTGCTTTGGTCTGAGATGGCAAACAGTCACGAGTGATGTCATGCTCTCTTTCTCTGCAGGCGGCAGACATCACCAGTTGATGCCAGTGCTCTTCTTCAACCTGGCTGTGACCTCCGTATCTTTTTCAACACAACTGTCCGTGTGGCCCCCACCAGTGATCGGGGTTGGTTTGTAAAATGGAACCAGGGTGAGTGCTCTCTGATCCAGGTTCCTGAATGGTGGGTGTCAGGGTTGTAGGCTGGGGATCAGCTTCCCAATTAATCACTGGGGAGAGATCAAGATAACGTGATACAGTGTCCTTTGAAAAGGACAAAGTGGAGTAACTTTTAGGTGAACATACACAGGAATTTAGGGAAGTCAGGAGAAAGGGGCTGTCATTTTAACGGTAGATACATCTTAGCTATCATTAACAACAGAGAGAGGGAAGGTTAGCTAAAATCACTCTAATTACTTCCCCCCAAGCATCCCAGGCTGAGCCTAGAGCGGAACAGCCTGACAAGTCAAAACAGGACACAGTAGAAGTCAGTCATTATTACCACTAGCTCCTGGGAATTTAAGACAGCGAGAGTATAAGAACAACCCAATGTAGAGGGAAATAAGCAAACAAAAAATGTGCTTAAAAATAAGTTTTCAGAAGTTGGTATACCTATTGGTATGTTTACCTACTCAGAAGTGAGCAACCATATGCGAAACCCTCACTCCATCAACAACTGATTAGGGGACACAAGGGACCTCGGGCTGGGACCTGCAGCTTTAGTCATCCTATTGTTAAGACCCACAGCAACCGCGGTGCCTCAGGTTCTCTCCAGATTGCTAGCGGCTCCCGAGAGTACCCTGGAAAGGCGTGATTTCCTAATTTCCACAGTGGCTCCAAGCCACTCGAGCATCCCTCCAAGGCTCAGTGTTTTCAGGGTGCCTACCCGTAGGGGTCACACCCCTCCAGAAGCTATTGGGCTAGCTGAGTCACACCTGGATTCCTCACCAAGCTGGGCCAGTAGGATTTTCTTTCCCCAAGTTCAGGACTGAGTTACTGCATCTCTTATAAATATAATTGGACCTAGCAGGCCATTTGGATGTGACGGATGGGAATTGAGAGCAGTTGAGATGCTGTCACAGGCAGAGCAGAGTCACTCTTCTGGAGAGAAAGGGGGTGAAGGGATCGGCTCTGCTTTCTGAAGATAAAGTCTTTTTTATTTCGGCTAGTTTAACAGGGCTTCTGTTCTCTGCAAGAAATCCTGTCCTGAACCAAACTACTCCACCCCAAGGCCAGGATGTGTACCTCCCATGTGCACACCTGGATATCGAGGCAGCAGAGGTGACTTGATGTGGCGCACAGGTACCGCCTTTCCAAACATCACCACCAACTTCTATCACAAGAAGAAATCCCCTTTTAGTCTTTCTGACTGTGTCTGTCTGGTGCTTGTCTTTAACACCCAAGACTTAGGGGATGGTGAAGCCACCCAGAGTTAGCAATGGCTGGAAGTCACTTCTGCTTATAGAGACAGAGGGATAAAGGAAGGATCAGGTGTTAGTAGTGCCCAGGAGCCAGGGCCACCCAGCAGGGGCGGGAGCCACGGTGGGGACATCCAGTGGAAGCTGGATGCTTCGCTCCTGCCAAAGACAAAGTCCAAAGGAGAGAGGAGTATAAATACTTTACATAAAGTGTAAACACTTAAGCTTCTTGTCTTTTAGTCATCAGCCTCCCTTTGGGGCTTCCCACAAGACACTTACCAGGAGCCTGTGGTTAAGGAAGCCCGGAGACCACAACTTGCAGGAGTCAAGTCATGGAAGATGAAGAGGACAGGTCAAGGCAGGGAAGTGATCTACGAGCAACTGGGGCAAGTGACCAGCACACAGGGCCACACAACACAAACCAAGGCAAAGCACTTCTCGGGAACCTCCGTGGCCAGTTGGCCCAGAGTAGAATCAAGGACATGAAAGGCCTTCGATAGATGACCCTTCAACCAGTTCATATGCTACCTGCTAATAGCCATGCTTGATTCCTGGAGGTCTGACTTCCTCCTTTCCACAGGCTGCTACTTGAACTAGGAACAACCAAGACCCTCTACACTTGCAGCTGGTTCATGTTTTAAATGTCTCGAGTGAGAAGGCTTCAGGCACAGATGGGTGCCGATGTTCACCTGGGTCATCAGGTGCCTGTCTCCATCCATCTCTGAACTCTACACTGCTCTGTCTTTATTCCCAGGTGGTCACTTTTCATGCAGGGTCAACGTGATTTCCAACAGCTCTAGGCTTGCATCCATTGGCTCAGCAACCCCACTGAAAACTCAGCACCTTTTTGTTAATCCTGCAGCCACCAAAGTTCCAGGGTTGAGTTTTGTTGGCCTGGATTGGGTCAATTGCCCATGCCTGTGCTGGCCACTAGGGCCAGGGAGTGGGATGCTATGATTGTTCAGATTCAGCTCATGTGCCCTTCCCTGGAGGCCAGACATGAGGGGGATCAAGGGGGGGGACCAGCCTCTTCTGAATGGAAGGGCCATTCACCTAAAGAAAATTGAGGCGATTGTCCCGAACAGACTAGATGCTGGACAGGTACAAACAACAGAAGTCTCTTCTTCCCTCTTAGCACTTCTATTATCTGCCTTGTTCTTATTTCCCTGTGGTCTTGACTCGTCAGGAAATATTATGCCTTATTCACCTCTATATTCCAACACTGAATGTCTGGCATGGTACCAGGCACCAAGTAAGCGCTCAGTAAATGCAGAATTGAACTGAGGTGTAAGCGCTTGCATTATACATTTATTTCTAGAACACAATAGGGATTTTTCCACGACCTTGTGGGGGAGGGAGCCTGGATTTCTTACACTTTCTCTACGGTGGGTGGTGGGCAGAAAGGAGCAGCACTGGCCGAAATGCAGCCCTCATCACACCCTCGAATCTTTTTCCTGCTGCTGGGTCCCTTGGGGACCCTGGCCAACCCAGCTGAGAACTCATCTCCATTTGCTACAAATTAGAAAACCAGCATTTTCCCTTCAGTTGGCCTGAGGCGCAATCTTTCCCTTCCAATTTGAATTGCATATAAGTACAATTTCTTCCTGTGGGATGTTTAAGGACAATCTGACACTTCAGTTGTTTTTCCTTGTCTTTCATATTTAAAAGGGAAAACACAGTTTTGAGCCCTGTTTGGTATTCTGTCCCCCTTTAGAAAAGAATTGCCAGCACCCAATTCAAGAAAGCAAAATTCCTCAATTACTCTGTACAAATGAAGTTCTGACTCCGTCTACGCACGAGGTCACCACGTAAGCCTGGACCCTGTTAGTCACTGGCCTCCAAACCATCCTCTAAACCAAATCATTATGGGTCCTGTTTATAATAGTGTCATTAAAAATGAAGACCTGTCAAGAGTCCCTTATAACAATGGTTGGACACTGTATCCACAAAGGTTTTTTTAATGGCTGGATGGTTTTTAAAAAGGCAATGGAATACTTTTAAGGAACCATAATGTAATAAATCAATCACAGTCCCTCGGTCTTGACTACAGTGTTTTTGTATTTATTGCAGCTTATGGAAAACCACACTGTTAAATCTTTCCTACTTCCCACTCCACCACACCCCCCTTCTCCTGCAGAACTTAGAGACATCTAGGTAAAGCATATTTGTATTTTAAGAGATCTATATATGCTTTTAGTATTGCTTACCCAAACCAATCTTCGAAGTACCTATTGGAACTTGGCCATATTTATTTATTTACTTACTTAAAGTTTATTTATTTTGAGAAGGAGAGCGAGAGCATGAGAGAGAGAGAGAGAGAGAGAGAATCCCAAGCAGACTCTCTCAGTACAACTTGGGGCTCCATCTCATGCCCCTGAGATTATAACCTTAGCCAAAACCAAGAGTTGGATGGTTAACCCACTGAACCAACCAGGCACCCCAGAACTTGGTTTTTTTAAATTTTATTGTCAACGTTTGTTCTTTTGAGGGGATAAAATTAGTTAGTGTTCCTTGATTGTAGGCAACAGAAACTGACTTCCAATGGACTCAAGAAGAGAAAATTTATTGCAAGGATAACCAGAATTGTTGAGAGCCTTGAATTTGAACGAGCATGGACAGGAGCCAAGGCTCCTGCAGGGAGCTGGAAAATAGGACTTAGAGCAAGTCTCTTGTAAGTGTGGCCAGGATGCTGCCATTACCTCCACCCTTGAACACACCTACCCTTTATTTCACTCTATGCCAGGACATAGCATCTGATTAGCTGAACTTAAGTCATGTCTTTGCTCTCTGGGTGTACTGAGGAGGGAGGAGGAAAGGTAGACTCTTTTACTTCCACAGTGAGAAATGAGCACCATGCCATTCAGGTGACACACAATGGGAGAAGCAGTTTCCCCAAAAGGAACCACTGAGCTGCTCAAAAGTGATATTAATTTAGGTAATGCCGGCTCTACAACAGACAGCATCCCTTATTCTATGTATTGGCTTAACACAATAAACATTTATTTCTCCCTTACATAATGGTCCACTTTGGTTGATCCTAATTGTTGTTTTTTTTTTTTCAGTTACTCTATTGAGGTATGATTGACATTTTAAAAGTTGTACATAGGTAATGCATACAGCTCAGTGACTTCGGGCACACATATACACCCATGGAAACATCACTGTCATCAACGTTTTACACATATCCATCAACTCCCAAAGTTTCTTCTCACTATTATTATTATTATTATTATTATGGTAAGAACACAACATAAGATCTACCCTCTTAGCAACTTCCAAGTATACGGCGCAGTATTCTGTAACTATAGGCACCGTGCTGTACAGTAGATCTCCAGAACTTACCTTGCATAACTTGAACCTTTGCCTTCAACCATTGCCTCTCTGTTTTGTCCTTCTCCAGCCTGTGGGAATGACCATTCTACTCTCTGGTTCTGAGTTCAACTTTTTCAGATTCCACATATATAACTGAGAGTAGGAAGTATTTCTCTTTCTGTGTCTGGCTTATTTCACTTAGCATAACGTTCTCCAGCACCATGCCAGTTGCTGCAAATGACAGCATTTTCTTTGTAAGGCTGAATAACCTTTCATTGCATGTATATACCACATTTCCTTCATCCATTCATCTGTTGTGTTAGACATTGAGATTCTTTCCAACTCTTGATTCTTGTGAATAATGCTGTAGTGAGCAGGGGAGTGCAGACTTCCCTTTGAGAACTTGACTTCAATTCCTGTGGATAAATACCCAGGAGTGGGGTTGCTGGATCAAATGGTAAGTGTATTTTTAAACCTTTAAGGAACTTTCATACTCTTTTCCAAAATGTCTGTGCTGATTTACGTACCCACCAATAGTGTAAATTCGGCTCCCTTTTCTCCACATCCTCACCAGCACTTACTATCCTTTTTTATTTAAATACCAGCCACCCTAACAGGTGTGAGGTGACATCTCACTGTGGTTTTAATTTGCATTTTTTTGATAATTAGTGACGTGGAGCACTTTTTCATTTACCTGTTGGTCATTAGTATGTCTTTGTTAGAAAAATGTGTATTCAAGTCCTTTGTCCATTTTTAAATCAGCTTTTTAGGTTTTGTTTTCGTTTTTGTGTTTTTGCTATTGAGTTGTGTGAATCCCTTGTATATCATGGCTATTCACCCCTTATCAGAAGGATGGTTGGCAAATATTTTCTCCCTTTCTGTAGATTAACTTTTCATTTCATCGATTGTTTCTATGTGCAGAAAGTTTTCAGTTTGATGCAGTCCCCCTGGCTTATTTTTTCCTTTGTTGCCTGTGCTTTTGGTATCATAGCCAAAAAGACTCATTGCCAAGACCAATATTAAGGAGCTTTCCCCCAATGTTTTCCCCGAGGAGATTATAGCTTCAAGCCGTCCGTTGAAGAGTTTAGTCCATTTTGAATTGATGTTTGTGTTTAGTGCAGGGGTCTAATTTCATTCTTTTGCATGTTGATACCCAGTTTTTCCAACACTGTTTATTAAATGGACATCCTTTCTCCATTTTGTATTCTTGGTGTCCTCGTCAAAGATTAGTTGACTATATACACATGGGTGTATTTCTGGGTGCCCTGTTCCCTCCAATGGTCTCTATTCCTATTTTTATTCCAGTACCACACTGTTTTGATTACTAGAGCTTCATAATATAATTAATTTGAAATCAGAAGGTGTAATGCCTCCAGCTTTGTTCATCATTCTTAAGATTGCTGTGGCTTTTTGGGGCCTTTTATGGATCTATATGAATTTTAAGATTTTTTTTCTATTTCTGTGAAAAATGCCATTGGAAATTTGATAGAAATTCCATTGAATCTGCAGATTACTTTGGGCATGATGGACATTTTAACAATATTAATTCTTACAGTCCTTAAGTATGAAATATCTTTCCATTTATTTGTGTCTTCTTCAATTCACTCTTTAATGTTTTATAGATTTTAGTGTACAGGTCCTTTGCCTTCTTGGTTAAATTTATGACTAAATATTTTGTGTTTTTTTGTGCTTTTTTATGTCTTTTTTGTGCATTGTAAATGACATCATTTTCTTAATTTCTTTTTTGGATAGTTCATTGTCAATATGTAGAAATGCAGCTGATTTTTGTATGCGGATTTTATATCCTGCAACTTTACTGAATTTGTTTATTCTAACAGTTTTTGTGTGGCATATTTAGAGGTTATATTCATGGTTTGTGAATTCGAGCCCTGCATCGGGCTCTGTGCTGATAGCTAGCTCAGAGCCTGGAGCCTGTCTTCAGATTCTGTATCTCCCTTTGTTGCTGACCCTCCCCGGCTCACACTGTCTCTCTCTCTCTCTCTGTCTCAAAAATAAATAAATAAAAATAATTAAAAAAGAAAATAAGAGTTCCTGGTTATAATCCAGTTACTTTCACTTACCTCAATGACATTGGAAAATCACTCTTTAAGCAACCGGTGTTATATTATTTGAAAAAAATCATGACTATCTCAATAAAAGCAGAAAATGTACTTGGCAAAATTTAATAACCGTTCAAAATAAATAGTCTCCACAAATTACATACAGGAGGAATGCACTTCAATATAATAAAAGGCATATATGACAATCACACAGCTAACATCACGTTCAATGATGAAAAGCTGAAATCTTTTCTCTAAGATCAGGAAGAAGACAAGGATGCCCACTCTCTCTGCTCCTATCCAACACAGTACTGGAAGTCCTCATCAGAACAGCAAATAGGCAAGAAGAAATAAAAGGTATCCAAATCAGAATGGAAAAAGTAAAATGGTCTCTGCAGATGACCATAAGCCAAAGTCGGACGCTCAACTGACTGAGCCACCCAGGTGCTCCAACCAGGAACTTTAAAAAAAAATGTTTATTTACTTCTTTTTGAAAGACAGAAAGAAAAAAAAGTGGGGAAATAGCAGAGAGAGAGAGGAAGAGAGAGAATCCCAAGCAGGCTCCATACTGTCAGTGCAGAACCCAGCGCAGGGCTGTATCCCAAGAACTGTGAGATAATGACCTGAGTTGAAACTAAAAGTTGGACGCTTAACCGACTGAGACACCCAGGCTCTCCAGACCAGGAACATTTTGACAACTGAAAAGGTCTGTGTGTGTGCGTGTGTGTGTGTGTGTGTGTGAATGTAATGTAATACAATGTGATATATTATGATGCAACATGATATGATATGATATGATATATAATTTAAACCAATGCACTATATTGGTTGGAATGACAAGCTAGGAATAGAATAAACACAGGTTTGCAACCTTAATTTCTTGCTTCTATATCATGGGTCTTCAGCATTAAATCCACACTGAATACACGATTAAGCGAAGTAATAAGCTGGAGATGTAATTCTGATTAATGCTATGCCATTTCATGGTGAGGTAGAGAGGGTGGTTCATCCCGTGGTGGCAGTGTATTCAAGGACCTTGTGCACTGAGCTGAGTGTGGAAAGAGCTGTGGGCACAGATCTCCACATTTGTTGTGGAACCTCTCTAGTGAACATTGCAGGTTAGTTATTGTATTTTTCAGCTCTCTGATTTCTTTTTGGTACTTTCCGTATTTTCTATCTCTTTATTGAAATTTTCACTTGGCTCGTGCAAAGTGTTCTCCTGACCTTGGTGAGCATCTTTATGAAGGCTAGCTTGACTTCTCCATCAGATAAATTTCATCAGGGTTCACTTCTGAGGATTTGTTCTTGCACGTGGGCCCATTTCCCGATGTCTTCACTTTCCTTGACTCTCTGTGTCAGTATCTCTATGTGAGACACAGCCACATTACCCAGTCTTTATGGACTTGCTTCATACAGGAAAAGACCCGGACCAGCCTGCCTGGCCAGAGATGTTGGAGGTGTCTCCAATTTTGTGCTAGTCTAATCTGCTTTTCTTGTTGTTGTTCTTAATTCCCCCCCACCCCTCCATCCCCCGGGGATCTGGAGTATACTAGGTCCTGTCAGCTCTCTGGGACAAGTAACACTAACGCCAGTTCAGCAGAGTTTGCAACTCTTTTCTTCCCCAAAGGAGAAGCTGGGAGCTGGAGGGGTTCCTCTCAATCCTATGGAGGAGGAATTCTGGAAATTCATGAAGGTGTCTTGAATTTCCCTACAGGCTTCAGTGTGGATAGTTTTGCACTCATCCACAGTACAGGAGCCTCTCAACTGATTTCTGAATTTCTCACAAAGAGAATCTGTCCACAAATTGTCATTGACTTGCTGTATTTGTAGGGGGTGAGGGGGCCAAGGACTTCTTATTCTGTCATCTTGCTGATTTTGCCCTGCTCCTCCCATAAAGGGAGGGGTTAAAGAAGATGATTTTGCCAGTCCCTTCCAGTTATAATAAGCTTTGGAAAAGCAACTATATTCTTTTTCTGTCAAACCTTAATTTGCCACACAAACCTGATTATATCTCTACTCATTTCCTCCTACCATGAGATTTCACGTAACTCAATGAGAGCCGGTAGACCTTCATCAACACCAGAGCAGGAACAGGCTGGTGCGCCTCATTTGATTTGCCTGGCCCTTCCTGCCGATCTGATCCACGGGACCTTGTCATGAGATGGAAGCCCCAGCATGACATGTGATGGTTTCTCATCCTACAAAAGAGGAAACAGATGTCAACGATCTGCTCAGATCCAGAGAACTTCGCATGGGATGAGGCCTCTTGCATTATTTGCCTCACCCTGTCCCCGTCGAGAAAAGGAAATAAATGGAGCTGTCTCAGCCACCACTCCCGTCACCTAATCTCTTAACATTGTGCTCCATACCCAGGTCTGACCAGAGTGGACCCCACAGAGTCCAACGGCGCAGCCCAAATCAGAAGTGTTGATGAGTGAATGCTTTGTGACGCCAGCTCCACCCAGTGAAAGGAAAAGGGTAGCAAAGAGTCAGCACGCAAATCCTTTACTCTTTCTTCTTCCAAAACACGGTTCCCATTTCTAATGATTCCAGAGACTCTCCAGGGGTGTCCTTCATGACCAAGAGATCGATTGTGCTTATTGCGAGTCTGGGGCAAACTCAACGATACACCCACTTGTATTGGCTTTTCTCCTCTCCTTACTTTGGATCTCTTTTTCCTCACCCTTGATGCCTTGATATTGGACTCTAAGAAAACCCTGACACGTAAGCTTTGCCTCAGGCTGTTCTCTCACGAGCTGTGCTAAGACATCTTTTGGCAACATTTCCCACAATACTGGATACTCATCACTTGCCTTGGAGATGTTACTTGAGGTGCCCCACACAGATGCAGCGGTGGATCCTGTGGGGTGAGAAAGTTGCTTTGATATCAGTTTGCTTTTTATCTTGTTAGTTGCCCCACAGAGGAAAAATTTCTATTTGGAGCCGCTTTGTCTTAAATAACTCTCCACAACTCGTAAGTTCCCTCTCGGTAGAGACCGGAGCTCAGCCACAGAATCTTCAGCAAAAATTCCAAGTATCTATCATGGAATCACATTGTTTCGTATCTGGTGTATTTAGTCTGTATTTTACTTGTCCCTGTGGTCAGCAATACTCATTTTGCAGTTACCCTAATGACGTACCATTTCCCTTTTAAATAAAATGAGCTTTAAAAAAGCCAATTAAAAATAAATAAGCTAGGGGCGCCTGGGTGGCTTAGTCGGTTAAGCGTCCGACTTTCGCTTAGGTCATGATCTCGCGGTTCGTGGGTTCGGGCCCCGCGTGGGCTCTGTGCTGACTGCCAGCTCGGAGCCTGGAGCCCGTGTCAGTCTGTGACTCCCTCTCTCTCTGACCCTCCCTTGCTCTCACTGTCTCTCTCTCTCTCTCCTAGAAATAAATAAAAAAAAAATATTAAAAAAATAAATAAATAAATAAGCTAACGAAACAGGGAGATAATTTAAGATAGTGAAGAAACACTCCCTTTGTTTGGCCCCAAACCATGAAAACACAATCAGCTGAAATCTGGGAAACCGCCTTCTGGCAAAGCCTTCTGCTTGGTACCACCGGGACAACAAAATTCTGTCAACTGAAAAATCCTCAAGGGCCGGCTGGGTGGCTCAGTCATTTGGGCATCCGACTTCGGCTCAGGTCACGATCTCAGAGTTCATGAGTTCGAGCCCCGCATTGGGCTCTGTGCTGACAGCTGGGTGCCTGAAGCCTGCTTTGGATTCTGTGTCTGCATTTCTTTCTGTCCCTCCCCTGCTTGCGATCTCTCTCTCTCCCCACCCCTCAAAAATAAGGTAAAAACACTAAAAAAAGTTTTTTAAAAGATAAAAAGCCTCTTTCTCCCTTTCCCCGAGTCCCTTTTTTGCTCTGTTGTCCCCTTCTTGGCTCTCTTTCCTTTTTCTAAATCTTTTTAAATGTTTTTTATTTATTTCTGAGAAAGGGAGAGAGATGGCATGAGCAGGGGAGGGTCAGAGAGAGAGGGAGACACAGAATATGAAGCAGGCTCCAGGCTCTAGCTAGCTGTCAGCACAGAGCCCGACGCGGGGCTCGAACCCACAAACTATGAGATCATGACCAGAGCCGAAGTCGGACGCTCAACCAACTGAGCCTCCCAGGTGCCCCTCGGCTCTTTCCAGTTCAGAACACCCTGTGTGGGCACTAGGGATGCCATCGTGTCCCCAAAATCTCCACTGCCCCTCACTGTTTGAGATGGCGATTGATGACAACTTAGCCTTCTGTAAACACTTCCGGAAGAGCATCCTCAAGTCCTCCGGGTTGCCAGCTTTGTTCTTCTGGACGCCTCCTCCTGGCTAAAAATTTTGTTCATTCCCGCGGGCCCTTCCCTCCTGTCTTTGTGGCTTTGTTGCCCTATGCCGCCCTCACCGTCTGCCATTTCTTACCTCTTTCTCTTCCCTCCGTCTCTCATTCCAAGTTTCTTCTCAAAAGTTCCGTAGGCCTTCTTTTGACCTTGCTCACTATGCTGAAAACACAATGATTAAATGTCACCTTTCTCCCATAATTCACAGAGGGAGGTCCCCCAAGGTTTAGGAAAGCCACCAAGTCCCCTTCCTATAACCCATCACCCTCTTCTCCTGGCACCCGCATGTTGGACCAGAGGTGCCGTTCCTCCTTGTCTGTGGTGTTCATTTTGGGGACAAGTCCCTTTGTGACAGAATCAGCAAAGGGGACAGTAGTAAGGCTGTGGTGAAGTCCCTCCTGCCCCGTACTGTAGGCCTCCCCAGACCTGGGGTCTAGCCAGGACCCCATGCAGAGGTTGTGACCACAGCGGGAAGGCCCAGCTGAGAATCTTAGGCTTTGTTCACATGAAGGAGGCTCCCAGGAGAGTCCCAAGGACATAGAGCCCCCATCCTGAGCTCCCCCTTCCAACTTTGCTTTTGAAAAAATAAGCCATGAGAGAAAAGAAAAGGAAAAGAGAGGAGGGAAGGAAAAGAAGGAAAGGAAGGAGGGAGGAAGGGTGGGATGGAGAGAAGGGAGGAAAGAAAAGAAAAAGGAAAAGAGGCTTCCGTTTTGTGCTCCATCTGTGAAATGCAGGTCTTAGGCTTCACTAATAGAGCTGCCTCTCCCACCATAGCTGCTAACGTTCGGATGAAGACAACACAATATCACATCCTGCTCTAAACTCAAGAGGAAAAGACCTTGGTAGAAATTTGCTGAGGCCTCCATGAAAGTTGTGCCAGCCACCTTGAAAGTCAAGTTTGGAAAACATCGAGACTTCTTGCCCTGGGATGGGCTTCCCAAGGCACTGAGGGCACGAGTTGTATGCAATTTCCTATGCACAGAAGATTCTGGAAGGAATGGAGTGATTTTCCTATACCTCTTTTGAGGCCCCACTTCCTCCTGGAAGCCTTCCTGAAGAGTCTCCCCTTCTCAGGGACAGTGCAATTCCTGACCTAATAACTCACCATCCCGCCTTTCAATTAAGACATCCTGTTTTTCTTCCCTTGCTTTTCAACCCTGCCCCAAAATGGTGTCTCACAGAGATGCACACGGTAGGTGGTCAACAATGACTATTTATTGAGTGAAGAGATCAGGGAAGAATGTGGTCCAGGTAGGAAAGAATGCAGGAGTCTTTGGAATCCTATGTTCCCTCTCCAGTTGTGCCGTTACTTTAGCTGTGAGGCTCTGGGCAAGTTTCTTTAATTATTTGCCACGTGCTCAAGGAGGATAATAACACCTACCTTACAAAGAAGTCTTAACATTTACAGGTTGTGATGGGCAGAATAATGTCTCCCCCTCAAAGATGTCCACATGCTAATCCCTGGAACCTATGAATATGTTATATAATGCAGGTGGAGTTAAGGATGCTGATAATCATCCTGGGTTGTCTGGGTGGGCCCAATGTCATTGCTAGGGTCTTTAATAATGGAAGAAGGAGGCAGGAGTGTACCAGAGAGATGGTGCTACCAGAAATGGTCAGCCACCACTGGCTTTGGAGATGGAGAAAGGCTCCAAAAGCCAGGAATGAGGGTGGCCACTAGAAACTGGAAAAGGCAAGGAAAAGGGAGTCTTCTCTAGAGCGTTCAGAAGGAAGGCAGCCTTGTTGACACCTTGTTTTTAGCCCAGTGAGACTCATTTCAGATTTGTCATCTCCAGAACTGTAAGAGAATAAATTTGCATTGCTTTGAGACATTAAGTGTGTGGTAATTTGCTACAGAACCAAGGGAAAGCTAATACAGGTGCTCTGTGTAAAGCCCTGGCACACATTGGTTGTCTGAATAGTTGATAGCAGAGAAGGAAGGAAGGAAGGAAGGAAGGAAGGGGAAGGAAGAAGGAAGGAAGGAAGGAAGGAGGGAGGGAGGGAAGGAAGGAAGAAAGGAAGGAGGGAGGGAGGGAGGGAAGGAAGGAAGGAAGGAAGGAAGGAAGGAAGGAAGGAAGGAAGGAAGGAAATAATGGGAGGAAAGAAAAAAGGAAGGGAGGGAGGAAGGGTTAGTGTTTCCAGCTAAACTCTCAGCAGTCTGAGGGCAGTGTTTCTTCTTGTCCATTTCACTCACCATTTGGGAGAGTGCTGGGCACACTCCAACTCAAAAGGGCTTCTAGACTCAAACTGAATGTTACCTTTGGGGATTGACTGATGCCAGCAGGGGGGATGGAAAAGAGATGCAGCATTAAAGAGGAGCCAGAGGCCTTTATAAAACAATCTGAGTTCCTCCCAAAGGGCAGGCTACCCCTAAATGCGTGTAATCCAGAAGTCTAGGTTTTAATGCCACTATGCCATGAGGCTCCAGTCAAAGATACTAGGGAAAATGGGAAAGAAAGAGGACTCTTCCCTCCTCTCCACGACACAGAAGAGGCCGTTCCTGTGGGTGAGTGATGCTATCCATCAGGGGGAAATGTTCATTATGAGCAAGGTCAGTTCTATTTACCAACACTGTTTGCCGAAGCATCAGGCTGAATTCACCCAGTGTATCTAGAAAGCCAGGGCCTGGTGCAGGCTAAGACAGTGAAGGCCATGGCAGAGCCAGATTTTGCAGATTTTCCGGAGCCATTTGGGCCCTCCCCGAAGCCCAGTTTCCCAAGAGGAGATTCTCGGTTCTGGGGACACCACTGATGCATTGATCAACATGGCTCTGTTGCAAATCACTGAACGTCTTCCTTCATTTAAAAGAAAGGAGAAAAAATTGGGTTTCAGTTCTGAATGCATGGGGGTAAGCAACCCAGAGGTCACTTTCTCTTTCTTTCGAGCTCTCTCTCACTCTCTTAAATAAGGAGAAAGGCTATATTTTTCCATGGATTAAGTCCAACACAGAGAAAACTGTCACTGTGAAAACAATAGAATTTATCTCCACTGATATAGCCTGACACTGGCACAAGTGCCTGAATTGTTGCCATAGCAATAAATGTGTCGGACTTATGCATGCGTTTTCTGCTATAGGATTTTGATTAATGGCATTGACTAAATGGTGTGAAGGGGGAGAGACCATGCAGAAGGCCCAACGAGTGAGAGACAGGCTGCATAGCGTTTGCCGCTGTCCACTACGGAGGTTGGCAAACTGGCTTGGCTGGAAACCAGTTAAAAAGGGGATAAACACTCATCCGTGGAACAGCACCTGCATGCCCGCAGTGCCTCGTGGCAGGGATCTGGGAGGTGAAAGGGAGAGTACAAGATACTATGGCCAGAGCACAGGGCCAGAGGGCGAATGAAATCTCACTGCTTCCTACCTACCTGCATGCTGAGAATTTTGTGTCTCAACTTGATTCAGCTGCGTATAAACCTTAAGAGGTAGCTGTGAATTGTGTTTTTCCTGATAAGAACATCGAGGCACGTAGAGGTCTGTCACACAGTGAGGGAATGGCAGAATCGGGATTTAAACCAAGGCTCTCTGGCTCAGGGACTGAGCTTAAATCACCATCCTGTGCTTTGCTCCAGAAACAGATTCTATCCTCCTGACTTTGCCTGTCAAGGATGGCGATAAGCATGGGAGAGACTAAGAGAGAAAAAGAGAATGAGAGAAGATGGTTCCATGAAAGATGTCCCCAATTTTGGAAAATCAATGCAAAGCCCTCAGAGCTGCCTGTGGGAAGGGGACATACTTTACTGGGGCTGTGGGGTGCTATCTGCAGTCAGTACTGAGCACTTCGAGAGGCAGGGTGGAGGCCTGGGAGCCAGAAAGGCTGGATTCCTGACTCTCGGGTCTCAGTGTGACCTTGGACTGGTCACCTGATCTCTTCATACCACCCCGCCTGTGGCCATGGGGATTAAATGGATGACGGAGTACACACTCACTCAAGGAAATCCTCAAATTAACTCACTAATTTGCCTGGTGTTTATTTTTTAAAATTTCTTTATTTTAAGAGAGTGAATGAGTCTAGGAGGGGCAGACAGAGAGGAGAACAGAGGATTCGAAGTGGGCTCCATGGTGACAGCAGGCAGCCCAACGCGGGGCTTGAATTCACAAGTCCTGAGATCATGACCTGAGCTGAAGATGGACACTTAACCAACTGAACCACCCAGGAACCCCTTGCCTGGCATTTAGAAAATTCAGTTTTCAATCCATAGCTCAAACACATTTTCTGAAGTCATTTTCTCAAATTTTTGCTTCTGCTCCTCCTACTATTTTTTAATGTTTATTTATTTTTGAGAGAGAGAGAGACACAACTCAAGCAGGGGAGGGCAGAGGGAGAGGGAGACACAGAATCGGAAGCAGCTCCAGTCTCTGAGCTGTCAGCACAGAGCCCAAAGTGGGGCTCGAACTCACGAGCCCTGAGATCATGACCTGAGCCAAAGTTGGATGCTTAACCAACTGAGCAACCCAGGTGCCCCTATTTTTTAATATTATTTTTCACTTGTGAACTAGTTCTCCCAAACATGTCCTCCACCCCCCATCCCCCCATCTCTCTTCTCTCCTCTCTTTGTTTCTAAACTCAATTCCCCTTGGAGATGAGGCCTAATAGGTCATAGCTTTTTCCTCTAACTTCTATACAGTAACTGTGTAGTGTTCCCATTTGTTCACTCTCCTCCTTGGAAGAAGTTTGTACTTTCTTCACACATCACCCTGTGATTTGTGGTGCTTTCCTGTGGGAGAAGTGTACTTCCTGTCCCCTTGACATTAGGCTTAGTCATATGACTTGCTTTGACCAATGGAAGGTGGTGTGTGATACTCGGGGACATTGCATTCACAGTGTTCTTTTCCTTCTGCTGTGAGACATGGATCTTGGTCTGTGGAAGATACGGGGGACAGAAATATAGAGCCTCAGCTTGGCTTCAGGGACATACAGGGCCAGTGAAAAAGAAACCTTTGTTTCTAAAATATTGGGGCTTGTTTGTTACTGTGACCACACCTAGCCAAAGCTGACCAATACACTTGGCCATCATTAGAAACCATGTTAAGAAATAACTTTCCCAGAGACCCGTTGTGGGTGAGTATCATGTAGCTCTAGAGTTCCCTAGGGAGTGTTTCAGTTTACACACCCTGTTGATGTTAAGGGCACAGAGGGTGTGAGACCATCCAGCTGAGGACGGATGTGCCAGATACCTTCAATACAATGTATCTAAACTGCATGATCACACATGCTGCGGGGGAGGGGGGGAGAAGAAGAAGAAGAAGAGAGGGAGAGAGAAATTTTGACTTCAAATAAGTTTGGAAACAATGTGTTCAATGAAGTTGAACAGAATTCTTGCTGACAAGGCTTCTCAAAGCTTTTAATATGCTAAGGTGCATTGTGAGTCTCTAGGGAAGAAGGTATATATAGAATTCATTGTTTTCCAAAACCGTTTGATCATGGAATTCTTTTTTTTTTTCATAGAGTATTTCATGGGCTTAGTGTTCTGCAAAAAATCTCGGCAAATGCTGCCTCTGGTGGCAGCAGATTTTGTGTATTTCTCTCGTGTTTTCCATCTCGTCCAGTCATGTATTCTTGAGTCTTCTCCTTTGCCACCTGCTTTTCCATCTCATACCTTTCTAACCCCCCTCCCCCCGTTTCTCTGCTCTCCTTCCCTCCTTCCCTTCTTCCTTCTCTCCTTTCCTATTCCCTCTGATACCCTATTTTCCCCTCCTATCCCGCCCCTCTTATTCACTCTCCTCACCCTCTTTCTCTTGCTCCCCTTGGCTTTTCAAGAAGCCAGAGAGCTTTCTCCAGCTGGGGGACTCAGGGGAAGTGTCCTGCCTGATTGTCAAGTATCATTCCTGAAAAATAGAGCCAGCGATGGTGCCACCTGCCCTTCCCAGGTGTGGTGTTAATTTTAAAGTGATGGGCTTTTAACACCGCATCAGCCTCCTTAAGGAGAGATCCTTTGTTCTAGACTCAGACAAAGCAGCACAGTCAGCCTTAAAAGAAAAAAAAAGCTGTTTCATTTTATATTGGAAAAATACAATGTGACATCTGGAGAATAAATTGTTCAGTCAGCCAGAAATACGCCTCGTAAAAATTGCTTAGGTTTCTGTAACAAGATTATTTACTGCGAGTGTTCACCTATAATACAGCACACTTTTGAAATGGACCTTTTATGAAACACATCAAGAAGTGTAGAAATGTATTCAGTGCATTAATCTACAACACTGCACACTTTACCACACTTTTAGAGCAGATTTCAAAACTCAGACCATCTAATGAGATAGAAAAAAGTTATTCTTGTCCTATATTCATTCCAGTCATGTTCTATATGGAGCCCTTGGGATATTTAACATAATGCAATAGGTTTTTACACACACACACACACACGCGCACACACACACAATCACACACACTGTTGTACTCTCACACACAAACAAAATATATGACTGCTCAGACAAGTATTCAGTTTAGAATGCGCTCGGCCCATATTTCAACAGCCTGTGTGCAAGGCAAAGGCTGGCTATTTTAGATACCAGAACTTTATAAATATTTAAAGATCTTGATTTAATCCAAATGAGAGATCGCTCAGGTGCTGTCAGTTACTTTCCATAACTCCTTCTCTTCTGATCAGGGGGTGACAGTTTGGATAGCAATCTCCTGGCAATTTGAGGAACAGCCTCCGTTAGCATCTGGCAGCTAGCCCTGGGCCCGAGGTGGCTGAAACAGGTGGATCGTGGAGAAGTGGGTCAGGTGGCAGAGGCAGGGAAAAGCGTGCCCTGTGAGTGCCTGCTTCGCTGACCTTGACCTTTCTTTGCCACGCGGACTGCACAGATGGGTTCTTCCAGCCTCATAGCTCAGGATTAGGTGGCCCAGACCCTTCTGCTTCAGGGTCAACTCGAATGCTCCCTTGGTGCCATAGTCATCAGCTCTAGAAGATACGGAGCAGAGAAAAGGCCTGCAGAATGATTCTACTGCCAACCCAGTGAGATGCCCTGGGCTCTCCAAGTCCCCGTTGGTCCAGAGATCTGAGTGCTGTGGCTACCAGAGTTAAACAAAGGAGAGAGGCCAGTATGGAAGTTCCGGGGAGGAGGACAGGAATCACACCAAAAATTTCTCTCTGGTGCTGAAGATCACCCAAGTTCTAAGCCATCATCTTCCGTCCTTTTGGTACCACAACACAGTAAAGGATGCATGGAACTCGAGGTAGAGCTGGGGGGCAGGTGCACGTCACCTGTGTCTTGGAGGATGGGGATCTGGAAGAGTTGTCAAAGTCTGCATTCTGATGGTCTCTCAGAGAGGGCAGCTCTGGAGGCTTGCGGGAGGGCCTGGCTGTTCTCGGGGCAGAGAGGGCCCTTTCCTTCCACTGCTTCTCGTTGACTTTGCTGAATTTCAAGCTTCTTTTCTGGCTCTTCTCTGCCCCCGCGTCCACCCGAGCCTGGAGAATGACCTTCTTTACTGCCTCTGCTCTGCTTTCTTGGACTTTTAAAAAAATGGGTTATAGCATTTCCATTTTATTTTTTTTCCCTAAGTCTCATGCTCTGGGAAACTAGCAGCCTCTTTGAGAAACTTACTTCTGCTTACTGTTTTCATCCCTTTAACTGGACTGTCGTCTTTATTCTTCACGATCCAGCTCAAGACACTTGTCCTTCATGAGTCTTTTCATGACGCTCTGGCTCACACCAACTTTCCCTCTGTATTTTTTCAGGCAATTTATTGAACCATGTAGTTTAACACTCAGTCACACACAGCCCGCCTTGCTTCATTGGTCTTATTTCCCCATGTACGTTAGGCAAAGACATGGGTGAATGGAAAGCCTCATGCACCACAGGTAAGAAAACTAGGGATTCTAGTTTCATTATACAAACATATATGTAAACTTATATCATCATGTGATCTTTGGGCAAGTGCCTTACCCATTTTGAGCCTCACTTCCTTGCCTATCACATTGCTGTCTCAAAAAGAAAAAATATTGCTCATATTAAGTGAAGTAAGTGAAAACACTTTGTAATGGAAAATCCTGGAACATATATAAAGTATCAGGAGTATTGAGCTTTTGTCTTATATTTGCTTCCATTTTTCCGCAGTGGCCAGCAAAGTGTTGAACACACAGTAGGAAGCCAACAAACCTTTATTGAATAGAGTGTTTATCTGTTCTTCTTGCCCTCAGGGTGTCCTTACAAGTTCTAGCTTTTGGAAGGTCTCCTACAAAGCACAGAGCAAATCCTAATCAGGATGAAAGAGCTGAAGGCCCAGTTTGTTCTTTTCACAAGGATTTACAAAGCTGAGTTTAGCTTTTCCTGTACAATTTTCTAGAAGCTGGGTTGAGAATTCTGTTGGAGACGACTCTTTGCAAAGTTGCTGGTGGAAATCTGAAAGTTTAGCACAAACCATGAGATGAATTTTCTTCCTTCCTTCAAGAGCAGAGAATACTAAAGTTAGGACCATTCTTTGATAGGTCAGAGGTCACAGTGACTTCTTGTAAGGTAGTTTTATGCCTGTACTAAGAAAAAAAAATGAGAAAAATCTCAAGTCTTGGTGAAAGCCCTTTTGATTAAGAATTTGGTTGGCTTGTTTCTCAGTATTTCTCCACAAATAACCTTTCCCTTGAATTCTGAAGATGGCAATGGATTTTACAGTGGACAAGAAGGAGAATCCTCTTTTCCTTTGCTGCACTAGTGGCCTGGTGGGGGCAGTGGGGTGTTAGTTCTGGCCCTATGTGTCAGAGCCACTCAGATACTTGAAGAAAGGTGTGTTGTTTGTGGATATAGTTTGGCTATTAAGATAGCGAGTAAAGGTCAATCCTTTGAGTCCATCTCTTTTTTCTCAGAGTTCTAGAATCTCTGTCTCTTTGTGATGGAAAAGAGACAAAGTGTGGTCTGCTCCAAATAGGGAGACAGCAGCAAGTGTGACAGCCCCCATGAGAGATCCTGGCCTCTGCACTCTGGATGGGAACAACCCTTTATCTCTCCCCTTATTCTAAAGCATGGACACATCTCTAAAACATCAACTTGATGTGGGGGAAACTGTAGACTCCAAACTGAGGTTTCCCCCACAGACATCACTCCATTCCCCTTCAGATGGTTTCTAGAAAGGATTGAAAAAAACCCTATACCAACGCGGACCTCGCTCTTTGGTGAAAATTTCCCTTTAAAAACACTTCAAAGGCAGCAAGCGAAGGGCTTGGAGGTTCAGGATTTTGTGAAGATAACTGTGGGCAAAATGGAGCGAGGACATGGTCTTTTCAATGGCACATGATCTGCTGGGTGAGACTGAGTGGTACAGAGGCAATGATGGCACCAGACTGACGGTGGTAAGTACTGTAATACGTGTGTACAGGTGTTCCCTGAAAGAGAAGGGAGGAAGAAACTTACGTGGGATGAGGAAGTAAAGAAAGGAAGATCTAACAAGGGGTATCCACGGGGACCAAACCAGTATCTTCAGCCACAGCTGAATCAAATTCACGTCAGCCACGGCGTCAGCACCAGAGTGACCAAAGAGGCATTTGTGGAGTCCTTGACATGCCACGCTGCAGAGAAGGTCCTAGAAATTGAGTGTGTTTCAACT
Organism: Proteles cristata cristata; assembly: GCA_017311185.1. Classification (NCBI taxonomy): domain Eukaryota; kingdom Metazoa; phylum Chordata; class Mammalia; order Carnivora; family Hyaenidae; genus Proteles; species Proteles cristata. Next base: position 262,943 of record JAESUZ010003469.1, on the reverse strand, counting down.
TTTTAGATATTGATTGGGCAATATTAGCACTTGAGGTTTTTCTCATATTCTCCCATATATCCACTTTGGACTTTATGATTCTTGGTGGCCACTAGCCGGTGGGGATTTAGGTAGTGTCCAAAGCATTTGAGTTTCAAGTTACATGAGCCAATTCAAGAGCGTTTGAGCAAAACAAAAACAAAAATAAAAGGGATTGACTAAAAATTATGTCTCATGGAATCTACGGGAGGAATACAATTGGGCCACAGAACAGAATTGCTATCAGAACCTTGAAAAGTTGCTGGGGATCCAGGCAGTACTCCCTCTCTTTCATTTCTGCTTCTCTCTGAGTATCCTTTCCATTCTCTTCATATACCTGTTCCCATGCTTCTTAGTCCATATAAAAAATGGCTGTCCCAGGTGTCCAAGTTTTTAATGTGTTCTTCTTATTCCATCATTCACACAAACTGGTTGTCTGAATTATTTCACATTCCTGGTAGAGAATGTGTCTACCATAACTTAAGCCACATGTCTTTCTTTGATTCAATGAAGCGTCCTACCCCCAATTCCAAAGTGTGTGTGTGTGGGGGGGGCGGTGTTCCCCACACATCCAAGGAATTCTCTAGCACCAGCTGGGTATCCTACAATGCAACTCCATTCTGATACTATCTACCTGGAAGTAGCATCAGATTGGCAGGTTAAAGGCTCAAGACCACACTCCACATCAGACACCAAGTTGCAAGGCCAGGTTGTTAACCGGTGCTTCCAACAGACTGGCTATAAATTAAAGGTTCCCAAGATTCCCGCCTTGGGTTTCATAAATTTGCCAGGGTACCTCACAGAATTCAGAGAAACATTTTACGTACTAGGTGACCAGTTTAATATAAAAGGATATAACTCAGGAATAGCCAGATGGAGGAGATACATAGTGCCAGGGCTGAGGAAAGATCTGGAACCTCTATGCCCACTCGAAGCACACAAATCTCCCAGAATCTCCATGTTCAGTAACTCAGAAACTCTCAAAACCCCATCCTTTTGGGTTTTTATGGAGGTTTCATTACATTGGTGTGATTGATTGAATCATTGGCCATCGGTGGTTGAACTCAATCTCCAGCCCCTTTCCCCACTCTGAGGTTGAGGGTGGGACTGAAAGTTCCAACCCTCTGATAGGCGAGTTGCTTCTCCTGCCAATTGATTAGCCCCCCCACCCTTGGTGTTTTCCAAATGTCGCTCCATTAACATAACAAGAGACCCCTTTATTGCTCTTTTCAAAGGAAATTCCAAGAGGGTTAGGGGCTCTGTGCCAGAAACAAAATGAAGACCAACTCTTCTTTTCTTTTATAAATTTCAATATCATTCCCATCAACCTTGTTTATAGGATTGGTCAATGAGAGTAGAAACACAGCTGTGAAAGTCCTATTGCTGTGGGAGAAAGAAGACACTCAGAGAGGGAGATTCTTGGGGTTCCTGGGTGGCTCAGTCAGTTGAGTGTCTGAGTCTTGATTTTGGTTCAGGTCATGATCCCAGGGTTGTGGGGTCAAGCTCCATGTCAGGTGTCACGCATGGAGCCTGCTTAAGTTTCTCTATCTTCTCCCTCTGCCCTTCTCCCCCACTCACACTCTCTCTATCTCTAAAATTAACAACAACAACAAAAAAAATAAAAACAATAATAAAAAAAAAAAAGAGGAGGGGCACCTGTCTGGCTCAATGGGTTAAGCATTGGATTCTTGATTTTGGCTTAGTCATCATCTCACAGTTTGTGAGTTCAAGCCACATTGGGCTCTGCTGACAGTGGCTGAGAGTCTCCTCTCCTCTCTCTCTCCTTCTGCCCCTTAAACACTCTCTCTATCTCAAAAAATAAACAAATACACATTAAAACATATTTTTAAAAAACCGGACGATTCCTTAAAGACTGCAAGATTGCTTTCCCATCCCTCACCTTTGAAAAAAATATGCCATCTATGCCTTTCTAAGTGCCTGTGCTGCAGGAGAATCACAAATGGCCAGTTCAGGGAAAGCTCATGTACAGGAAGAAAAGTAAGAAGAAAAAAGAGCATTGCTGATTTTAGATGCCACCCTTCGGAAAACAGTAACATCAACTTAACCTTCTTCATGACCTCAAGCTTTGGCCATGTCAAGGTCATATTCCTGAATGTTCCTTCAGTGATTCCAAGTCTGCTTTGTTTGGTCTCAGTAACTTTGTTCTTTACCAGCCACATTATTCTGTACTCCAGATGTGTATATGAAGCTTCCGGACAAGGCAGGTTCATGAAGGCCCTGGGCAGTCCAAACTCTTGAGTGTTAAACACAACCCTTTAAACTCTGTCTCCTGCTCTTTGGCCTGTCTCAGCCATCAGCACCCCTGATCTTGCAGTGTATGTTCCAGACATTTAACACTCCTTATGATTCCTGAAACAATGCAGGGTGTTCGTGACTCCGTGCTTCTGAGCATCCTGTTCCTTCTTTCTGGAGACTCTTTCCTGTTACCTGTCCATTTCACAAACTCCTACTCACCTGTTAAAACTGGCTCACAAATACCTTCTCCAGAAGCTTGGCTTGAGACTTACACACACACACACACACACACACACACACACATACACACACACACACACACACACACACACACCGCTAGAATGGGATGATGAGCTGGCCTAACTCAACACAAAATGGCCCTCCAAGACTGCATGTGTGGTATCATCTCCAGTCCTGTTTTCATCCATGAGCTATTCACATACACTAGTCAGGACTAAGCTCCCCCAACATGGTTCCATTGTATTTATCTTCATATTTATTCTCCTGCAAACATGCATTTTTGCACAAGAAAATATAGTATAATTTAATCTCCAAGTATAGTTTGGAGATTAAGAAAATATAGTCTAATAATGATGTCCAAGAGATCATTCCAAAAGATGATGTCCAAGAGATTCTTCCAAAAGAAGAGATTCTTCACAAAGAATCTGCTGTCAGATATATGTGCCTGAGATCAACTCTTAGCTCTTCTGATTCTTAGGTGTAACCCTAGGCAAGTTCTACTCTCTTCATCTCAGTTTCCACACCTATAAAATGGGAATAATCATAAGACTTAATGGTAAGGGTTATAATGCAGTGATTTAAAGAGATAATATGTGTGACATCATCAGCCTTCAACAAATGTTGGATATTATTATACAAAAATCATCTCAACAGAATTACTGTTTTTGTTTTATGGCTTGGAAGACACTCTATTTCAACAGCAACAAAACATCTTCTGTACCTTGGGGATCTTCACTGAGAACAACGATAAACCATTTTTTAAAAAATATTTTATTTATTTCTAGGAGAGAGAGAGAGAGAGACAGTGTGAGCAGGGGAGGGTCAGAGAGAGAGGGAGTTACAGACTGAAACAGGCTCCAGGCTCTGAGCTGGCAGTCAGCACAGAGCCCGACGCGGGGCTCAAACCCACGAACCGCGAGATCATGACCTAAGCGAAAGTCGGACGCTTAACTGACTAAGCCACCCAGGCGCCCCATGATAAACCATTTTTTAAAAATGTTTATTTATTTTAAGAGAGAGATAGAGAGCATGAGCTGGGGAGACAGGGAGAGAATCCTAAGCAGGCTTCATGCTGTCAGCACAGAGCCAGATGCTAGGTTCTGTCTCACGTTGACCTGAGCTCAGATCAAGAGTTGGAAACTTAACCCACTGAGCCACCCAGGTGCCCCAATGATAAACCACTAGTTTTTCGATGGGCCAAAGTACTGGTAACCAGGAAGTTCTAATTAATAAATTAGGTTTCATCTACTGCACGTTAAAAAATTTATTTATTTTTGCGAGAGAGAGAGAGAGAGACCACAAAGGGGAAGGGGAGAAGGAGAGAGGGACAGAATATCTGAAGCCAGCTCCCCACTGACAGCAGTGAGCCCGATGCCAGGCTCGAACTCACCAATGGTGAGGTCATGACCTCAGCAGAAGTGGATGCTCAACCCACTGAGCCACCCTGGTGCCCCCACTGCACGCTTTTTGACTTTGATTCCATTCCCCTTTTCCTAGATGGCGAAGAATTGGAAGGACAGACTGGGCCTAGAGTTCACATTTAGGGATTCTCTTCAACGGCCATGAAGTTTTTGGGATAAAATGTCTTTCCAGAGCTCTGCCATCCATCCCATGCTTCCCCCTGCGTGTGAGCCAAAAGCCTCCGTCCGATTCATCCCATCAAAATGTTCCTCTCAGGACAACAGAGGATCTTCCGTAAAGTTCTAGAACTCTGCGTTTCTCAGCCAGAACTCCAGGGGGAATAACCTTCTACTGTGCGATAAAACACAGATTAGAGGGGAGGAAAGCAGAGGAAAAGAAAGAAATTCTCTCTCCCGCCTGCTCACGCAGGCGCGCATGTGCACATATACACGCTCTCCGTGAGCTCTTGGATTTTTGGATTCGTAAGAAAATACGCATATTTTTCTAAGTCGGCCGGTGACAGCTCTTCTTCCCAAATCTTACTGGAGGCCACTGTCTTGTTCCCCCCGGGGAAAGGCACAATAAGACACACGACTAGGCGGGTCAGAGTAAACCGGACTCCACCTTCCAGTGCTTTCTCCCAGCCTCTGGCGCACCTGCTCACCCTTCCTTCCTTCTTCTTCTCTCTGTGTTTCTCTTCTCCTTTCTCCTTTTCTCTCGCCCCTCTTTCCCTCTTCCTGCCTGTCTCTCCGGGGACTGGAGGAGCGCGTTCATTCCTGGTCACATTATGTTCCCGACTTTAGGAGATGAGATATGTGAGATACATTTCCAGCCCCACAAAGCCGGCCCCAGGACCCTGCTCTTCACTCGTGAGTGCTGCCTTTGTGCGCAGGAGCATGCCCGGAGGGGCTCTGCGCCTGCGCACAGCCCGGCAGCCTCCAGCCTCCAGAGCCCAGGCTTCCCGCCGGGGCCAAGCTACTCTTTGAGCTCTATTTGGACACCACTTCTTGTTGGATTCCGCGACGATCCGTCTCAAAGAAAAGAAAAGAAAAGAAAAAAGCCACAAAGAGAAATGGCCTGATGGCCACGCACTGATTGCCCGGCCCTGGAACACGATAGATCTCTGCAGTGATGTGAATAAACTGTTTTAAATCTGCGGCCACTTTTCTAAATATTAGCATTGGTATTAAACAGAAATGTCTCCTGCCAAAAGAAAAAAGAAAAAGAAAAATGAAAAAAAAAGAAAAAAGAAAGAAAAAGAACACTAGATTTAGGGCCAAAGGGAGTCGATTTTGACATTCATTATCATTTTTTTGAAATATTTCAATTTGGAGAAAATGAGTTAGGGGATAACTGGGTACAGAAGAGAGTTGGGTGGGGTTTTTTTTTTTTTCCTTTTTTTTTTCCCTTCTTTTGAGAGGGGGTTGGGGCTGAAACCGTGCATGTCAGAGAATTTACCCAGGGGGATGGCCAACCTTCAGCAGAGTCAATTTAGTTACAAGATCAAAATCTCTTGACTCACAGGAGTCAGTGTTAAAAGGTTGGGAACAGCTACAGATCTGTTAAAATCATGCTTTTGCAGCAAAATCAGATTCTGAATTGCTTTACAGGCTCTTCATTTATAAAGCCCCTTTCAAGCTGGCCGGTTTTGGTCCAAGCAGTCAGGACGCTTAGAAAGCTGTGGAACCAAGGCTCTGATTTCATGTAAAACGTTCTGCTCCACCCCCATCCCAAATTCCAGCCCCCACCAAGGTCAAGTCCAGCTGCCTGAGGGGCAAGAAGAAAAAGTCCAGTCCCAGAGGAGGCCTGGCTTTCGTGGACCAGGAAACCACTGCCTGATGCTCTCTTGCTAATCTTTTTTTTTTTTTCAATGTTTATTTTTGACAGAGAAAGAGAAACAGAGTATGAGCGGGGGAGGGGCAGAGAGAGGGAGACAGAGAATCTGAAGCAGCCTCCAGGCTCTGAGCTGTCAGCACAGAGCACAACGCGGGGCTCGAACTCAAGAAGTGAGATCATGACCTGAGCAGAAGTCAATGCTTAACTGACTGAGCCACCCAGGCGCCCCTCTCTTGCTAATCTTAATAGCAAACACTTTAACAACAGCTACTGAGCACTTACTGTGTGCCAGATGTTGTGCAAAATATTCATGGACCAGCGTCAGCAAACCATGGTGCATGGACTATTTCTAATCCACTTCTTTTTGTGTAGCCTGTGAGCTCAGAATGGTCTTGACGTTATTTTAATGGTTAAAAAAATAAAAAACTCTTTCATGACTCATGATGGTTATACGAAAATCAAAATACAACGTCTATAAATAAAGTTTTATTGGCTCAGGGCCGTGTCAAATCATTTGTGCATTATTGATGGCTGCTTTGAGGCTCCCACGGCTGGTTTAAGCAGTTGCTGCAGAAATTGTAGAACTCACAAGGCTAAAATATTTACTCTCTGGCCCTTTACAGAAGAAGTTTGTGGACCTCTGTTTTTGTACACCAGTCTCATTCTTTTTTTTTTTCTTATTTTATTTTATTTTTTTCCTCATCCCCACAAGTGCCTTGCTCCATGCACATTTCCCCCCTCCCTCCCCACACCCATCAGTCCTCAGTTTGTTCTCAGTATTCAAGAGTGTCTCATGGTTTGCCTCTTTCCCCCTCCCCCGCTATTTCCCCCCTTCTTCTCCCCCGCGGTCCTCCGTTAAGTTCCTCCTAATCCTCCTATATGTGCAAACATATGACATTTGTCCTTCTCTGCCTGACTTATTTCGCTCAGCATAACACCGTCAAGGTCCATCATGTTGCTACACATGGCCAGATTTCACTGTTTCTCATTGCCATGTAGTATTCCATGGTATAGATAAACCACATCTTCTTGATCCATTTGTCCGTTGATGGACACTTAGGCTCTTTCCATGTTTTGGCTATTGTGGAGAGTGCTGCTATGAACATTGGGGTACATGTGCCCCTATGCCTCAGCACTCCTGTATCCCTCGGGTAAATTCCTAGCAATGCTATTGCTGGGTCATAGGAGAGTTCTATTGATATTTTATTGAGGCACCTCCACACTGTTTTCCAGGGGGCGGTACCAGTTTACATTCCCACCAACAGTGTAGGAGGGTGCCCGTTTCTCCACATCCTTGCCAGCATCTCGAGTTCTCTGATTGGCTCATTTTAGCCACTCTGACTGGCGTGAGGTGGTATCTCAGTGTGGTTTTGATTTGTATTTCCCTGATGAGGAGCGATGCTGAGCATCGTTTCATGTGTCTGTTGGCCATCTGGATGTCCTCTTTGGAGAAGTGTCTGTTCATATCTTCTGCCCATTTCTTCACTGGGTTGTTTTTCAGGTGTGAAGTTTGGTGAGTTCCTTATAGATTCTGTATATTAACCCTTTATCTGATATGTCATTTGCAACTATCTTTTCCCATTCCGTTGGTTGACTTTAGTTTTATGGATTGTTTCCTTTGCTGTGGAGAAGCTTTTAATCTTGATGAGGTCCCAACAGTTTATTTTTGCTCTTGATTCCCTTGCTTTTGGGGATGTGTCAAGTAAGAAATTGCTGTGGTGGAGGTCAAGGAGGCTGTTTCCTGCTTTCTCCTCTAGGGTTTTGATGGTTTCCTGCCTCGTGTCCAGGTCCTTCATCCATTTTGAGTTTATTTTTGTGCATGGTGTGAGAAAGTGATCTAGTTTCATTCTTCTGCATGTTGCTGTCCACTTCTCCCAGCACTATCTGTTAAAGAGGCTGTCTTTTCTCCATTGGATATTCTTTCCTGCTTTGTCAAAGATTAGTTGGCTGTACACTTTTGGGTCCACTTCTGAATTCTCAATTCTGTTCATTTGGTCAATGTGTCTGTTTTTGTGCCAATACCATACTGTCTTGATGATGACAGCTTTGTAGTAGAGGCTAACGTCTGGGACGGTGACACCTCCTGTTTTGGTTTTATTCTTTAGTATTACTTTGGCTATTTGGGGTCTTTTGTGGTTCCATACAAATTTGAGGATAGTTTGTTCTAGTTTTGAGAAGTATGCTTATACCAGTCTCATTTTTTTTTAATGTTTTATTTATTTCTAGGAGAGAGAGAGAGACAGCGTGAGCAGGGGAGGGTCAGAGAGAGAGGGAGTCACAGACTGAAACAGGCTTCAGATTCTGAGCTGGCAGTCAGCACAGAGCCCGACGCGGGGCTCGAACCCACGAACCGCGAGATCATGACCTAAGCGAAAGTCGGACGCTTAACTGACTAAGCCACCCAGGCGCCCCATACACCAGTCTCATTCTTAAAGTAGCCTTCCAGATTAGGGTCTCCAGTTACCCTTATTGCTCTAGGTGCAGAGAGAATGGAGATGCAGAGAATTCATTGTATCTACACTTTGAATGGCTTCTTTCTTTAAAAATCACTTTTCATGAGATTTCTTTTAAAAGAAGGCACTTCTGTAGGTGCTAGAGAATTAGTGAGGAGTAGCCGGCAAAGTCACTGATCCTGGAGAGTTTCAGTCGAAGGCGGGAACCAGCCATATGTAGTGAGTATAATTCTTTAAGGTCATAAAACGCTTTTCTTTCATTTATTGATTTAAGAAACACACCTGCAGCAATCGGTGTGCACAAGTCCTAGTCCAAATGCTTGACAATTAGCTCATTTAATTCTCTCAGCCACCTTATGTAGTAAATATGATTGCTACTTCCATTTTATAGATGGAGAAACCGAGGCACCTACCGCTTGTCTGGTAATTAACTCTGGGTCAGTGGCAGAGATGGGATTTGAACTTGGTTGACCTTGGCTGGAATGCCCTTGCTCTGCACCAGTGTACCGTGCTGGCTTTGTCCTCTCAACGTATCATTTGCTCCTTACAGAAATCCTGTGAGAACAGAAGTGTACCTGCTATTCCCATTTAACAGAGACCAAAACTGAGGTCCCGAGAGGTTTAACCAGCCAAGGATGAGCACCTGTCTCATGGCAAAGCCACTCACGCTCTGCCATCCCCTGCCTACTCCACGTCACATCGCCCTCTTGTGACGTTTGCCTTTAAGCACCCCCTGATTTTCTTATGGGTTCACTTCACAGTTCTTTCTTGCCTAGGAGATTTCCTTTTCCTGCAACACTCTTCTGCACTCCTCATGCATGTGGCTCCTTTTCATTTCTCAGATGAGAAAAGATAGCAAAAGATAGATCCTGCTTCTTCCACAAAGAGATCCCTAAAGAACAGTATGTCTTTCTTTGTCATACAAAAATGTGTCTAGACATCAAAGGCTGGTAGGCAGCTCCATAATCGCAAAGGACGAGGCTGCTTCTTCAAAATGGCTCTCTTAGAATCCAAAATTATTGCTGCGGCGCCTGCCATCACATCTGACTACCAGTCAGCTAAAAGGAGGAAGAGAAAGTAGAACAACCCACCTCTTTTGCTCATATTTCATAGGCCAGGTTTAAGTCAGATGGCCATGCCTAACTGCAAGGGAGTTGGGGAAAACCAGCCTTTTTTCTTGAAGGCTCTATGTGTAGCCAGAAAGTAGAGCATTCTGGTGAGGAGCGAGAAGGAGAGAATAGATGAGGAAAGACAACTGCTATAGAACTGTCTTCCTTAAGAGGACTTCTACTTTTCCTTAAGAGTGTTTCTCCAATTTGGGGCGCCTGGGTGGCTTAGTCGGTTAAGCGTCCGACTTTCGCTTGGGTCATGATCTCGCAGTTCGTGGGTTCGAGCCCCGCGTCGGGCTCTGTGCTGACTGCCAGCTCAGAGCCTGGAACCTGTTTCAGTCTGTGACTCCCTCTCTCTCTGACCCTCCCCTGCTCACGCTGTCTCTCTCTCTCTCTCCTAGAAATAAATAAAACATTAAAAAAATTTTTAAAAGAGTGTTTCTCCAATTTATAATATGATTTGATTGGTGTGATTATTGTGTAATACCTGTCTCACTAAGCCAAAACGGAGAGCTTTCAATCTGTTTCTTCTACGGCCCCCGGCACTTAGCAGAGAGTGGGGCACATGGTAGCTGCTCAGAACTTTTTGAATGGATGCCCATCAGAGTCAGGGTCGGAACTCAGGACACCAAGCTATTGGCCTATTTCTCCAGCTCTAAGCCAAGGTAAGCAAAGGTCACCTTATCTTGTGTAAACTATAAGATAAGAGAATTCCAGGTAATGAGTATAAAGATGAGCACTCTTTTCCTCACCCCTGGGTAATGTTGTATTGTCCGATCAGTAACTGCCCAGCTGGTGAGAGAGACAACCGGAGAGCACGGGATACAATGAACACATGTACACGTCAACGGTAATGGCCTGACTCCATCGCAGGAGGGTTGGCTTCCTTTGTGCAATCCTCTAAGTCATGCTTGGCACTTGCATTTTGTAAGATGACAGGGCATATAACCACACGGCCATTATTTGAACACAGCACCAACTACCATACTCTTTAGTGAGGTTCCTGCTGGCCAAGGCCATTGTTATCACTTTCTCATCAAGGTGTATCTTCTGCAGCCACTTATAGTTTTCATCTTGCAGAACGGTACGTAGAGATTCCATTTGTCAAAACTGCCTACTATGTGACGGGAACACGCAGCCCCTTGAACATGATGTGATCCATCAAAGCGCTCAACTACTATGAGAGGTTCCTGGCGGGATAAGTGAAAGCAATAATGTTCCGTGTTCACCAAACGATTTCCTTATTTTTCCTCTTGAGCTCACAGAAAGGCTACCTTTCTTGTTTTCTCTTTGATGGGGGTGGGACAGGGCATGTAACCAGATCCAGTGGGTAAAATATGGGTGGAAATGACGTATGCTGCCTCCAGGATTGGCTCCTTCTTTTTCTGTATCTTCCCCCTGCATGGTGTAGTTAGTGTGTGTGAAGATGGTCAAGGTATAATATGGAAGAAGCCTATGCCAGAAGCATACACCATCACTTCTTTGTTGATGGCTGACATAAGACAGCTCAGAGGTGTGGGGTGGGAAAGCCTCGTTGGGGCAAATTTTGTTCGTTCCTTTGTTTTTTCCCCCCAGTTTTATTGAGAAAGAATTGTCATACATCACTGTGCAAGCTTAAGGTGGACAGCATGATAATTTGATCTACCTATATTGTGAAATACTGTTACAATAGATTCAGCCCAACCCCATCAACTCATAGAGATACAAGATAAGGGAAAGAAAGATGAGAAGAAAATCTCCTTGTGATGAGAACGCTTAGGATCTCCTCCCTTAACTTTCCCACATACCATACAGCACTGTTAGCTCGAATTATCATGTTATACATTACAGCCCCAGTACTGAAGCATCATAAAATTGGAAATATGTGCCTTTTGACCTCCTTCTTGCAATTCCCTGTCCCCAATCCTCTGCCTCTGGTAACCACATGTCTGATCATTTTTTACTATGAACTTTTTAAAAAAAAAATCCACATATACATGGGATCACACAGTATTTGTCTTTCTCTACCTGACTTATTTCACTTAGCACCACGTTTTCAAGGTCCATCCATGTTGTCCCAAATGGTAGGATTTTCTACATGCTGTCGGTGTGTGTGTGTGTGTGTGTGTGTGTTTGTGTGTGTGTGTGTGTGTGGTGTGTGTGTGTCTCACAACTTCTTTATCCATAGTCCATCAGTGGACACTTACGTTGTACTTAGGTTGTTTCTATGTCCTGGTTGGTGTAAATAATGCTACTCTGAACATAGGGGTAAGGATGTCTTTAGTGTTTTTGTTTCCATTGGCTATGTTCCCAGAAGTGGAATCGCTGGGTCATATGGTGGTTCCATTTTTCATTTTTTGAGGACCTTCCATACTGTTTCGCATAATGGCTGCACCAATTTACACACCCACCAGCAGTGTCCCGGGTTCCCTTTTCTCCACCTCCACCCCAGCATTTGTTAGTTTTCTTGTATTTTCGATGGTGGCCATTCTGACAGGCGTGAGGTGACATCTCACTACGGTTTTCATTTGCATTTCCAAAAGGACTGGTAACACTGATCATTTTTTCATGTACCTGTTGGCCTTTCATATATCTTTTTTGGAAAAATGTCTATTCGGGTCCTTGAGGCTAACGTTTGGTCCATGGGGATGGGAGCCAATGGATCAATGCTTCATTATTTTTCTATCTGATACATATGCACGAGGTGCATTTCAGGTCCTTTCCCGGAATGTCACATACCCTACTGTCCCCAGCAGCCTCACCGAGCTGTTGGCTTAGTAAGGCTTCCTTATACTCCTTCCTGCTGCTCACTATCATGGCTCCCAACAAAGCGCTTGCACATCAGCCTTTGCTCAGGCTCCGCTTTCTGTGGGCCCCTGTTTAAGACACTCTGATGGACCGAGAGCTTTCCGGGAGGGCCATCTAACCGGGAACATCAATGGTGAATTTTGTGCGGGTGAGAAACTAATTGTGATTGTCTGAAGCTATCGAGAATGGGTCTGTTGATGGCAGCAGCAAATGCTAATTACCCTAATATATGATTCCCCTTTTCCAGATAAGGGAACCCAGTTCGGAAAAATGAAATGGCTTTCCTTAGTCACACAGTTTGTGTTAGAACTGAGGTTCAAATCAGGGACCACTTAATTTGCGGTGATTCCTGGGACATCATAATCTACATGAGCATTGACCGAGTTTCCACAAAATGGTGGTGCTTTAGAGGAGCATCTTTATCTTTCCCTGCATCTCATCCAGTCTTGCAGGCTATGACAGTACCAGCGGACATACCAGCCTGGCTAACCTTCACCTAAAAAGTACTAACTAGTATAGGCAACCTCCCCCCTCTCCATCCATTAGCCTCCATTGAAGTGCATGCCTGCTTCTTTATTTATTTTATTAGGTAGGGATTTAGGGGAACACTTTCTCTGAGGACTATGGAAATGTGTGGGTGAGGTACCGGAGAGGTCTCAGTTCCTAACTTTCCCGCTTAGGATTGTTCAGTCAAGCAATCCTCATTTATTATATGAAAAAAAAAAGTGTTTATATGATACATTCAGAAAAACAGCAAAAAGAAAGCAAAATCACCTAGAACATTAGGAACGAAATATTCGAAGCAAGTGGGAAAGAACTCCTGCCCTCCACAAGTCTCCAGACTCAATCATTGTCAGACTCACCTCCATAGGAGAGCATTGCTAAGAGTTTGGGGCAAAGCTCTTACTGTACGGATCTCTGTATCTATATCTACATCTATATCTACATCTACATCTCTAGCTCTATCTATCTTTCTATCTATTCACATATATAGTTTTGAACACTTTGTACAAATACACAGTTGTAAACAAAAAATGGGTGCCATTCTGTATGGCTGAAATCTTTTTCTCTTAATTCCACATTATGAAAATTTTCACTGAGCATATATTCAACAAATATTCAGCATCATTTATTCAGCAAATATTTACTGATCACCTGCTATGTTCTAGGTGCTGTCTTAGCCCTGGGGACATAGTGGAAAATGACCAAGTTCCTACTCTAATGAGTCAGGCAAAAAAAAAAAATGGACTTTATGACATAATATCCATTGTATGGAAGTACCACACTTTCACTTACCCAATGACCCACAGACAAGCATTTTAGACTGTTTCAATTGTATTTGTTTTTACAAAAAAACGTTGTAATGTTTTGTAGTGAACATTCTCGAATATATATCTTTACATACTCAGGCTAATATTTCCTTGGAGTAGGAACTTACCCCTAAATTGAATTAGTAGCTCACTTTCAGCATTAAATAGATACTGCTAATTTACCATCCATGATATTGTACCAATATTTTTTCTTTTTCTTAATTTTTTTAATGTTTATTTTTGAGAGATTTGAGAGGCAAAGAGATCTTGAGCAGGGAAGATGCAGAGAGGGAAGGAGACACAGAATCAGAAGCAAGCTCCAGGCTCTGAGTTGTCAGCAAAGAGCCCAATGTGGGGCTCGAACTCACAAACTTTGGGATCATGACCTGAGCCGAAGTCGGCCACTTAACCAACTGAGCCACCCAGGCACCCTTGTACCAATATTTTTAATAGAGTTTGAATCTGCCCTCTTCTCCCTACCCTGTCTTGCATTGAATGTTAGCAGTGTTGGGTTTTCTTTCCCCACCTCGAAGGTGAAAAATAATATCTCACTGCTGCTTCTATTCTTTAATAGTGGCAAGCCTGAGCACCATTTCACATTTTTGCTGGCTCAATGCATTTCTTTCCTGAATGGCTGCTCATGCCTGTTGCTTGTGTATTTCTTCTCATGACTTAATATTGAATCCCTGGTGTTGCAAACATAACAGATAGATTCCTTCATAGAGTCCCACAGTCCAGCAGGGAAGACAGAGCTTGGACAATGGTCAGCAGAAGCAGATCCCTGCGTGAAAGTGTTGCATCAGTGGGGGCACATGACAATCTTGGGTGGGAGTCAGCAGGGAAGGCTTCTAGATAGAGAGGATATTGAATAGTAGATTTGGCCAAATGAAAGCAAGTAACAAACTTAACTTTCAGGATAAGGATGCAGCAAGCATGATAGCAATTAGGAGCCTCAGGTTTGGCTTTATTATTTACTTACATATCTATATAAATATAAGTTCTTGTACTCACAGACTGATGAGACCGGGTGATATTAAAATTGCAAACTAGGGGCGCCTGGGTGGCTTAGTCGGTTAAGCGTCTGACTTTCGCTTGGGTCATGATCTCGCGGTTCGTGGGTTCGGGCCCTGCGTCGGGCTCTGTGCTGACTGCCAGCTCAGAGCCTGGAGCCTCTTTCAGTCTGTGACTCCCTCTCTCTCTGACCCTCTCCTGCTCACTCCGTCTCTCTCTCCCTCTCCCTCCTAGAAATAAAAAAAAAATTGCAGACTAATTAGTCCTCAATGATATTAATAATAGTAGTAATAACAACAAACATTAATGTCATCTAGTGATGTTCCAGCTTCTCCTTTGAGCACTTCTCATGTATTATCTAATTTAATCTTCCCTTAATCCCTCTACTAGGTACTATTTTATTATTCCCATTTCACTGATGAAAAAAACGGAGGCACAGCCAGGAAGCTGGGAGGTCTGTTCTGTGCACACGTACAGTAGGCACCCCTTGAGTTGGGAAGTCTCTATTTCTTTTGTTTTTTCCTTTGGATCCACTTGAAGACCTGGGGCTTCATTAAGCTTCCATCCTAATGGAATGGTGACGTTGGGACCAAAACAGTGAGCTTTAGATTCTTCTTCTGTAAAATAAAAATAATGACGATAATGATACTTAGTATTGACAGAGCACTTTCTGTGTCAGTTAGGTAAGTCAGCTTATATTTCAATTTAAAAAAGTCTTATAATCACAAAGGGTTACTCTTGTTCATACTATATCATATATTGGCTGGGAGCTCCATTCCACATCTCCTCTCTCTAGGACTTTGGCTGCTGGGGGTCCATCATGGCGTCGGTGTCCATGGTCCCTGCAGCAGGGGGAGAGGGCACTACAGTGTCTTCCACTCAGCAGTGGTGCCTATTCTTCCTCTTTCACTTCATTGGCCAAAGCAAGTCATGTGGCCACACCTGAGCCCCAGCACCCGCTAGGGAGCCCCAGTCACATGCCCAGAGAGAAAAACAGGACCATGGATCAAATACCACAATCCATGCGCCAACTCTGTTTAGGCGTTTTACTGTAACAACGGACTTGCCAACAACCTGGTATAGTAACTGATTGCTGTGCCCATTTTAAAGATGAAGGAGTTGAGTCACAGAAATGAAACTTGGCTCTTAAGTGATAAAGCCAAGGGTCAACCCAAGCTGTCCATCACCAGATCCCATATTCTTAAACTTTCTATTACATTTACCCTACAGGGTTATTGGAAGAATAATAGATAGAAAGGACTCGAACAATGTAGATGACCATAAAGAGTATTTGCACTGTTGCTGCTGCTTCCACGGTGTTCTGGTCTCAGCAAACCCTCAGGTGAGGCAATTGATTTGACTCAGCCCCTTCTAGCGGTCTTCTCCCTCTCCACCACCCAACCAGAAAGACACAGACTTTTCAGGAAGCATTGCTGCCTTTGCCAGGAATGAGTCCCGCCCAAACAACCCGGCACACAATCTTTTTCCAGTCCAAGGTTCCATTAACCTAAAAATCTCAGGCAAGTGTGGTGAATCAAATGAATAAATATCAGCCACCAAAGGGCCGGCTCCGTGAATAAGTCATGTAGCACAACGTAAAGTGGGATAACACGTTGTAAATTAATGTTGTTAAAATGAATACTTGATAGTAATCCCAAGGAAGGCTATTTACCATCAGCACTTGAAGCGACGGGAGCAGCATGGAAGCCGAAGCAATTTGCATCGCATGGAAACACTCAGGTTTGCCACTGCTGATGAATTAGCAAGCGCTTTGGCTGGTCTCCATGCAGCGCTGTTCAGTGTTCACCTAAAAAGCAATGGGGCAGGGAGATGCTGTGTGTGCCTCGCAAATGGGGAATGATAGAGGTCAGTGGTAATGCATGAAGCAAAGCAAAAGAAATCTATTTGAGTAGCCATCCCCTCCCGCCTCCCCCCCCACCCCACACACCCCTTGGGCTAACACATGTGGCTTTTATCCTCTCTTGACTTGAGTAGGACCCGTCCATCCCAGAGCTGCGTAAAAAGAGACACTGGTCAGGACATCACCTTTTCTCTGCGCTCTCTTTCCCAACCTCATCTTCCTGGTTTGGTTCCTCCAAGCGAGCAGCCTTCACCTTTTCAGGTTTCCACGGGCCTCAGCAGACAGCTAAAGGATGGTATTTTCTATTAGCATAAGTCTTGGGTAAAAATTATATGTGTCTGGGGGCACCGCGGTGGCTCAGTCAGTTAAGTGTCTGACTTCGGCTCAGATCATGATTTCAGGGTTCATGGGTTTGAGCCCTGCATCCGGCTCTGTGCCGACAGCTAGCTCAGAGCCTGGAGCCTGCTTCAGATTCTGTCTCCCTCTCTGACCCTCCCCTGCTCACACTATCTCTTTCACTCTCTCAGAAATAAATAAAACATTAAAAAAATTTTTAAAAAATGTATGTCTCTTTTAAAAATGACCCAGGATCATTTTTTAAGTGTGAGGTCCAGGATCCCTGCACTTACCTTGAATGCCTCGGGTGCTGCATAGAAAACAGCACTTGGTGTTGTTGACCTTCTCTCCTCCATCCAAACCTAGCATTCCCCTGTACCATATCCTTAGAGTCCCAATACTATGTACCTGGCTTATCCTTATGATAGACATAGTTATCTGAGGAGCATTCAACTAGAAAGGAGGCAACAGAAAGGAGAAAAAGACAAATGTAATGAGGGCTGGTGAGCTCACCCACACATCCACTTCGCATGAGAGCTGAGACGATCTCAGCTCCTGCTGGCCTCTCCAATACATGCACAGCGCTCTCTACTGAATGCGAGGGCTAGCTTTACAGATAGAGTTTGTATAGAACACAGCCCTTGACCTCTTCTTAAGGGATTGCGAGGGCAATAACTGGCTTGTTATTTAAAAGAGGTTGAACCTGCACCCCGTGGTGATGGAGGAAATTACAGTAACAAGTTAACACCATTTCAACCCTTTCTTTTAAACCTAACTTTCAACAGATTGGGAGTTGCACCTTTTGGGAGATGTACCAGAAAGGGCAAGTGCTCCTTCTCCATCATCCCAGCTTGAAAGGAAATCCTTGTAGTCTAGATAGGGTGGCCCATTGCTTGATTTCCCTTTGGTTGAGACCAGGATTGCCCACACATGAGTAAGACATAGACTCAGTTTAGAGGCAAGTAATCATCATGGACCCCAATGAGAATATACATTATTTTTATTAAAATGTTAATATATACATGTAAAATCAGATATAAAATTGTGTGCTTATTGTTTAAGCCAGTTATGACACCAAAACATATTAGAACTTAAATACAGACATCACTGCAGATCCAACAAAATTCAAATTAAGACTATTAAACATAATGAATCTCATTCTTTGGCTGAAATGAATCTTCTCTTTGTCGCACTTTCATACGTGGGGTTCGGTGCTGGACTCTGATCTTTCTCTTTCTCATCACTTGGCATGAATTTATCATGTGAATTTATGCATTGGATCCTTCTCTGTTGTCTTCTGCAGAGAACAAAGGCAGTTGTGCTTGGCACGTCCGTGGCTGTCAATAAAAGGTGCAAAACTCTTTTCTGAAATGGTGTGGCTGAACTCGATTAGAAGGTGGTCATCCAACGATGCGGGGTGAACCCACAATATGCTTCTATTGATTTCTTTTTGCTTGGCATTGAAATTGCATGTGACCATAAAAATTTCTTTTAGAGAGAATAATGTGCATGGACCTTTAGGGGCTGTGGGCTCTAGTTTGAGCACAGTGTTCTAGATGAATATTTGTCTAGAATTCTCTCTCCCTGCCAGCCATCTCCCTTTGCCCGACGTGCTATTGGAGTGTGTTCAATTTTAAAAATCTCAAGTAAACAATCAGGACAGTAGGGGTCTAGGTGTAGTCCTAACTAGTTTAGATCCTGGCCAAGTCTCCTCTCAGGTCCCTCCATCTCTACCAGCCCAAGATAAGCCACCATCATGTCCCGCCCCAGCTGGAATGGCCTCCCAACTGCTTCTATCCTTGGTCCCTGTCCCACCTACTCTTCACCTGCCTCAGAGGTTGATCTCCTTAAATTGCATATTAATCACGTCACTTCTTTGTTGAATACGCTCCCATCGGCGCTCCAATTTTACTTAAAATCAAAACCACAACCTACCAAACTGTATGTGATCCCATTCGCCCTCTCAGTTTCTGCCCACACTTTACTTCCCCGCACACCCCCATCATGACCCAGCCCCGGGCTTTCCTTGTAGTTCTTCAAACGGCCTCAACTCTTCTCGACATCAAGCTTTTAAATGGGTTTCTCTCTACACGGAACATTCTCGTTGCTTCCACCAGTCACCTTCTCTCTCTCTCTGGTTTCTCATTATCCTTCAGACTTGAACTTAAATCCCTGCTGTTTTGGGTAGGTCTTTTCTGATCGGGCTGCCTGGATTAAACTCCCACATTCTCTGTCTCCATCTTGGGTTAAACCTCAGCACACCACAATTTAGTTGTGTGGTGTGGGTGTGTACTTTCCTTTTTGTGTCTGTCTTCCTCCTCTAGGAGGGCAAGAAAAGCTGTGTTCCCTGTTATCCTGGCATTCTCCACACCCAGGGCACCACTGGCAGAGGGTAGATATTAAACTATTTAATTAATGTTTCTGAAGGAATGAAAGCCTTCTTTGGGATCATTTCTCTGGGCTTCATTTTTTCCTTTTTTTTTTTAGCTGTGAAGTGGAGCTAATAATACCTACTTTATTTGACATCATTCACTTAACACGGAAAAGCCGTGTTTCACAGTCAGACCACGTGCTAGGTACCAGGGACACAGAGCGTCTTGAAAAAGTTCAAGGGGTCTTAAGAAGAGTCAAGTGCTGGAGGCCTGGTGTCAAGAGCTGGGTAGGTGTGGAGTTGGGACTGAGTTCCGCCTGGAGAGCTTTACCTCTTGGGCACTAACAGCCCAGCACCCCAGGCGCCTTGTCTCCCTGACTCCTGATGAGGCTGCCTTTGATTCAGAACGGAATGTACTTTAAATGTGCTTATTGAACGATCATGGCCACAAACCTGGGAAACTCTTAAGTCTCTCTACTACCTTCTCGCTTTGCCTCTTATGTAACCTCGCTTCTTGTATATCCTCTCCCCATGTTCATTCTGGAGATCTCAATGGAGTGAATGTAGTTTGGTTCATCAGTTCATTCATTCAGTGAACACACAGCGAGCACCTACCATGTGATGGAGAATGTTGCTTCTGCTGCCTCTGACCCTAACACAGCTTGGAGTTTGGTGTGCTCATTGCTTTTCTGAAACATATGTCCCTTGCAGAACGTTGTCATGTAATGACCATGGGATGAGGTGCAAAGGACCCTGGAGCACGACTTAGAAACTTTACCTTCTTACCTCGTTCTACGTTAACAGTGTGACCTAGGCAGGTCTCTTCACCTTGCTAAATCAAAGACTTCCTCTTGTGTCAGACAGTTTATAAATTCCTGCTCCATCTAATATTTTGAGTTCCTTCCAGACTTGAAAAAGATAACGAATGTAAGGGAGCTTAGATGAAGTATAAGGCAAAATGAAAATATAATTAACCAAATTATCCGTTTTACAACCAAATGGCTGTAAAATGCTAAGCAGAAGTAAAGAGAAAGAAATTAATGTGGATTACATATTTATTGTGTAAGTGAGGCTGCTCCAGCCACTTACATATAATACTGACACCTTCACACACCATAAATACCATTTTGTGAAGAGGAAACTGGGACCAAGAATATTTAGGTCACTTTTTCAAGACTGTGCAGATAGTGAGCAGTGAGGTCAATTTTCAAACCAGATCGGGGTGAGTATTAAAGCCAGGATTCTTACCACTCCAGGTAGTCTAAGGCAACCAAACACTGGATATCATTGTAGAGGGTCATTCAGCCTCTACTTAAATGTTTCCATATGGTTGTGGTCTGGCTTCTTTGAGGTCCTGACCCCGAGGACAGGTAGGATGGGACCAGTCAGAACATCTCTTTATGGGTAACGTTAGATCTTTTGTCTTCCCTCAATGCAACTGGAAACGCCCTTTGGAAGTCACGAATTTGCAGGCAATGAGGAAGCATCTTGACAAATCAGTTCTCCCTTCAGACAATCCGGGTTCCTCCAGCTCACTGGTGTGGGCTCTCAGGCTCAGACTTCCAGGAATGCCTCCTTCTCTGCTGGGAACTCCATCACATTGATAACCGCTTTCTGAATTCTGAGGACAGCTCCCCATTCCATTGGTTTAGAACTGACGGGGTCACGACTGCATCAAAGAGACAAAGCCTGCAGCAATTTGGTAGCTGCTAACACCCCAAATACCCCCAAGCTTCATCTGTATTCATTCTCCCCCAGTGCCGTGGATGGCTTCTGCAGACTCGAGTTTATCTCAGCCTCAAAGCTAATAGAGTTAAACCAGCTGGTCAATTTAAACACGAACAGAACCAGTGAGATGTTACTGTATTCTGAGGCGGTGCTAATAAACTTTAATAGATTTCAGCTAACAATTTGGTATAAATTAGACATTGCACTGCTGCTGAGGTAATAACTTTTGGCACTAAATAACAGAAAATCAAGCTCTGTGATGTGCTTCAAAAGCACCTTCATTGAGCCTCCGAGATTCAGGCAGATTTCACTATTGATTACCGCTTACTCTTCCCCAAGCTTTAAGAAAACAGTAAAGTGCTCCAAAATGCACACCCGAAGGAGCTCAGGCTTTTTCTCCCACTGGCTCAATAGCTCATTTACATGAAAAGGTTTTGGAATCAAAATGGGGGACAAGATGGCTGGGGGCCTCTCATGGGTGAGTCAGGAACTAAGAGGTTAGATGATCCTCTCAAGGACATGCAAAGTTTTGTTCAGACTTTTCTGGAATCTTCCAGAATGTTGAGCCTGAATTCATTTCAATTCGATCCTATTTAGCAATAGATTCTGTAATTAGCAAGCTCTGTAATTAGCTTGGGTTAGGCTCTCGTCAATTGGGCAGGTAGTAAGAGGTCTGGATGCAGCATTGGAAGAGCTTGTTCAGGTCCTGGCTATGGCACTGGTTATCCATGTGACTTTGGGCAAGTTGGGTAACTCAACTAAACCTAGAAGCATTTAGCTTCCCTCACCTGCCTGGCTCAAAACATTGTGCTGAGGTGAAAGGAAATGTGATAATCCCTGTGTTGTAGGTGGGAAGGGCTATCCACACATTAGCTGTGAAATGCAATACGCCACACAACCTTACACAGAGGTTCTGAAGTTCAGTGGTACCACCGTGAACTTCAGAAATGGCCAGGGGCGCATGGGTGGCTCAGTCAGTTGAGTGTCCAACTTCGGCTCAGGTCATGATCTCGTGGTTCGTGGGTTTGAGCCCTGCGTCGGGCTCTGTGCTGACAGCCAGCTCAGAGCCTGGAGCCTGTTTCAGATTCTGTGTCTCCCTCTCTCTCTGCCCTCTCCCACTCACACTGTCTCTGTCTCTCTTTCTCTCAAAAACAAATAAATATTAAAAAATTAAAATAAAAAAAAAGAAATGACTAGAACGTTTCCTGTTATAGACACATTACCCTTGACCCACAGTTCTGGCCATCTACCGTTCTCCCCCTCCACTCTGTACCCATGGGACCTTCATCGACACGGAACCAAGCTCAGGGCGAGCGCCATTACTTCCGTGTTGGTCTTCACAGGAGTCAGATTTCGCCAACAACACACCTCTGCATGAGGGCATTATTATTGAAACATTTGCCATATCTCATTGCATCTAAGACATGCTTTTTTTCTCGCACTTTAGCATCTCTGGGGTGGGATGCGTCTCTCCATCAGGTGTCAGGTCAGAGTTTAATTCGTATCTTTTTCTTTCTTAGTGGGTACACAGTGATGATGCATCTTACAATCGGGACCATCTTAAATGAGATGGTATGTGGACTCCTGGGCCTGATAGGAGTGAGACTCTCTTCTGGGTGCTACAGGGAGTGGGGCCCGAGGCACTCCCTCAGGGTGTTGCCATCTTACCAAAGTGGAGTGAGGCAAGCCAAACAGCCATCTGTTGGACAGGAGAAGTTCATATAACATTGTTCTTTGGAACAACTCAACAGGGGAAAATGATGAAGAATGCCTAGGGGCTTGGGCTGCTATAGTGGGGATGGTCCATGAAGAGGTCTCTGGGGAGATGAGGCTAAGTGCAGGAAAGGAGGCTACATAAGATTTGGGATGAGAGCCTTCTATTGTGAGGAAACAGCCAGATGTGCCTTGAAAGAGAATAAGGTTAGTGGGACATTGTGGGCATATATGGGCATAGTGGGCATATATGTCCCAAGTGTAACTATCTAAATGTGTGCAAATAAAAAAATACGTGGGGGCACCTGGGTGATTCAGTCAGTTGAGTGTCAGTGCATGATCCCAGGGTCATGGGATCAAACCCTGGGTCAGGCTAAGATTCTCTCTCTTTTTCTCTCTCTCCCTCTGCCCCTCTCCCCTTCACATCTCTATATAACTTTAAAAAAAAGTCATATATGTTCTCAAAGACCTTGTATCTCTCCTTGATTTTTTAAAAACAATCCTCTAGCTTTACCTTCCTCAGGGACTGTATGAGTTTTCCAGTGCTGCTGTAACAAAACCCCACAAACTTGGATGGCTTAAAACAAGAGAAATTTAATCTTTCTGCAGTTCTATAGGCTATAAGTCTGAAAACACAGCATGAGAAAATGCTGAATATGTTGTAATCAATTAGAGGGGTCTCGCAGGTACACAGGATAAAGCAGGGTCTGCACATGGGCTGTGCATTCCTTACCTCTGGACACTAGTCATGATATTCGTAATGTATACCTCGTGAAGACAGAATTTCTCATTTTCCAGGGAGGAGATTCCAGGGCAGTTGTCAATGTTTTGCACATTCCCTGTTTTCTCCTCAAAGCTCATCATGGCTTCGTGAGTGTCATAAAATAGGATGCTCACTACTTCTCAGGTATTAGAGGAAGAAATATAGATCTTCTTTTTGTCTGACCTCACTCCCTCCTGTTACTTTCATTGAAAATAGATGTCGGCGTCATTTTTGCTCCCTGGGGGAAGTCCTTCTCCCTATGCTCCCTGGAGCCACCCTTTTCTCTCTCTTGCAGGAATTTGATGGCAATCATGCAGCCCCCTCCCCCATGTTTGGGACCTCAGCCTCCAGCAGATTTTTAGGCAGAAGAGGAGCACAGGTGTGGAGTCTCAGGATGAGCCCGTTTTGATGCTCCTGCCTGGGAAAACTGCCCTCAACAAACACATTTGTTGCTCATACATTATCTGTTGGCTATCTACCCATGTGCCCATCTGTTGAGATGGCAATGAGCCTGATCCCAGGCCCCAAAGCCAGCTCTAGTAAACCTATGTGCCAACCACCAGTGAGCTGGCAACAGGAGACTTTGCCCTCTGGGGGACCCTTTCTCCTCACCTCCCGTTAAGACTACTGTGCCTCCAGAGTTCTTCTGATGTTCTCACCTGGTTCCTGGCTGGAGGCACAGCTCCCTTTGGAGACCCCTGGTTGGGATGAAAAAGGCTTGTCTCCCGGATGGTGAGGCCCCATCTAAGTTGAGACTCTGTGAGGAAGGGAAGAGGTGGTGAAATTGAGTCATGGGCATGAGTTGGGTGGGAGACTGCCTCCCTGGCCTGGGAGCAGAAGCAGATAAAAATGTAGAGTAATTGGAACTACATCCTTTTCACTGAATCTCATTTGTGTGTGTGTGTGTGTGTGTGTGTGTGTGTGTGTGTGTGTGTGTGTGTGTGTTGGGGTAAGACTAAATTTATCCACCTCGTCAGTGATAAATCAAATGTCTTTATTCCATTCCCTTGTTCCAAAATGGGTTTGAAGGGACAGAGAAAGTGCCAAGTATCTGTAAAACCTACTAACAAGGACACATTCCCATCTCCCATGATACATTTAGGCCCCAAAAGGCACCTGGAGGAGAGAAGGAAGATGATTAACTATGGGCTGTGGCTGGCATTATATCAGGCACATAGTAGACACTCAGAGAAAGCTGTTGAATGAATAAATGAATAATGGAGGTCTCCTCACAGAGTGGTGTGTGAATGAAATGTGATGAGCATGTTGACTTTACTTTTTGAAAGCCTGCTAAATGCCAGGCACCATTCTAGTCTATGTGGTGGTAGGTGTGATTTGGTAGAGCTTATCTTCCATCAGGGAACAGACAAAAAAACAAAAACAAAAAACAAATGCACAATGAAAACTGCAGAGCTCGATAACTTATCTTTTGCTCCTGTGGAAAGCAGCAAAATGAAGGACCCTTGCACGCACGTATATGGTAAGGACCATTCACCTGTATTTACTAGATGGTTTTCAATAAAACTCCCCTTCCATAAAGACATACTCATGCATATAAATGAACACAGTCTCACACAAACACACACACACAAACACACACACAATTTTGAACCCAGAATGCTCTTGAATTACACATTATTTTTTTCTATAAAATCTGAAAGCTACACACCCATGTGGCCTGACCAGGGATCTGGTCAAGAATCCAGAGGTCTCAGTTTGTTTGAAGCCATTGTCAGGTCACTACTTCAAATCAGAGCATACGGTTATTACTTTTCAGTCCCCAAACCTGGGTCTGATTCTGGCCACATCTGGAAAAGGATCATGGTTTCTGGATCACGTTATACTACGTATCTGCTCTAGAAAGCTACACAGATGGAGAATTATTGCTATAGAATCAAGGTGTATGAAAGATGGACATTGGAGAGATTCCTACACAGGAGATGGGTTTACTCCATTTCCTCTATGATCTCATCTGCCTTAGAGATTCTGTGATCCCTAGAACATTCCAGAGCTCTGACACCCTTGGGCTGGTCAGGATGGTCAGGAGTCGAAGAGTGGACCCTTGTCCATATGGCTAAAGTCATTTACGTGTCAGAGAGAGAAGACCATCTACAGTTGAGGGTCTCTACTCAGGAAAACCTCATCTCCCATGATGTGAAGACTGAGTCTCTTCTCTAGCATATTTGGACCACTGTGATATGTCTAACACCCAAATTACTCAGTAGTAGCCCATTATAGGGTTGCCATGGTGACTCTTTACCACTATTACAAGTAAGATTAAAAAAGACAATGTCTGTAAAGATCCCCATGGCTGATGAGGGAATACCAGTGTGAGAGAGAAGCAGATCTGTTTCCACAATGTACTGGGATGGAGTCAAATCCTGAGTGCAGACAGCCAACTATGTGAATATGGTGGAACTATCTGCTCCATGAAGACAGGGATCTTGTCAGTCTTATCCATCCCTATTTCATTGAGAGCTATCACAATACTGGTACAAAGTAGGTACTCAATATTAGATGAGTGAACAATGAATGGCTGCAACAGTAAAGGGATTGTTGAGGAGCATAAGTACGGCTACTAATCCTGGTGCAGAGAAATCGATAGTGTTGGTGGTGGTGATGGGGAGACTATACTCATCAGTCAACTAAAAGATAACATGCTGCCGTGGTGTAGGTTGCAAAAGTCCAGCACAGATCAAATTGTCAACCATAAAAAAAAAAAGTCATCAGCAGTGTGTTGAGAGTCTACACAAACTACTTCCTGCAGGTTTCATAGACACACAATCTGGTACTGCGTCTCTGGAAAAGAATGTTGGAAGTAAGTTTCAAAAAAAATTTTAAATCTATGCAGTTGTTTGGGTGGGCCCAGCCAAACCGGTGTACATAAACTAGGTTAGCAGTGTATCCTAAGGATAAATCTGAGGATGTGCATGAATATGTGTTTACCATGCCTTGTTTAACCCAGAAAAATGTCAGAAATAGCTTAAACATCCTACCATAGTGGGGTGGATGGATGGGTAAGTTGTGGTCTTTCCCTGGCCTGGAATGCCATGCTGCCATTTATATGATGTTGCAGACATGTTATTTTGTCAACACAGAGGCTTGTGCATTCATGAGGATTAGGGTAAATTCTAGTAACAGACAAAAAACTGTTTTAACAAAAGTGGAGTTAGTTTCTTTCGTATTTGAAAGTTCAGGGCTATCATGAGGCGCTTCCGTCTTCTAGAATTGAGCTTCCGGATTTCTTCTGCATGAGGTATAGCTATCAAGGAGCTGTAAATAGCACACGGCTTTCCTCCACGTTAGTCTGTCTTATAAAGATGCCTGCATTTTTCTCAACAAAGTTTGGAGTGGTTCTTGTTTCTGTGACTTGTACAAACTCAGGCAGTGCCTAAGACTTGAGACAAAGGTGTTGGGAATATGAGACTCCAGATGGTCCTAATGCTGTCCTGTTGATTAGGCTGCTTTAAATTTTTGTTGGCTCTTAGGTGTGCCTGGGTGGCTCAGTCGGTTAAGCGTCCAAATTTGGCTCGGGTCATGATCTCCCGGTTTGTGAGTTTGAGCCCCACATCAGGCTCTCTGCTGTCCCTCTCCCTCTCTGACCCTCCCCAGCTTGTGTGCATGCTCTCTCTCTCTCAAAAATAAATACATTTTTGTTGGCTCTTTCACTTCTATTATATTCTCAATTAATAGATAGTCAAAGTTTAGGGAAACAGATTTTTTAAAAACTTTGATGCCACAATACTAAACAAAAGGCTTATGTGTGTGTTAAGTCAGGTTTATTTTACTATTTCTCAGCATCCCCCCAGTATGATTATGGTGGGTGATCTCTGAGACATCAAGAAGTGTTTGTAAAGATTTTCTTTACATGCGCACATTTGCAGCCTTCTATGAAAGAGAGGCAGCACTTGCTCATTAGGATGGACCCTGTAGCAAAGAAAACATCACCAGTCTTACTGGAACATTCAATTCAATCAAATTAGGTAGGAGAGCGGGACTTCAATACCAGCTTTGCAAGGCCATGGCCCCAAGCCAAAATAACTGGCAGTAAAGGTTGACTATGATTACTTCTGGGAGGCAACAGAGTTCTGGGAATCTGGGTGGGGTATGGGAAGTAGGAGGTCCCAAAGGACTGAAGTCCGTGGGAATATGGTGACATATTAACAGCAGGCAAAGCCCAAGTTAATGGGTAGGAAAGGCTAGGCACAGCACTGGGTTTGATGGAAACTGGAACAGTCTATCACTTTATACATGTTCCCCAGTTTTATTGAGATATAGTTAAAATGAAGTATTCTTGAGGCGCTCAGTTGGTTGAGCGTCCAAATTCAGCTTAGGTCATGACCTCACAGTTTGTGAGTTTGAGCCCTGCATCAGGCTCTGTGCTGACAGCTCGGAGCCTGGAGCCTGCTTCGGATTCTCTGTCTCGCTCTCTCTCTGCCCCTCCCTGCCTCAAGTTCTGTCTCTCTCTGTCTCAAAAATAAATTAACATTAAAAAAAAAATAAACATTAAAAAATTTAAATTAAGTATTATATTAGTTTAAGGCACACAACATAATGATTTGATATGTGCATACCACAAAATGATCACCACAATAAGTTTAGTTAACCTCCCTCACCTCTTATAGTTACAAGTATTTTTCTTACGATTCAAACTTTTCAGGTTTACTCTTCTAGGGATGTTCAAATATACAATACAATATATTACCTATATAGGCACCACAATGCATGTTACATGCCCAGAACTTATTTATCTTATAACTGGAAGTTTGTGCATCTTGACTGCTTTCATTCATTTCTTTCACTCTTTACCTTTAGTCTCTGCCAATCAACAATCTGTTCTCAGCTCACAAATTTTGATAGCAAATCCCATTTATTGATTTTTCATAGATCCCTTACACATGCATTTTCACTAGAGGTGTTCAAACCCAAAATGGAGAGAAGCCAATGATGAGAGTGCTATATTAGGGGTCCACTGGGCTGCAAAAAATGGCAACCAAAGTGAGTGAGTTTATGTACAAAAAACCTTTTGTAAAAGAATCAAAAGTATCCTGTAAAACCCAGAGTAACAAGTATGGTTCGGCAACAAGAGACTGTTGCCAGGAATTGTAAAGCCATCAGGAGTCTGGTGAGCATGACTAGACAGCTCTCTCTGGTTGCTGATGGAGTACAAAATCCAAGATGGCTGCCACAAAATGGCCGCCCTGGCCACCCTTCAAGTCTGTGGAATCCTGCAGTTTCAGCACACAGAGTTAACTGATACTGTTTTTTTTTTAATGCTCCAATTCAGATATCTAAAAAAAATAGATTTCTGTTATGTGTCCATCTATTGCCCAGTAAGCTGTAGTCAAGGGAGGAGGATCGTGTGGGGGTAAGGGAGAAGAGTCTTTGAGAAAAAAAAAAAAGGACAAATGATTACCAGAGAAAATGACTTTCCTTCCTTCCTTCCTTCCTTCCTTCCTTCCTTCCTTCCTTCCTTCCTTCTTCCTTCTTCCCTTCTTCCTGCATTTCTGCATTTCTAATATATTTGCCCAGGAGAAACAAAAGTGTTGAGCTCAAAGTCTAGAGGGTAGATTCCTGAGAGACAGGAGTGCGTAGTCTTATTTTTCCTCCTTGTGGCTTCTCCATTTACTTCTCTACCACTTTTCTAATTACTACCAGCAGAGAAATCAATACCAGGTTATCAACAATAGGGACAAGTTAATTAAGATGAGTAAATTAATCAGGTAATTAAGTGGCCTTTCCTGAGAAGGTGAGCCTGTTGAGGTGTTAGTGACATTAGGTCACATCAAATTGTCTTTATGCCAGTTCTTGTGAAAAATGGTAACTGTGGATCATGCCAGACTGAACCAAAAGTTCCTTATCTTCCTTAATGACCACACCATTTCTCCAGTCTTATTCACAATAAGTCCATATTCCAATACCAAATCCTAGAACCTTGGCATCTTTCTCACTGTATGGGCCATTGGTTTCAATGGTAGACAAGGGTAGTTAAGAATTCAATACTTAGTTTAAGGGGCGCCTGGGTGGCTTAGTCAGTTAAGCGTCCGACTTTCGCTTAGGTCATGATCTCGCGGTTCGTGGGTTCAAGCCCTGCATCAGGCTCTGTGCTGACTTCCAGCTCAGAGCCTGAAGCCTGTTTCAGTCTGTGACTCCCTCTCTCTCTGACCCTCCCTTGCTCACGCTGTCTCTCTCTCTCTCTCCTAGAAATAAATAAAACATTAAAAAAAATTCAATACTTATTCTTGCCTTTTACCCAATAAACAAAACTCTTGTCTATCCCTGGTGGCCAGCTTGAGGACTACATTTCCCAGCCTCCCTTATAGCTAAAAAATTAAATTTGGAAATCACTGAATTCTGGGGTTCTTTGAGGGTACTGACCCAGCTGGGAGATAAGCCCTTTCTAGTTCTCTTATTATATTTTTCAGTCTGTAATTTCCATTTTTTAAAACGTTCTTTGCTGAGATTTTCTATTTTTTTCACCTTTCAAGAAAATTTGTGGTTGATTATTAAAGGATTTTATTGATGGCTGCTTTATTTATTTTTATAAAAATTTTTAATGTTTATTTTCAAGAAAGAGAAAGAGAGAGAGACAGAGAGCAAGTAAGGGAGGGGCAGAGAGAATCACACACAGAATCTGAAGCAGGCTCCGCACTCTGAGCTGTCAGCACAGGGCCTGATGCGGGGCTTGAGCTCAGGAACCATGAGATCATGACCTGGGCCAAAGTTGGACACTTAACCGACTGAGCCGCCTAGGTGCCCAGTGATGACTGCTTTAAAATCTTTGTCAGCCTGGGTGGCTCAGCTGGTTAAGCATCCAACGCTTGATTTTGGCTCAAGCCATGGTCTCATGGTTCATGGGTTTGAGCCCCGCATCAGGTTCTGCAGTGATAGCTCAGAGCCTGCTTGGGATTCTCTCTCTCTGCCCCTCCCCTGCTCTGTCTCTCTCTCAAAATAAATAAATAAATATTTAAAAAAAAATCTTTGTTAGATAATTCCAGTGTCTGATTCATCTCAGTGTTGGTGTTGGTTGTCTTTTCGTATTCACATTGTGGTTTTTCTTGGTTCTTGGGATGATGGTTTTCTATCATATACTGGATATTTTAGCTGTTATTGTTAGGAGACTCTGGGTCCTATTTAAACCTTTGATTTTAGCAGGTGGTTTCGATTCAGCACACAGGTGTTGGCCTGCTTTTGTAGGCTGGCAAGGGATGAAGTTGAGATATGATCCCAAGATGAACATGTCCAATAACAATTTAATTTTCAGAGCCTTTGTGGAATTACTTTGATCATTTTATTTTTTTAATGTTTATTTATATCTGAGAGAGAGAGAGACAGACAAAGTGCGAGTGCGGGAGGGGCAGACAGCATCCAAAGCAGGCTTCAGGCTCTGAACTGTCAGCACAGAGCCCTATGTGGGGCTTGAACACATGAACTGTGAGATCATGACCTGAGCCGAAGTTGGACGCTTAACCAACTAAGCCACCCAGGCACTCCCTTTGTGGAAATATTTTGATCTGCTTGTTGTATCTGGTGCTGCTGGGGCTCCCATTGGTCTCTATGAGCTACCTGAGGGTGCAGAGGGCTTTCCCCAGGCCAGCAGAAAGGTGACACTTGATGGAGTAGGAGAATCTCAAGTTCCCAGACATAGAGGGTTCCTGGGCTGGCCCACTTGTCAGGGCTGGATATCTCTTAGTGGGGTCAGGGAGTTTCAGGCCCTGTGTGAGGAAGGAGAACATTTCTCTGGACTGCTTATTTTTAGGGACAAAAAGATAGAAGAAACCTTGTTTTGCATATTGGAATCCACCTACCAGCACTGGATTAAACTTCTTGACTCGTTCCTTATGAAAGAGAAAGCAATTCATTTCAGCCACTGTTGTTTGTGTCGTCTGTAATATACTACAGGAGTTAATCCTAAGTGACATAGTATCTAAAGGAGGGAGGGACTGGGGCTCCTGGGGGGCTCAGTCGGGTAAACTTCCAACTTCGGCTCAGGTCATGGCCTCATGGTTCATGGGTTCGAGCCCTGTGTTGGCTCTGTGTTGACAGCTCGGAGCCTGGAGCCTGCTTGGGATTCTGCATCTCCCTCTCTCTCTGGCCCTTCCCTGATCACACTCTGTGTTTCTCTCTCAAAAATAAATATTAAAAAAATAATAAAAGTAAAAAAGGAGAGAAGGACAGAACTGGTGTTCCTCAAAGTTGGCTAAATCCCATTCTTCCAGACAGAACAATCTGCCAACCCCATGTCTGTGACCTATGCTGTCTTCCTTGGTGACAGGCATCCTCTCCTCTGAAGAGCACTTTCTTGAGTGAAGGGACAGAGTGACCATGATGAAAGAGCTTAGAATCTGATAAGCTTGAGTCTGAATCCCAGCTCCATCACTTTCTAGCTTGGTGACTCATGCAGTGACTTGAGTTAAAACCATGAAAGAGGGATAAAAATCCCTGTCATTCAAGGTTGTTGTAAAGATTAGGAAATATAATGCACATAAGACGCCTAGTCCGATAGTTACTTGATCATCATCATTACCATTACCATCGTCTTCTAGCCACAGTAAACATTAAAAGTAATTTTCTAAGAAATGAGTCACATAAAATGCAGGCTATACATAATCAGAGCTAACATTTACAGAGTGTTTTCCATGAGCCAGACACTGGTTACACACCTTGTGTTCATTCATTGAATCCACACAAACCAATGAGGCAATTATCATAATCATGGCCATCAATACTCCTTTAGTAAGTTGAAGAGACTGGAGTTCAAAGGCTGAGAATTTTGAGCAACACAAAGGCAAAAGGTGGTGTTGGGACATGATCCTGGGTCTAACTCCAGAGTGAAAGATTTCATCAAGTTGAGTGTAGAACCAGAAGAGGTAGCTCAGCGTTTTGGGTTTAAACAATTCATTCATTCATTCATTCACACAGTAATTCAGATAGCATCCACTGATTTCTTATTCCGTGCTAGTTCTATATCAGGCTCTATACATACAAAAGACAAAGCATGGCCATGTCCTAAATGGGCTTCTGGTGTGATTGTAAAAGGCAGACATGTAAAGAAATATGCACCCCAAAAAATGAGTTGTGCTGACATGTGTGTGCATAGGGTCGTTTGGGGGCATACAGCAGAGAGCAGTCTGTTCTCGAGGAGTGAAGGAATGGTTTAGCCTTATAGCTCAGAGGGCCCAATTCTGCATTTCCCAGAAGGGCTGTTTGCTAATAGAATTTTGAAGGATCTCTATTTTTCTGCTTTGCTTGTGGCAAAGAAGCATGAACAGCACTTCCCGAATCATACCTGAAAAGGACTTTTGTTAGTTGTGAATGGAAGAAACTGTTTGCTGTCAGTCTGAAGCCAGAAAGTCCTAGAAGGTGCTTTAGCAGGTATGATGTTTCCCTTCCTAGAGGTCAGAGTATGTGCCAGGGTGCATTGGGCTTTGTTTCTGTTTTTGCTATGGCTTCATGGTGGCCCATTTGCCTTTTCTGCTCACAGCTTTCACCAGTAGGCACCAGTTAGTTAAATTAATGAGGAATAGTGCACGAGACAAGAGAGAGAGAAATTGAGTCAAAAAAACCCCAGAGGGTAAGTTGAAATGGAAATGATCTTTGATGATCCTGAATTCTCACGAAACACCACTGGTCATTTCTTTTTACTTAAAAGCAAAATAAGTGTAAGACTTCTGCTCTTTGAAAGACACTATGAAGAAAATGTAAAGAAAAGGCACAGGTGGAGAGAAAATGTTACAATTCATGTAACCGGCAGACATTAGTATCTAGAATATATAAAGAACTCCTATGACTCAATAATAAAAGGGGCACCTGGGTGGCTCAGTGAGTTGAGCATCTTGATGTCATTTCTGGTCATGATCTCACAGTTTGTGAGTTTGAGGCCCACAATGAGCCCTGTATTGGCTGTATGGAGCCTGCTTAAGATTCTCTCTCTCTCTCTCCCTCTCTCTCTGCCCCTCCCCTGCTCTCACTCTCTCTCAAAATAAATAAAAAACTAAAAAAATTATAAGAGGTCAATATTTATCCAATAAAAAGTGAACAACAGACTTGAACGGGCAGTTCACAAAATAAAATCTGCATATGGCCAATAAACACACTCAGATCCTTAGTCAATAGGGAAATGTGAGTTTCAGCCTACAGTGACACACCACTACCTATCAACCAGAAGGGCTAAAATTTAAAAGGCTGAAAAACCAAGTGTGGGGATGGACGTGGAGGAACTAGAATTTCCATCCATTGCTGGCAGGTTTGTAAAGTGGTATAACCACTTTGGAAACCAGTTTTGCACAGTTTCTTATAAAGTTAAATATTTACTTCTGCCATGAGCCCTCAATTCTATTTAGGGATATTTACCTATGGCAACAGAAAACATATGTCTCAAAAAAAACCACCCCACAAACCTTGTACAAGAATTTTAAATATTGCCTTTATTTATTTTTTAAGAGAGTTAGAGGAAGACAGTGTGAGTTAGGGAGACACAGAAAGAGAGAGAGAGAGAGAAAGAGAGAGAGAGAGAGAGAGAGAGAGAATCCCAAGTAGGCTCCACACTGTCAGTGCAGAACCCGATGTGGGTCTGGAACTCACAAACCATGAGATCATGACCTGAGTTGAAACCAAGAGTCAGACACTCAATCAACTGAGCCTCCCAGGCGCTCCTCGCACAGGAATTTTATAATAGCTCTGTTGATAATAATGCAAAACTGGAAAAAAACTCTAAGTATCCATCCATTATCTGGTGGATGGATAAACAAAAAGTGGTAGGGCCACACAATGAAATATCACCCAGCAAGAAAAAGGAATCGCCAACAGTTTAGAGTAAATCATGGACTAATCTATAGATTCACACACAACAAGGATGAATCTCAAAAACATCAAGGCCAAACTGGTGCAAAAGAGCCAAACATACATACTGTATGATTTCATTATATGAAACTCTTTTTGAAAAAAATACTATAGAGGTATGTGTGGGGCTCAGTCAGTTTAACAGTTGACTCCTTGGCTTCGGCTCAGATCGTTGTCTCACAGTTTGTGAGTTCAAGCCCCACATCAGGTTGTATGCTCACAGTGCAAAGCCTGCTTGGGATTCTCTCCTCTCTCTGCCCCTCCCATATCTCTCTCTCTCAAAATAAACAAATGAACTTTAAAAATACTATAATGTCTGTATTAGTTTTCTAAGGCAGCCATACACATACCATAGACTGGGTGGCTTAAACAACCAGAAATTTATTTTCTCACTCTTTTGGAGACTTAGAAGTCTGAGATCCAGGTAGGGGCAGGTTTGGAATTTTCTGTGGCCTCTCGGTTTGTCGATGCTTTCTTCTGTCTTCCTTCTGCGCATGTCTGTGTTCTAATCTCTTCTTCTTTTATTTCATTTACTAAATTCCTTTAATGTTTATTTTTGAGATGGAGAGACAGAGCGCTAGCAGGGGAGGAGCAGAGAGAAAGAGAGAGACAGAATCCGAGGCAGGCTCCAGGATCTGAGCTGTCAGCACAGAGCTGGATGCAGGGCTTGAATCCATGAGCCATGAAATCGTGACCTGAGCTGAAGTTTGGACTCTTAACCAACTGAACCACTCAGGCGCCCCATCTCTTCTTCTTATAATAATAGTCGTATGGGGACAGTGCCACCCAAATGACCTCATCTTAACTAATCTGCCTCTTGAAAGGCCCCATCTCCCAATAAGTCACATTCTGAGGTACTCGGGGTTTGGGACTCCAACCTATAAATTTGGGGACAGACACAATTCAGCCCATAAAAATGACAGAAAGTTACCTTGGAGCCAGAGGAGGTGAGAAGTTTGACTAGAAAGGGATCTGAGGAACATTTGAGGGTAGAAATTATGTAGTAATTCTATATTTTAACTGTTCTGTGTCTTAATTTGTCAACGACATGGGGTACATGGATTAGTCAAAACTCATTGAAATGAATACTTAAGACGAATGCATTTAATTATATGTAAATTATACCTCAAGTCAATCAATTTAAACTGAAAACCTACACAATATTTTTAGAATTTTGAATCCTAAAAATAATAGTTGTTCATTGTAGAGCATCTACATTACAAGTAAAAAACAAACTATAATTACCTAGAATTGTACCCTGCCATAATTTTGCTATGTCATTAAGATATATACATATTACATATTTGTACATATGGATATTCTAATGGCAAAATATAACACTCACTTTTTTGCAACCTGTTTTTTCTTACTTGCCAAGATCCACGTTATTCACTGTCATCTTGAGTAATTTCATAAATGGCGGACGATCATTTAATTAGCTGGTCTCAAGTGTTTGATACTTAGGCCATTTGATTTTTCTCTTCTTATCATAAGCAAAGCCATGCATGTTTATGGTTAAATCTGTGCACAAATCTATAATTATTTTCGTATGCATTCTAGAGGTACAATTTCTGGGTCAAAGGTTAGATTTTTTAAGGCTTTTGATATCTATATTTCATACATAGAAAATTGTTATCCGTGGCATCACTTCTTGTTGGAAAAACTTATAGGAAGTATAAAAAGTATAATTAAATGAAGTGTTTAGAAATATGTTTGCTAGTTGAGGAGAGGAAAATGGTAGCCTACTGCCGCTCTGTCTGGCATTTCTTTGAATGCTTCCACCACCCTATCCTTCTGGTCTCAGCTATGAAGAGATTGGACTCAAAATTTTAACATGACTAAGTTCAAAGGATGGAGCAGGAGCAAAGATGGATGACTTCTGACTCTCCAAATCTCCCTGCCCCGGGGTCAACCTGCTAATATTGACTCTGACACTAAACAGATCCCCAGGCAAAGGGTGTTTCTGAAGCACATCCTTAGTTCAATTACAGCCCTGGCCAGTGGGTGGGCAAAATGCCTCCGTGCCCAACAATCCTGGTCCAACTCCAGGCCGTTAACACCTAGGGAAAGTGAACTCATTCACACTGAAGGGATATGAGCTAGTATGGCCGACACCCATTCCATCATCATCATCTCCTTCTCAAGCATAGAGATATATTAACACTTCCATCCCATTACTGAGCTCTCCCTTGGGGAATCCACAGCCACAACAACAGCAAAAAGAAAAACATCGATAGTCAAGGAGCATTACTCCAAAATGAAGGAAGAGTGAGACCAAATAAATGCTTTTTAGAATGTACAGGAAAACAAAGCACTAACTGGTCGGGAGAGGAACAGATTTTTCTTTTCTACAACATTCCAAGCTCTTGCTCATGCCTCTGACTTTTGCTCCACTTTCCTGATGAGGGGGAAAGTCTGTTCATCCTTCAGTCTGAAAGAAAACCTTGAGACTAGAAGTCTCCATAAAGGCAGAGCTCCTGGTGCCGGTAAAGGAACAATGTCACGTATTGTGAACATGAGAACTGATGAGGTCAGAACCACCCCAGGGACATGAAAATATATATTTATGTAAGAGGCAGTAAAATTTGTCTGCAATTAAGTTTTACCAAAACCCTCAAATCTGTTGTTTGGTTTTAAGCAGATGTTGAAAAGGTTTATCCTGGATTCTGTCTTTATTGATAGGATGTCTTTTGATCTGCAGCCAAATAAGAAATCTGGATGTTATTTTGGATTTGGAAATTTCCTTTAAATAAACATATTAGTTAAGTATGTAAATCTGCTTATCATCACTTCGGGCATATTGCCAGAGTGGGAAACATCTGGGGCCTGGTGTCAGCCGACTTATTAATTCACACTTAGAGTATGTTTCACCCACGTTATTGCTGAATAATGTTATCTTGATTGCCTAAGTCAGCTGCGTCTTGACAACAGTTCGTTGCAAGTTGGAGGTTTAAATTTTGACTCATGAGAAATCCACCAGGCAAGGCCTGTCTGGGCCCAGCGATTTGGGCTTCCAGCCCCCTTCAGGATTGATTTCGGAAATTAATTGTTAACATTTTGGATTATGAATGGTGGAGATCTGTGTTATTTATCTGAACTGGCCAGCATGTAATTCTGGGAAGGGATTATATGACCTCCTCCTGATAAGCACTGAAGTGGGGTCATTAATACAACTTTCTGCCGTGAAGCTCTTGCCACTTCATGGAAGTGCCTTTCCCTCCAGTTAAAGCGATACTCCGTCGACTTCAGCCTTTAAGTCTAGAGTGAATCATTTTGTCTGGTGGGCTGGTGGATGATGAACGGCTGCAGCCCAGCATTCTCACTAATACAGGTAACAGAGCGTATAAATCCAGAGAGTGCTGGGATCCTCACACACTTCCAGGCCAGGAAATGAGCACCAGGGAATGGATGTGTTTGGAGAGCTCCCTAATGAATGATGACTTTGTGCTCAGCAGAGAAAATGGTTCTAGTCATTGGTAGATGGAACAGCTGGAATTCATGTTCCAAGGTCCAGGAGAAGTGAATTATGGGAAAGAGGAATTTCAGAGAAGCTGTGATTATTTGTGCCTTCTGGTTGGTCCTTCCAAACCATCGGCAAGACTTCCTTGGTGTATTAGCTAGGGCAGGTAGTACTAGCTACTGTAACAAAGAGCCCTTCAGATTCAACAATAAAAATAAAAAGCTTACGGGAGGCAGCAAAAGCAATAGTAAGAGGGACGTTTATTGCAATCAATGCTTACATTAAAAAAGAAGAGGGGCACCCGGGTGGCTCAGTTGGTTGAGTATCGAACTCCTGATTTTGGCACAGGTCATGATCCCAGGGTTGTGGGATTGAGCCCCGTGTCGGGCATGGAGCCTCCTTAAGATTTTCTCTCTCCCTCTGCTCCTCTCCACGTGCGCTCTCTCTCTAAAAATTAAAAAAAATCTTAAAAAAGAAGAAAGTTATTGAATGAAAACCTAACTTGACAGCTCAAGAGCTAGAAAAAGAAGAGTGAACTAAGCCCCAAATTAGCAGAAGGAAAGAAGATGATTTTAGCTACTGTGAAGTACAATGAAGGGGAACATTCTAGAGTAGTGAGGTAGGAAGTGATGGGCAGGGGCAGGTCTATATTGGGTGAGGCGACCAAGGATGACCTCACAGAGGAGCTGCTGTTTGAAGTGAGACGTCACAGATGGGGGGGAGCCTGCCATGACAGAAAAAAAAAAAAAAAAAAAGCAAATGGCAAGAGCCAGAGGCAGGAAGAAGCCTGACATGGTGGAGGAAATTAACGAATGCCTGTGCAGCTAGGAATAAGGGGGAGCCCTTCTAGGGAAGAAGTTGAAGGGACAGGGGGTGTCAGTCACACAGGGTCATAAGATCATGTTATGGAGTTTGCATTTTATTTTTTTTATTTTTTTTTTATTACAAATAGTTTATTGTCAAATTAGTTTCCACATAACACCCAGTGCTCATCCCCACAAGTGCCCTCCTCCATGCCCACCCCTCCTCCCCCACACATCCATCAGTCCTCAGTTTTTGTCAGCATTCAAGAGTCTCTCATGGTTTGCCTCTCCCCCTTTCCCCCACCATTTCCGCCCTTCTTCTCCCCCTTGGTCCTCTGTTAAATTCCTCCTAATCCTCCAATACGTGCAAACATATGATATTTGTCCTTCTCTGCCTGACTTATTTCGCTCAGCATAACACCCTCAAGGTCCATCCATGTTGCTACACATGGGCAGATTTCATTGTTTCTCATTGCCATGCAGTATTCCATGGTATAGATAAACCACATCTTCTTGATCCATTCATCTGTTGATGGACACTTAGGCTCTTTCCAGGTTTTAGCTATTGTGGAGAGTGCTGCTATGAACATTGGGGTACATGTGCTCCTATGCATCACATTTCTGTATCCCTTGGGTAAATTCCTAGCAGTGCTATTGCTGGGTCATAGGGGAGTTCTAGTGTTAGTTTCCTGAGGAACCTCCACACTGTTTTCCAGAGGGGCTGCACCAGCTTACATTCCCACCAACAGTGTAGGAGGGTGCCCGTTTCTCCACATCCTCGCCAGCATCTAGAGTTCTCTGATTGGCTCATTTTAGCCATTCTGACTGGTGTGAGGTGGTATCTCAGTGTGGTTTTGATTTGTATTTCCCTGATGAGGAGGGATGCTGAGCATCGTTTC
The DNA here is from genome assembly GCA_017311185.1 of Proteles cristata cristata. Taxonomy (NCBI): domain Eukaryota; kingdom Metazoa; phylum Chordata; class Mammalia; order Carnivora; family Hyaenidae; genus Proteles; species Proteles cristata. The sequence goes on along the minus strand of JAESUZ010003469.1, from coordinate 223,746 downwards.
ATGTGTCTGTTGGCCATCTGGATGTCCTCTTTGGAGAAGTGTCTGTTCATATCTTCGGCCCATTTCTTCACTGGGTTGTTTGTTTTTCGGGCGTGTAGTTTGGTGAGTTCCTTGTAGATTCTGGATATCAACCCTTTATCTGATATGTCATTTGCAACTATCTTTTCCCATTCCGTTGGTTGCCTATTAATTTTCTGGGTTGTTTCCTTGGCTGTGCAGAAGCTGGAGTTTGCATTTTATAATACAAGAAAGGGGGCGAGTGACAGGAAATTGAAGCTCTACACTACTTCGTACCCCCTTATCACCCGAGTTTTCGTTACTGCCTCCTTTGCTCTGTCACTTTCATGTCCAGTAGCTTCAAGCGACTGTTCTCCCTCATACACAGATTTGTTTCTTCAGAAGGTACCTGCCCCTCCCCCTTCTACCCTGTTCATTTATTTACCTTGTGAATGTCTTCTCTTTGGCATCCAATTTCCCAATATGGTGTTTTCTCTCCTCTGCAGACTTGCAATCTAATGAGGAAGGAAGGTTTGAATGGTCCGGGCCTCATTCTGACAATTGGCAATTGTCAAACACCACACGAGTTGTCTAGTTGGAGGAGATCGACCAATCGAGCCCATGTCTTTCTTTTCTCATGAATGGCATTCAGTACCTTGGACTTTCCCTCTAGCCTTTCAGGGGAAGAGATGGGCCTATGAGTGAGGAGGAGTGAGAAGGAAGAAAGGAAAGATTAGATGCTGGTGAGGCCTGGGAGAGTTTAGAGAGAAGAGAAAATGTCAGCCAGATATGCCCTCGCCTGACCTCTGGTCTGAGAGAAGTTATCTCCAGCCACTGAGTATATTTCTCTTTTCCATCCTCAACAGGATCTTCCTTCTGACCTTTGTCCGTGGATTATAGGGGGAAAAAACCAACAACAACCATTTAGGAACTTAAAATGTAAACTCACTTAGGGTAGAGAAAGTCTGGTTATCCTCTGATTAAAGAATAAAAATAATGGTGTCCTTTCTCTCTGTACACACACACACACACACACACACACACACACACACACACACACACACAATTTGTCGATGGCTGGTAAGAATTGGTTGCTGGATTCCACTCTGCTATAGGTCAGGTACATTGTATCCTTTTACTAGAGTGGAATGTAATGCTTCTGGGGTTTTCACTTTAGTCTTTCTCTTTCTTTCTTTCTTTCTTTCTTTCTTTCTTTCTTTCTTTCTTTCTTTCTTTCTTTCTTTCTTTCCTCAAAGAAAATAAATTACAGGAATAATGCAGCAAGTCATAGCAAGGAACGGATGGAGTCCTAGAGGACAGGAAGGGTAGGTAGATCTGGGCTTCTTGCCTAGAAAAAGTACATGCCTTTTATCTTAGAAAGAAAGAGTTGACACTTAATTTCAGGTTTCTATAGCAAGGAGGATAGAATCAGTCCCAGATTTTTCCAGATTCCCTTGAGGAAGATGGCTCACTGTGGTTTCTTACATGCTGAGGATACCTTAGATACTCAAGCTTACTTGTTTTCACCTATTGTGATGGTCGGAGGTGCCTCTTACAAAGTCCTGCTGAGGAGTTAGGCCAAGTTAAGCAAAATCCCCATACAGATGACTTCGGGGACTCAAGAACAAATATAGCTTTTGCTCTTCAAAAGGTGATTTGAGAAGCAGCCAAATATTATGCAATCATTAAGGATTTATTGATCACCCACTCACCATTGGATCCATATCAGGCAGATGGGATCCCTAACAATGGTGTATCTAGCTGAGGAATGGAGGCACAACTTTGTTGTATTAGGATTCCTTTCATCTCAAATGATGGAAAACCCAATCCTAACTGACTAAAACAAATAATAATAATAATAAATTACTGATATGCATAAGTGAAAGACTCAGGGTTAGGGTTGTGTGTTATTAGTTAGTTGTTGATGAATGATAGCTCCCCTCAACATATAGTAGCCTAGCACAACTACTTATTTAGCTCAAAATCTGTGGGTCAGCAATCAAAGCCGGGCTCAGTTGGATGGCTTTTCCAGTCTCCACTGGGCTCCCTCATTCATTTCAGTCTCCACTGGGCTGGTAGTTGTGGATGGGCTTCTGACGGCTGGCTGGGATGCTGGGCTGTCTGCCTCAATATCCCTTGCCTTCTAATTGGCTCTCCCAGGTCTGGCTGCATGGCTGCTGGATTCTGAGATGGAGTGGTAGCACACACCCTCACTTACGCTGCATTGCATTGGCCGAAGCAAGTCACAAGACCAGCTGGATTCAAGGGGATGGGAAAAACATCTCCATCCCTCGATGCTTTCAGTGAGAGAATGCACAAAACCACAAGAGGTTTGGAGGCAAAGTGTAGAAACTTGATTATATTTTCCTCCAATCTATCTCATTAAGGTTGGCTTTAGGTAAGGTGGTCCTGGGGGCTTGAGCAATGTCATCGTTCTACGCTGTTGACTTCAGCCCCAGGCTCCACCATACCTGTAGCAGTTCTCCGCTCCCACATTCAACTCTAGGGGAGAAGAACAGCCCATCCGATTCTTTACCCAATCTCAGTCTTATCAGTTAACTGTGCACGTAACTAAACGAATCTGGGTGGACGATGCATTGCATTGCATTGATTGGCCTGGGCCTGGTCACGTGTTCCATCCTTGCACTGGGGATGGAGCCCTATGGAGCATGTAAAGTCTTCAAAACTGGTGGCTCTTGCCCAAGGAATAAAAGGTGCTGTGGGTGATAGTGATAAGGGTGTAATGAGAACAGACATCCATAGCCTACCCATCACGGAACATGATACATTTGCTGGAGCTCCATTTGGTGTTCCGTAGGATAAGGCAGAAGGTTAGAAGTTCAACACGTCCACATCTGAATCCAGATCTTCAGATACCAAACCCTACATTTTGGCCTGAATTATTTTTCTCCTCAACACAGGGCATAATTCTACCTGATGATGGTCCTGCCTGGAGGGGCTTTTACTTTGTAATAGAAACATCACCCTGATGGCAGCTTTGGCTTTCTGCGATCATCTTCTACATGTCGCCGGATCAATACACTTTCAAACACTTGCCCATTCACCAAGGCATTATCCCCCCAAACTTCTTTGTCCCTGCTTATATTTGTCAACTTTACAATCCTTTTATTACCAGCAAAAGCTTTGGGAAGCAACAAATAAAAGCAGGGATTATAAAAGAATTCTTATTAAAGCATGCTTTCTTTGAGGCATAGAGTACAATGGCCTCCGTTCTCCCCTTGTGAAAAGATGTGTTTTCTTGTTTAATTAGAACAGACCTCCATTCCATTAGAAGAAGACAAGTAGGGCAGCAGCATTGAGACTCGGGCCCCAGTAAAAAAAAAAAAAAAAAAAAAGAAAGGTTTATTTATTTCAGCTCCAGCTCCAGCCAACTTCAAAAGCGTATTGTAACTTGGTGAAATATTCCATCATATTTGGGATGAATGAATACATGTAAAGTACCACATCCCTGCCACCTAATAATCGGTCCTAGTCCCCCCTTTCTGTTGTTGGATTTGTTGTTGTTGTTGTTTTTCCTTTGCAATTAGAGCTTGTGTTGGAGAAATGCAAAGCCAAGTGCATCAATTAGGGCCCTAGCAGGAACCAGATGGCACACTCAATTTGGATAATTCGAAAGGAGCTTAGTAAAGGAATTATTTGCAAAGATGCGAGCAGGGTTAAAGGAAACCACAAGGGACAGTGCTGTACCCCAGAGTTAGCAGCATGGGGAACTGTCACACTTAGGGCAGGGGTTGGCAAACTACAGCCCGTGGACCAAATCGGGCCCACGACCTGTTTATGAGAATAAAGCTTTATTGGAACACGCCTATTGTCTGCAACTGCTTTCGCAGTTCAAACGCGGGGCTGAATAGTTGCATCAGAGACTGTTGGGCCTGCAGCACCTGAAATATTTACTCTGGCCTCTTACAGAAAAATGTTACATCAGGATTGGACAATGCATGGACCCAAGAGTCACAGCTTCCTTAACTTTGGCAACTAGCCACCTAACTTGGCTTAGTCTGAGCCTGATTTGCTGATCTTGGGTGCAGAGAGTAGTTATACAGAGAGGGCCGCTTGGCGGGAGCTGCGACTTTCTAGAGAGAGACGCAACCAGTACAAGGCAATGGTGCAGATGAGGAGATGGTGTAACAAACTGTACAGTCTGCCTCCAAACCCTCAAATGGCCTCATTCGCTTGGAAGGAGCAGGGCCTGGAAGCCGATTGATGGGGTCCATAAAGATCAGCTTCCTGGGGAACAGGGTAGGTTGAAGAAGGGTGCAGAGCATCATCTGGGGCAAACCTGAGGACAGGAAAGAAGAGAGGTGAGTGGGAGAACTTGTTCCAAATCCTAAGGGGCCCCAATAATCATTCTGCCCAAAGAAACTACACTAGCAACACATCTATACAATCATTTTGAAATACACAATATACACAATTTTGATTTGTAAATTACACCTCAATAAAGCAAGAAGCAAAAAAAAAACAAAAAAACTGCATTCAAAACTGGAAGGAGGGGCGCCTGGGTGGCTTAGTCGGTTAAGCGTCCGACTTTCGCTTAGGTCATGACCTCGCGGCTCATGGGTTCGAGCCCCGCGTCGGGCTCTGTGCTGACTGCCAGCTCAGAGCCTGGAGCCTGTTTCAGTCTGTGACTCCCTCTCTCTCTGACCCTCCCCTGTTCATGCTGTCTCCCTCTCTCCTAGAAATAAATAAAAAAAATATATAAAAAAAAAATAAATAAAAACTGGAAGGGAAGCTGGTGGCTCATTTACTCAAACACTTATTTTACCCTCCGAAAATAGGAAACCCATCCCAGTGCTGAGTTATATGAAGACAAGGTGAACCCTTTCCTCTCCAGCCACGCATCATATGTATCATGAAGTGACAATTCTGTGACTGTGTATTTAAAGTCTGTTTTCCCCACTGTGGGCTCTACCATTCACCGACCTATCCCCACACCGGATCCGGGGCTTACCATACAGCAGTAGTTCAATAAACGTGTGTTGAATCAGTTCACTGAAGACAGAATATGTCAAATACTTTGCACCTCAAAAGGATAGGATGTTTACGGGATGGAGGGTATATGGGCAAATGGCAGACATGAAAAGTAGTAATGTGAAGATCCTCTTATCAGAAGCAATTGGGACAAATAGGTAAAGTTGAAATTTGGAATTATTAAAAAATACATTCCTTAAATATTTAACATTCTCTCTCTCTCTCTCTCTTTTTTTCCTTTTTTTCGAGCCCTGTGTCAGGCTCCACGCGTAGAGTGCCAAGCCTGCTTAGGATTTTCTCTCTCTCCTTCTCTCTCTCTCTTTGCTTCTTCCCACTCGCACACTCTCTCTCAAACTAAATAAATAAACTTTTTATTTTTTTATTTTATTTTTTTAATGTTTTTTTATTTTTCAGGAGAGAGAGAGAGACAGCGTGAGCAGGGGAGGGTCAGAGAGAGGAGTCACAGACTGAAACAGGCTCCAGGCTCTGAGCTGGCAGTCAGCACAGAGCCCGACGCGGGGCTCGAACCCACGAACCGCGAGATCATGACCTAAGCGAAAGTCGGACGCTTAACCGACTAAGCCACCCAGGCGCCCCATAAATAAACTTTTTAAAAAAAGAAATGATACGTGGAGAGTCTTTAGGAACAAAGGAGATTGACAAATGTCTATTTCCTGCCTCAGTTCCTCAGTTTCTCCTTTCTCTTCCCTCTCCACGTTTCTAAACTCTCCCTGAAAGAAGGGTTGAGAGTTTCAGGGTCGAGTGTGGGGCTAAAGAGAGAAACTATTTCTGCCTGTCCTGCATCCCCTACTCCCAGCCATATCGGGTGATATGTCAGTGGGAGCCAGAGTGAACCCTGATCATTCAAGGTCACCTCAAGGTCATCTCAAGGCCGTCTCAAGTAGTTGCTATGAGAACTCCAGAAAAGCATCCCCCTGGGGGACTTGTCTAAGTCTCTGCAGGAAAGGCAGTGTGATATCCAGCCGTGCCAATTCTTCTCGAACTTCAACCTGCATCTGAATCACCAAGGGATCTTTGTAAAATGCAGATTCTGATTCTTTAGTTCTAAAGGGGGGTCCCAGATTCCATACCTCAAGTGATCACAAAACTGCGTCTCTTTGGACCTTACTTTGGGTACTGAGATTCCAGGGCGCGGGGACATGAGGATATTGGGTCCGTGGACGTAAGTGACAGTCCTGGATCTACTACCGGGGGACTTTCAAAGCTTGGGCAGAATGCTCATCGATTCAAAACCTCCATTTCCTCATCGATTGAAGGAGCAACAATAATCATACCAGCCCCCGTGATGTTGTCACAAGACTTAAATGAGATCATACACGCGAAAAACTTTGTTAACCAGAAACTGCGAAGTATAAGCTGTTCGTAGCTCTTCGGACTGAAAACGCCAGGCTCTCTCTCTCTTTCCAACAGAAGAGAAGCATTAAATCTAGACCACATACACGTATGTGTGGGCAGGGAGCTTGATGGGAGGGTTGGGGGTGTCCCCAAAGCTAGAGAAAGTTGGTGTAAACGGTCGGTGTGAAGGCATCTTAACCCAATAGAACTTGTTAAACCAGGCCACAAAGCAGTGAGACCCTACTTCTTCTTACGGGATGCGGTGATAAAGAAATTACATAGTTATTTGAGAGGAACATAAATAAAGATTAATAGGTTAATGAGTTATTTTCCTTTCATTACTACACTATTGTACTTTATTATAATTGCTTTGCACTCATTTAATTAAATTTGAACTGGGGCCAACACAAGATAATTTGTTTTCCCTGCACTGAACAATGAGTATGCAGATTGGATGTACTGAAGCAGTAATCAGCCCTCTGTTTGCAACACTTTCCTACTCTGAGTAGACATTATAATTGATAATTTGATTGTTGCAGCACTCTGTGCAATATATTTTAAAGCAACATTAACATAATGGAAATTATGTTGTAAGCTTAATCTCAGTTTTTCACTGAGCGGCTATCTGGCTCCTCGTATAAACCAGTGAGGGTCTGACAGCAGCGGATCTTAGTCTGTCTCTGTCTCTGTCTCTCTCTCTTTTTCTCTCTTCCTGCCTCTCTCCCTCCTTTCTTTCTCCTTTCCATTCCCTTCCTTCCTGCTCCTTCCTCCCTCCTTTCCATCCTTCTCATTCCCATACTTCTTCCATTTCCCCTTCCCTTCCTTTCTATTCCTTTCTTCCCTCCTCCCATAACCACACCCACCTCCTTCACTTTCTTGGTTCTCTAGATCTGCCGAAGAAGGTCGAAGGATGACATGGGGGTGCTGAAGGCTGAATTTCCCCAGCCACATTTCCTAATTTTGACGCTTGCACATGTCTGGAACATTCAGGAAAAGCACACAAGGGCCTTTTCCAGAAACAACCAAATGAGAAAGTATTCAAGGTGGTCAGCGTGACAGCCAGCCTTAGACTCTGTGTTGTTGATGCATGTAATGGACCGTTCACAAGGTGGCCGTGCACTCTTTGAGGGCATCGCAGCAAGTTTGGGCAGATCTGGGGGAAGAGCCATCGACATTCCTAAAATCTATTCTTCCCTCGGAGCTGCAAACACTTTCTTCAAAAGATGCAGCATTTACTCTTACGAATACATTCTGGGAACTCATTCTCTCTGGCCTAAGGGCTTCCTGTCCCACAATGGAAACTAGGTGTGACATTCTGTTTAATAATCCTGCGCCAGATAGCTCGAGCACAGGTGGGGAAGCCCTGTGTCCAGGTGACTTCTGTTGAATTTTCATGACTCTGTAAATGTTTGTTTCTGTGTTTGTTCTGGGATGAAAAACACCTGCAAGTGGTTGGAAATGACCGCGATGGCTTTGGAAGAGCCTCCGGAGGGGAATCTGAGTGCTCTTTGTCCTCCTCCAAACTGTCCGGGCCCTTATTTTGTTACAAAAACCAAATCTCTTCGAAGGCAAGCCTGCTCCTTAATCTCCTCGTTCTTTCTAGGGCCCCTGCACCCACACTCTGGTCTTCTTTTATATTTTGAAACTCCTGGTCAGTGTGGAGGCAAAGTGCCATACCCGAGAGCGTGTTCCTTTGGTGTGGGCATCTTTGTGGAGAAGGCAGACGTCTCTCTGTAATGCATTCGCCATCTCCAGTGAACGCTGAGTGTCAGCACGGACTCTGAGTGTCTTGTGAGGTTTCCCCCCTTCTCTTTCTGTGTTTTTATTTTGCACAAAAACTTGCACTATTCACATACCAATTACCCAGTTCAGAAGGAGCACTCCTAAATTCTATTTTCCACTCACCGACTCCTGATCTGGTCTGGGAGGGCATCTTATACATAGTCTCTCATTTGCGTGAGATGGACTTCTCTTGGCTGGGTTTACTGTTCTAATTATTACTATTGGGTTTTTTTATGTTTATTTTCTTACAGAAAAGGGGGCCAAAGACTGATGTTTTTACATTTCACTCTATTAAAAAGAAGAAGGAGGAGAAGGAGGAGGAGGAGAGAGGAGGAGGAGGAGAAGAAGAAACAGAAAGAAGAGAAAGCTCCAATTTGCCTTCATGGAGTGTGCTTCCTCTCGTTCAGATGCCGTGTTTACGTGGTGACAGCCACACGTGGGATGTGGCCCCAGCCTAGAGACACAATCCTGGCTTCTTGCATCAGCCCACCCACGGCTCCCAGCCTCCAGGGACATTGCTAAGGAAGCCAGCTCCCAAACAAGGACCCGTGGGCGGATTCGTGGAGCGCACGTATCAGGTCTTCAGGTGGGGGACAGTTTCCCACTATGAGAAACCAGGGCAAAGGGGCTCTCGCCGGGTCCTGGCCATGGATCCTGGCATCTGCTGCCTTTGCAGACATCATAGCACCTTGGGTTATTCAGCTTGGCTCCTCTGTTTGTATCTCTCATAATTTGGTTTCTAAGACTAGGATTTAACTGCAAGGAACTTCTTTGGAGATGATCCCAGTGCACACCAGGAGGGGAATGAGGAATTGAGACAAGACAGAAGGAGGATCAGTGAATGATGTGTCATCAAGCCAGTGGGCAAGTAGGGCTCAGTCCTGTTGGGGAACCCCAGGAGCACTGCAGAAGGAGCACTGTGGAGTTATCCCACTGAGGAAGAGGGAGCAGGCGGCTATTTATACAGATGCTCTTGTCAATTGCTGGTCGAGGGTTATTCCTTGGGTGGGGGCAGGGGCGAGGGGAGCCATTCATTCTCTGGGATGCGTGCCCCGCTGAACACGGGGGTAGGATAGGCTCTGGATGCCTGAGAAGGATCTCCGGTGAGATGCATATGACAGCAGTTGGAAGGTGGGCCATTGCAATGCACACAGGACACAGGGTGGGTTCTAGTAGCCTCTGCTAGGGCTTCGCTAGGTAACAGTTCATGTGTATTCTGCCTCTGCTTAGATCGTACAGTAATCCCCCACCCCCACTTACCCGCACTCGCTTTCTGAGTTACCTGTGGCCAACCGTGGTTCCGAAGCATATGATGCTCCTTTTGACCCAGATTCAGAAGGTCAATGGTAATGCTGCCTCAGGTCATGTACCTACGTCATTCCCCAACTGCATCTCCTCATGTAGGCATTTCATTATCTCATGTCATCGCAAGTCACAGCAGGATGTGTGCTGTAAAACAGGATGTTTTGAGAGAGAGAGACTACATTCACTTATTACAGTAAATTGTGATCATTATTCTACCTTATAGTTATTATTGTGAATCTCTTCTTGTGCCTGATTTATGAGTTACACTTTGTCATAGGTATATCAGTATGGGAAAAAACAGGTTATATACAGTTTGGTACTATCCTTGGTTTGTACACATCCACTGGGGGAGCCTGGAACGTACCCCCCACACGTAAGGGAGGAGTCCTTTGCCTAGAATGAAAAAGATGTGCACTGAGCTCACGCAGCTGTGTTCCATAGTGCCCATCTGGACAAGAATATTTATCATCCATTCAGCCCTCATGGGTGGATGTATGCTAAGTGCACCACGATGTCAGCCCCCTCAGTCTTCACAACAACGTCACAAGGTAGGTACCATTATCTACACCTCACACATGAGGAAGGTGTCGAGCAACTCGCTGAAGTGGTAGAGTCAGGGTATTCAAACCCACAGCCTGGCACCAGATACTTAGCCTTGGGTAGCTGTGCTGGACTGCCTCTCACAACTTTCCGCTTAGAATCTAGAAGCTCTGGAGATCATGGCTCCCCCAACTATCATTTATTGACTACATCTCCTGGATCCCGTCCTCTGGTAAAGGCTTTACTTTCGTTATTTTGTGTCGACTTCCTCACTGAGGCTGAGTGATATGCATTGTTATCCCCATTCTAGAGCTCAGGAAAGTGAGGTTCAGAGAGGTGAAACTGCACAGCTGGGGAGTGAAGAGTCAGGGTTCAGAGAGAGGCAGGTGCACATCTGACCCCCGAGCCATGGCTCCAAGACGATGTGCTTTTCACCTGGGCCACTGCAGCAAAGGCAAACAAGCAAGGAAGGAAATCGAAGAGAGTAGCACCCCCTGACTCGCCTCAGAGCAGGCCCAGGGGTCAAGGGCCAGGCAAGAAATGAAGATCATGAAGGAAATCAGAGACCCTCCCCCCACCCCACCCCTATCCCGAATGTGGCATAATGAGGCGAGGTGGTTGCTATTTTTTAACCAAGCTTGATAATATCCAAAGTGCTTTACAATCTATTTCCCTTTCACCTGGCACACCAGCCAGACTACCGGGATGGAGCTGAGCCCGCCAGGGTGTCTGAAGCCACTCCTCCAGCACTTTTTTGAAAACCAGGAAATCCGGACCCCTGGCTGTAGAGCCAGCAAGAAATGAAAGATGCCTCCTCCAAGGCAGGCAGCCCCGGCTCTGTGTGTCTGTTGCCAACCAGCCAAGCAGCCGCCTTCTTCTCTCTAGATTTCAGCTTCCAAACTGTAAGCACAGGGAAGACGCACTAGATCAGGGCTTCGGCCTATTTGCAAAGACAATTATTTCCAATTGTTCACAATTACAGTAAAACCTTGGTTTGTGGGCATAATTCCTTCTGGAAGCTTGCTTGAAATCCAACGCACTTGCCTATCAAAGCGGACTTCAAGAACTATTGGCTCGGTTGTGATCATGTGACATTCGGGGTCGTGTAGTACTCGTATTGCAACACATCGCTGGCTAATCAAGTTAAAATTGATTAGAAACGTTTGCTCATCTTGCGGGATATGCACAGAACAAGTTACTCACAGTCCAAGGTTTTACTCTATTTTTGAGCCTGTACTTTTCAGATAGTTCATTTTACGGTAAAAAAAATGTCGAGATTATTAACCTTCCTTGAAAAAATAGATCTGTCCACACTGGGCATATGGTCTTCATGCTAGCTGTGTGCTGGCACTGAGTTCCTTTGCCTCTTTTAGATGGATCATGTGTTCACTACCCAGAGCTCACAGTCATTGGGTCTCACCCCCACCCTGCTTCTGGGTTTGTTAGAGGCTGGGAAAAGCTAGAGCCCATAGGCACCTCAGACACTCCTAAATATGCACATGGATAGGGAATTTCCAGGTCTTGCTTTCTGTGTGTGAGAAAGGCTAAAAACAAAACAAAACAAAACAAAAGGCCGGCCTAACCTGACAACTGAGCTCAGCCGGTGGCGGAAACGCTGTGTCCTGCGCAGTTGCACACTTTTCAGGGTGTCTTCACACATGGGGAGCTCCGGGATTCTCCGACCTGGGGAGGCGCAGGCGCCAGGTTCCTGCGCTGCCCATTGCGAGATGAGGGATCTGAGCCACGGGGAGGGCAGGGGACGCGCCCACAGTCACAATGCGGCTATTGTCAAGGGCTGAATCGAACTCAGGTTTGCTCCCTCCTGCCCTGCGCTCCTGCCCCTCTACCGGGAAGTCTCTCTGCCTCAATTTGAATACTAGCTGTTTCTTCACTACGTTATCCATTTGGTTTCTCTAACAGCTCGCCAGGTGTGCCCGGCAGCTGCTACTAAACACATTTCAACAGATGAGGAAACTGTGGCAGTGTGGTCAGTGGCCTAAAAGCAAAGCAAGAAACTCTCCCTCTGGCATAATCGGAAGGAGAATAGGAGGGTTGGGTCTCATTCTCTCCCCTCCCCTTCCCCTTTCTCTCTCTCTCTCTCTCTCTCTCCCGGTGGGCGAAGGAGGGACCCTATTACTTTTCCCCCTCCCCTCCCCTCTTTTTTTTTCTTAAAAGGCGGGGGACAGGAAAAGGAAAGATTAAAAAGTACCAAGCACCAATCTTACTCACTTTGCAAATTTGGAAATGGCAGTCTTGGATTCTTTTCCCTTTACCTTCCCTCCTTTCCTTCTTTTCTTTTTACTATGAAAACAAAGAATTATCTAACAGCATTTGAGCTTTTCAAGACCCTGCATGGATTTCTCAGTGGTTCTTACCCAAGTAGGTAAAAGGCAGAGTGGGATGATGAGTTGTACTTCCCAGGTTAGGATACTGAATCCGTGATACAATGAACAAGTCCTGTTTCACCCACTGGCTTAGAAATGATGCTCAGAGGGAGCTCCGGATCACTTGGGATTCTAGAGCGAGCCAGGCTAAGAAGAAGAATTGTTGCTCCGGTTTGGGGAACATCTACAAAGTGCCAGGTATCTGCTGGGTACTTTATAGACAAAAATCTCACAAATCCACACAATATTCCCAGGAGGGCATTTGTTATCTCCATTTCCCCCACTGAGGAATCTGAGGTGGGCCAAAAATGTCTCGAATGCTGCCCAAGGTCATCCCATAAGCCTGGGTCTGACTCTAAAACCTACACTGCCTCTACCACACTGAGTTTGCAACAGGAGAAAAAAATGCTCCCCCTCTACCAATAATCCTGTGAGTCGGGGCCTTTCCTAAATCTATTTATCCCCAGTGACCCTTCCTGGGTGTTTGAGGGCTTCCTACAGGCCCTTTAGGGGTTGTCTGAAGGATAGATCATGTTTGGGCTATTTAGCCATCAAATAAACTTCAACAGTATAATCAAAATCCTGTAGAGCCAGCAGTGTACTGGAGCCAGCTCTTAATTCTCCACCCACCGCAGGCTGGCACTTTCAATGTCCCTTTGGAAGGGATAAAGCCAGTTTGAACTAAGTAACGAACATTCAGGAAGCAAAAAGCCCATGCCACACCCTTGACATGGTGTACTAGGGAGGAGGGAGTAAACATTAACCAGAAAGCAAATACGGAAACATCAGAGAGGTGGTGCAGGGAGCAAAAAACAAGCAAAACCGGGTAACAGTAGCTAAGCTCATGGACTTGGAAATCAGCCAAAGTCTGGGTTCAAATCTCTCCTTTGATACTTACTAGCTGTCTGGTATTAGGCAAATTACTTGACTGGTTTTAGCCTTAATTTTCTCTGTAAATCTGGGGTGATAATGATACATTCCTCTGAGCCTTGTTATATAGATTAAATGTTATAATGTATAGAACATGTTTGGGAGAGTGCCTGGCATTATTATTATGGGCTCAATCTTCTTATATACAATCAAACTGCAATTAACCTATTTTCAGGCTCTCTCCTCTCAAATTTCGTCGCTATGTTCATATTTCAAGGAAAAGGTCACATCAGAGGTTTTATTTGTTATACTATTCTTTTAAAATAGTATAGAGCATGTTCTGTGGTCAGTACAGATTTGAGCTAAATTGCGCACAATATGAATATTCACCGTAACAGTCAGAGTGGCTCCTCTATGAAAAGCAGGTGAGACTCTGTAAGCACAGAAGAAAGAGAGCGATGTGTCCATTGGACTCAACCTGTGGAGGAAAGCAGGCGGGTAGGAAGCCAACAGGTTTTGAGAAATATATGCAGAGCAGACTTTCGGGAGAAGGCCAACTATCTACCCACTCACGCCTAAGTCCTGTGTGGGGGCTCCCCAGTCAACTGATATCACACAGAAATGGAAACTGGCAGGGATTGGAAAAGAGCAGCCACAAGACTTAGAGAAAAATAAGCCCCTGGTTCATCAGAGGCAGGATGAAAGCTGATACCAGTCCTTCCTGAAAAGAGAAAATGAGGGTATCCGATAGAATGGTGCGTGATATCTGCAATCAGTGCAGCGACTCTGGCCGGGCACAAAAGTCTACTGTGGCATTTTGGATACCCTATTATGAAAAGGATACTGTGCCCTTAGTGAGGCCCAGTGCAATAGAGCCCGAGTGATCGGGGGCACAAAGATCCATGGATATTTTAAAGGGGAAGTGAAACCGGGCTGGCACTCTCCAGGAAATGAGACACGGAGAGGTGGGGATTCACAGAAGGATATGGCATTTGGAAGTGAGAACAAAATAAAAGCTATAAAGGATATTGGAGTTCCTTGGGCTATCTCCCTACCTAACTTCTGCTTCCTCTGAACCTATGTTAAGGCAGGACGGTCCGAAAGAGGTCTATATTAATGAGGGCATTTAAAAAATACTAAACATTGCCCTGGGAACCAAACAGAGAACAGACAGGAGGAGAATGATGAGTTATGGAATTAAGGCAAGAAGTACCTACAACAGGGCACCTGGGTGGCTCCGTTGGTTGAGTGTCTGAGTCTTGATTCTAGCTCAGGTCATGATCTCACAGTTCGTGGGATCAAGCCCCGAATCGGGCTCCGTGCTGACAGTGTGGAACCTGCTTGGGATTCTCTCTCTCCCCTTCCCCACTGTTCTCTCTCTCTCAAAATAAATGAACATTGTTTAAAAAGTGCATTCCAGGGGCGCCTGGGTGGCTTAGTCGGTTAAGCGTCCGACTTTCGCTTAGGTCATGATCTCACGGTTCGTGGGTTCGAGCCCCGCGTCGGGCTCTGTGCTGACTGCCAGCTCAGAGCCTGGAGCCTGTTCCAGTCTGTGACTCCCTCTCTCTCTGACCCTCCCCTGCTCACGCTGTCTCTCTCTTTCCTAGGAATAAATAAAACATTAAAAAAAATTAAAAAAAAAAGTGCATTCCAGTGACTTTGGAATAGCATCAAAGAGCTGGAGAAAAGGAGAAAGGAAACCAAGAGATACTGAGCAGTTGCTATGCTTCAGAACTGGCTTTGAAGTCAATCACCCCAACCCTCAGTAGCTGTGGGACTTCGGGCAAGTCCCTCAACTTCTCTGGGCCTTGGGAACAATGCAAGCCCCAACTTGATTGCAGTTTTGTGGACATAAAAAACAATAATGTGTATTAAACACCTAGAATAGGGCCCACCATGGAATAGGCCCCCACAAAGTGGTGGTCACTGTTACCGTTATGATCAGTGTTGCTCTACGCAGCACCCCGGGGAGAAGGGCCATGTTTTATGTGTGAGGGAATCAAGGCTCAGAGAGGGTAAATAATTTGCCCCAGGTGGCACAGGCAATAAATGGTGGAGCTTGTACTTGATCCCTGGTTTGTCTGACACACTCTCTCCCTTCCTGCCCCATGGCAGCTGATAAAAGGAAAGACGAAACCCTTGCTTAATCTATGCTTAATCCATGCTTCCTCCACGGCTGATACATTTTCTAGGAACCTAACTCGTTGCCACATATTTATATGGTTTCTACAGCTCTGAGGGCTCTGCAGGCCTCAGTGAAAACTTGACTTATATTTGGGGGATCCTGGGGAAACAAACATCCCCAGAAGCCTAAATAAGTGGGGCAATGGGGATGGCATGCATTACAAGTGGATAAAAATAGCAATTAAGACAATGGTTTGGAGACAGAGGGTTCAGTTATTTGGAAAGTGACCATATAGCATCTCTGAAGACTGATACAGCTTCTGTGCACATGGCTGTGTTCCTGCCTTCAGCAAGCTTACTCTCCCTATGGGACCTCTCTTCCTCTTTTCTTGCTTCCCAGCTCAGAGCCTAGGTTTTGTTCAGGACAGTTGAGCTCTAACAATAAATCATGCTTGGCCTCAAACAATCTGGACAACTCATTCTCCTTTGCCAGTGGCCATGGCCTTTGCTAGGCCATTGATGGGTGTGTGGGCCGGTTTTAGCCAGGAGATGTAAGCAAATGTCTGCATGAAACTTCTAGGCTCTCTTCTCTCTTCTCTTCTCTCTTCTCTTCTCTCTTCTCTCCTCTCCTCTTCTCTTCTCTTCTCTTCTCTTCTCTTCTCTTCTCTTCTCTTCTCTTCTCTTCTCTTCTCTTCTCTTCTCTTCCTCTGGCGAGAGAGGCATGGGAGAAGCGTTCTTCTGCTATGCCTGCCTTGTTCCTGCTTGGCATGCTGGTATGAAGATGTGATGCTTGGAGCCGCAGTAGCTGTCCTGCAGCCATGAGGGGAGACATTACTGATACATTGAGAATGGCTGATCAGGAAGACAGAATGAACCTAAGTTCTTGGTGACATCCTTAAACTGCTGGGCCAGTCCTGGAACCACTTGCTTCCATATACCTTGCTCTGTCAGTAAACTAATTTTTTAAAAAATATTTATTTATTATTAAGAAACAGAGAGAGACAGAGCATGAGCAGGAGAGGGGCAGAGGGAAGGGTAGACACAGAATCCGAAGCAGGCTCCAGGCTCTGAGCTGTCAGCACAGAGCCCGACGCAGGGCTTGAACTCACAAACTGCGAGATCATGCATGACCTGAGCCAAAGTCAGACGCTTAACCAACTGAGCCAGCCAGGTGCCCCTACATGTTTTATTGCCTAAACTACTGCTAGTTGGCATTTCTATTACCCGACCAATAAAATGAGAATACCTCAGGATGGGGCCAGGTTATGGGTGTTTCAAATATTCCCACATCACCCTAGTAAGGTTAGGGTTCAGAACCACTTTTCTACCCCCCTGAAAAGCTTAGCATCGTGAGAGGTGTTCTAGCTATTCAGAAGAGGTAGAGACTTCCTTCTGGGTGGATTATCAGTGAAAACACTGGGGAGAAGGTAGCATTTGGTTTGACCTGGGCGGGACGAGTAGGATCTGAGCCTATGAGGATAAAGGAACATGGTGCTCGAGGGAGCAAAGCCCTGAGAAGCACAGGCTACATATGGGGAGGCTCAAGTAGCTCAACTTGGCTGTATCACAAGGCATGATAAGTAGGAGATGAGGCTGGTGAGATGGTTTGGGGCTGGCCTGGGTGGTGGTTTTATGCCATACTAAGGTCTTGATGCCCAAGACTGAGCTAGTTGCTATAGACGATGAAGGAGAAGTTTAAGACCTAGCCTGGACCCTGAAATGTGTCCAAAGTAGTTGAGATGTCAAGGATTATTCTTGTGAAACTCTCAGGAAAACAGACGTGCCACATGTAATTAAGCTCCCCAGGCGATAGCACAGAGAGAAATAGCCTTAGGATGTCAGAGTCAGGAGAGAACGGCGTGGGGCAGAATTGAATCATGAAGCGGTAGGATGTTAGAGGTGTAAGGATACCTTACTGGCCCAGTGTCTCACTTTCTAAGTGATGCTGGAATCCCATCTATGCCTCTCCTGGGAAGTGAGCCCTTGGACTCTGTATAACTAACCTCTTCCGGCACAAAGATTTCACTAGTTGGGATCTATTATTAGACAGTTTCAATGATCATCCAGTTTTTTATTACAACATACCAGAATCAATCTTTTTAAAACTTTACCCCACTGACCCCCGTTGTGCTCTACCCAGTCTAGGGTGAGATGAGTTTGAATTATTGGTTCTACTATTCTCTAATGTTAATGCATTCAGTCCCTTCCCACAGTCTCATGGTGAGTAAAGTATATTTTCCTGACCCTTGACTTTAAGATGGCTTGATTTGAGCAATTGGGATGCTGGTGGATGTAATGCCCCCAGAGGCTCTTCATGTGTGTGTCCATTTGGGAAAGCCCTTCTGTACTCTTCAATCACTATGAGAAAAATATTCCCGGGGGCACCTACTGATTTCCAAAGAAAAAGAAACACATGGAATAACACCGACCCAAACCATGACCTGGGTCCAAGCACAGCAGAGACTGCATCGGGTCAAAGTCCTACTCACCTGTAGATATGCAAGAGGTAAACAGATGTGGTTATAAGCATGCATGTGGCAATAGCTGACTAAGACATACAGTGACAAAGAACACATTTGCTTCCTTCACACCAGAATGCTCTTCAAATAGATGGAGGTCACTATCATTCCCTGAAAATATTATCATTTTGTTCTCATATATCCCAGTGCTGATAACCATTTCTTGTGTGGCTTGCCTTCCAAACCTTCCTGAATGTAATTGCTCACTCTTTCGCCCAGAACTGAGCACACAGTACTCCAGACGTAATGTGCCCCTCGCAGAACCTATTAGGATAATCACTGCCCTTCAACTGAAAATAATACTTTATTACCGTGCCTAAAATTGCTTAAAAAAGAGAAAAAAAAAACTTCCGTTGTTGGATCACATGGAGTTTTGGGTTAATTAACCCTCTGATCTTTTCTGACTCAATCACTGTCAGTCTGGCTCTCTGAACCTGTACTTAACATGGCCGACTTTTTTTGATGTTAAATGCAGACTCTATTACTCTTAAGTTGTAGATGGCTGTTTCCGACCTAACCATGTGGTCTGTCAGTACAATTTGAATTCTTATTCTGCCATCAAACCTATCAACTGTTCCTTTCTTACGTAGGCCATCCGTAAGTTTGGTAAGTAGGCCTGCTATGTCCTCCTCCAAATCATCACAAGAACGAATATTGAACACAACAGTGGTAAAACAAGAACCGTATGGCATATCTCTAGAGGCTTCCAGGTTGAATGGGAGTAGGTTGGTTGACATTCAGCAACAAATCCCTTTTTAACTGTACAGTCGCCCTATCTGTGTTTTGACATGTTGCCTACAAGAATAGCATGAGTGACATGGCCTGAAGCCTTGCTTAGATCAGTATATTATCAGTGAAGTAACTTTATCAAAAATGGAAATTGGTTGCAACAGCATGATCTGCTCTTGGAGAACTGATAAGGGGTCTTAGTAATTTAGCTCTTTCTTTTCTGTGCGCTTATCAACGTTGTTTAATAATTTCTACCATCTAACTGTCAGGAGGCAACATTGGAATAGTATCTCCAGTCTTGAGAATCTATCTTTAAAAGTTTTTTAATGAAATTTCTCATTGATGAGTAGTGTAATTTGGTACAGTGTAGTCTGTGTTGATGTATCTTATCAGGACACTCCCTATGGATTTGACCCCATCTTTCTCACTGTCTTGGGGACCCGAGGTATTGCGCACCATCCCAAAACCAACCTGGCCTTGCTAGCAGCCGGAGAGCCCCAACCTAGACATGTACTGTTCCCACGGTTATGAAGCCAGGTTCCTAGAGCTTCTGCCGTGTTATGTACGAAAGCACCGCCCCCCCTTTGGTGGTAGCTCCAGATTCAGGATTATCAGGCATTTCCTCCCCCCACCCCCACATTATGCACATCCCATATCCTGCCCCCGGGTTGCCATTAAAGTGCAAGACCACCACGACCACCAGGACATCTACTAGGCACCTTCTTTCCTCCTTGTAGAGGGATGGTGTGGAGACGAGGCCATTTCCCATGGTCCCCAAGAAGACATCCAGCAAGACAAAGCAATTATCTTGACAGGAAGTAATACACTTCCCTGTATGGCTTCTTTCCTTTGCTGCCTCATATGCTTTTGCCACAAGCTTTGCTTTCTAGGTTAGCCAAAGCTCACGGCCCCCTGTCTGTGGCCCCTTAGCACTCACTTCCTCTATCTGCTGACAACTTCCTACCACCAGCACTTTCTCTTGCGTCTCAGCCTACACGTCGGGAAGACTGGATGCACTGGAGAACCGGTGTCCCCAGAGAGCAGAGGATAAACCCTTATGATTCCTGCCACTTCAGGTGGGACAGTTCTGAAGCATGTTCTACCCCGTGTCTCAGAGGTCCCCAGTGGGACTGCGCCCCAGTTGCCCGCAGTGCTAACCCCTGACCCATGTCTTATTGATTCCCTTCCCTTCCTTGTCTCACTTCCTCACGCCTGTTTTTGGTGCTTCCTGGAATCATCTCCCAAATAAGTGATTTCCACTGAAATCCTTGACTCTGGATTTGCTTTTTTGGAGACCCAACCGAGGCAGCAGGAGACCTGAGATCTTCTCCCCTGATAAGAACCCTTTTCCCATCAAGGTCTCCCATTCTGATGGGATGAGTGACAAGCGTATGCATTAGCCAGATAGATTTCTAAGTTTTTCCTATATTCTTGTACACTATTTCTATGTAAAATTTAGCTAAAGGCTTAAATCATCAATGTTAACAGAATAGTGTGTTACCAGAGCATTGCAGCTTGTTATCTGCACCATTATGTTAGTGGTTCTAAGTTTTGTGTTGTGTTTTTGTCAAAATGTTAGTTCAGTGGTTTGAAAAGGTAATAAATGGGAACATGGTAAAAAAATATATATGTGCAAAAGGATGGATAGCGAAAGTAAGTTTCTCTCCCGCATCTTAAGTCTCTTAGTCTGTTACTAGTTTCTTCTGCACCTTTCCAGAAACATTCTATGCATCAACAGTCACACACACTCATGTTCGTGCACACATGCTCACACGCAGGTACACATGCTTATCTTCCTATAGGACAAGTGGAATCCTGTACTGTGCTCTGTGGATTCTTCTGAATGGTGCTCTCTCGTATGAGAGTAAGTTTTGGTGGTCATCTCATGTTAGTAAGCCTGACTTGCCCTATTCCTTTAATAGTGGGGCTGCTGTTCCATTGCACACATTCGTTTCTGATGCCGTACGTCAGTTTCAATGGCTTTTAGGTAATCTTGCTCCTTTATCATCATCCAGATACTAACATCATCTACAACCTTGAAACAACTGTTTTATTTGCTCACAATTCTACAATGTGAACTGAGCTCGCCTGGCTAATACTTCTGGTCTTGCCGGTGGTCGTCCCTGTGGATGCGTCCAGCTTGGCAGGTGGATTTGGGGCCGGGATGGCTGGGTCCCTTGCTGTCATTCTGTGCCATCTCAGCTTCTCTCTCTTTCCTTGGGAGCTCTAATGGCCTCTCTACATGGTCACTCCAGTAGGGGGACTGGGCTTATTATGCAGCTCTTCAGGACTCTGGAAGCTGCCAACCTTCTTAACGCTTAGGCCAGAAACCGGCCTGTCCTCACCTCTGCTGCATTCTATTGGTTGGACCACGTCATGGATCCAGCCAAGATTCAAGGATAAGGGACATCACAAAGGTGTGGACATAGGGAGACATGGTTCATTGGGGGGTCACCAATCTGATACTACAAGGGACTTCAGGGGAAACTAACTAATTAGGGGATCAGGGATCACAACGGGTTACATCTCCTTGATGGGACTTGTGACATTTTGTTTGAAAATGTGATCATATAACTGTTAGTAATGGTAGCATATCACCAATTTGCATCATGGAATTGTAAGAGGATTTAAGGAGATCATCCAAGCCTTCTCCTTCATTTGGCCAATGAAAGATCTAAAAATCTGAAAGGTTAGGTTAACAGTCAAAAGGATGACAGCATTCCCCTGACTCGTGGTCCCAGAACCAGCCCCAATTCTTTATCTCCGTCCTTATTTGTTGTGCCCTCCATGGAGTCCCCCTCTGTAGGCCTCGGCCCATTCAGTTCCTGGTTTAACAAACATGTATTGAGTACCTGCTACATTCCGGTCACTATTTCAGAAAGTCATCATTTCAGAGATGTAGTAATTTCAGCCTAACATAAGTGGTGGGCTGGGGATGGCTTGAACCATCACTTGAGACCTGCTTGTGTGCATTTTCCAGTCCACGTTTGGAGACATCATGTTGGTAGATTGAAATCAGCCATGCTGGGAATATTTGCAGCACAAAACTTGAGAGACACTACAATTCAGGACTTTTCTTTTCTCCCCAAAGAGTTGTTTCTTAAACATTTACCAGTACCCTGGATTTAGTCTTAAATCACACTCTCTCTTAGGCTAGGAGGGGTTTCTTTACCACAGTCCAAGCTAACCTACAGGTCTCTGATTTGTCATTCATGGATTCACCCAATCAATAAATATTAATTGATCAACAACCATGTGATGGCCTTGCATCAAGAAGGTGACCTCTGTTCTTTATCAGATGATTATCTGCAGGCAGGAAAGCAGGCCTGGGGTTGCTAGATTTGCTTTAGAAACAGAAGTTAGTAATCCAAATATATATGTGGAATTGCTCAAATTTTAAATGTAAGCAACAAATTCCAAAAATTTACAACTGGTGTCTGGGCCAAATTAAACATATCTTTAGGTTATATTTGTTATGAGGGCCACTAGCCTATAACCTCTATTCTTTTATTATTATTATATTATTTTTATCTTAGAATGAGAGAGAGCACACAAGTGGGTGAGAGGGGCAGAGGGAGAGGGAGAGAATCTTAAGCAGGCTTCACACTCTGCCCAATGTAGGGCTTCATTCCATGACCCAGAGATCATGATCTGAGCTGAAATCAAGAGTCCATTGTTCAACCCACTGAACCACCCAGGCGACCCTGTAACCTCTAGTCTAATCCTCACAAAAGTGTGCGACATCAAGGCCTGGACTCCCCACCTCTCCACGCCCACTGCTCTCACTGGAGTTAAACCACCTGGAAATCCAAGCATATGCAGGGCACTCCACCTCTCCCCGATATTTAAAATAAGATCCTTTGCTTATGGGTCTTAGTTGTGTGGCTGCCAACTAATCACCATTTCTTCGGGTTCACATTTCACTCTCTACTCAGCTACACTGGCCTTCTTTTAGATGCTTGAACAGCCCATGCTGCCTTCTACCACAGGGCCTTTGTACCTGCTGTCTCCTCTTCCTGGAACACTACACTTTCGCTTCATCAACTCAACACAAAGACTATTTTCTCAAAGAATCTCTGTTCTGTATTTTTAATTATTATTATTATTTTTAACATTTATTCATTTTTGAGAGACAGAGTGTGATTGGGGGAGGGGCAGAGAAAGAGAGCAGGAGACACAGAATCGGAAGCAGGCTCCAGGCCCCGAGCTATGAGCACAGAGCCCAACACGAGGCTCAGACCCATGAACTGTGAGATCATGACCTGAGCCGAAGTCAGACGCTCAACCGACTGAGCCACCCAGGCGCCTGGAATCTCCATTCTTCTAGGCAAGCTCAAGTCCCTATAATTGATCTACCACTATGACCAGAGTATGATCTTTTGTAGCATTGTGATGGCCACAAGAATGCACTTCTTAGATTTTTTTTTGTGGATGGGAGTCTAATTGACTGATAACCCCAGCTGCTCTTTCCGGACCACCACCCCTCTCTGGGGCCATACTTCCCAAGGGCCGCTCCTAGCCCATGACTGAGCATGGCAAGAGCTCTAAAGCAGGTCTATTCATCAGAACATGAGACTCTTCTGGTGGGTAACTTTGGCCTGGCCTGGATTCCCTTGGAACCACCCTGCAGAACAAAACCACCATCTCTCTCCTCCCCACACCTGCTTCACCATCTGAAGACTGGCGCCCCCAGTCTTCTCCGGCCTCCTCCCTATTCTCACTCACAAATAAATCTCCTGCATGTTTAGTCTGTCCTACTCTCTGCTTCTTGAAGGGCCTAAACTAGCGCAAGCATCTATTACGGGGATAAATTTAGATTTATAAGTGCAATTACTTGATGCTTGTTTACCTCCCAGACTCAACTGTGAAAGTAGGGATTAGTTCAGAGATATATTTGTCCTTGGCTGCCCGCTAAGTCCCAGCCCTTCCCCCCAGGGCCTGGCGCACAGTGGGAACTCAGTAAACACTTGCCAATTTGACAAAAGAATGAAACCACTGAAAAAAAAAACAGCGAGTTTTGAAAATGAAAGGTCTGGTTAAATGTAATGTATGCTTGTCCTAACTATAGGCTGTACTAATTTCAACATAGAAACTGGAATTGGGGAGTGCCTCCTGGAGAATAAGGTCAATGAACGTAAGACAGATTCAGCCAGTCCAAGTAGTTCGTGTGGTGATTTCATGTCACATGGGATGGCATTTCGATGCATTTGCTGAAGGAACCTCTGGTTTCTCTCCAAGGCATGATAGTTTGGTAAAGGAGAACAGGCTAAAAGAATCAATTCAAATACCGCCCAAGATGGACAACCTCAGAAGTGGCACACAATGAAAACAGTTGACAAAGGGCTTTTCAGAGCTGACGAGCTTGTAAACTACAATGACCTGGCTAAGCATCTTTCTCTCTCCAGATTTTGATGTTTCCAACTGTACCATGATGGGGTGGCTTTGGGGACTTGGGAACATTTCTAGCTTGGGCAAACCCTGCATTCTAAGTGGAGTGGACAGATATCTACCAAAGGGTCTGGTACTCAGGAGGCTCTCAATAAATCTTGCTCGAATGCATTAAGGAAAACATGAACGGAAGACACCCCCTCTTTCCCTTGGGTACACAAGGTTTTGGGGCCCCAATCTGTGTTAGCAGGGGAGGCAGGAAGCAGCTGTTTACCTTGGAGGGAGCGGCTGGGTGATGTGCCTGTGCAAACAGCCATTTACCCGGGTGTCAAGAGGAGGGACAGAGAGAGAACACACATTTATTCCTTTCCTCACGGTAATGATCCAGAAATCCAAACCTGACTCTCTGCATTTTTCCAGGCAGTGCTGGAGTGGGGGCCTGTTGTTTTCTGACCAGGCTTGGGGCCGAGAAAGACTCCCTCCCTCCTTATTCCCACTTGTACTCTAAGTCACTCTCTCTCCAGCAACACTCCAGGGCAAATATCAGCAAGCAAAGTTATCTTATTATCGGATGTTTTTTCTGCTTGCTATCTGTATCCCTCCACTGGAATAGAAGCACCTTGGGAGTGTGTCATTTGTCTTCATCATTGCCCTATCCTTGTAGCTGGAGGGGTGTCTTGAACTTGGTGGGTCTACTTAGTAAGTAGATGTTGACTGAATGATGGACTGGAGAGGTGTGCTCCAAGCCTGGTCCAGTGAAATCACCAGGCTGGAATTCCCACCATTAACATCATCTCATTGGGCACGTCAGTATCCTTGGGTCTATCATGATGATCATTCTCACAGTGTCTGGCTTACTTCCTTTTCTTAATTACATTTCTTACTCAATATATTTCTCTAATTCATGTCTCCTCTGTAATTTAAATAAATTTATCTAAACTATACATTGTATGTCATGACTATAAATGGAAACCAATATCACTTCCCATAATGAGAAAGTAATCATAAATATGAGTACAATGATTATAAACCTCAGTGCCAAGGGGATGGCGAATGAAACACTATTTCAACATATTTCATCCTTTGTAAAACTAGGCATTGTATTGTATGCATTTACCAACCTTATACTGATACGGGGTCCATAGGCTTCATCAAACCTTGTAAGGAGTTTATGTCAACTTCCTTAAGAGCCCTGGAGAAGAGATATCAAGGTACAGTCTGCCAATGGTCCAAGTTTGAGGTCTTTTCTTTTCTTTTCTTAATAAGGAAAATCCAGCCATGTTAGGATAATGTGAAAGACATGTTAGCCCTGAGCTGAGACCCTCTATGACATGAGGACTAAAAGAAGACAGAAGGGAAAAGACTTTTGAGATGTAACTTAGTGTCTGTGTGCCACATTAAGTCATCTTAGTTTCCTTGTATGAAGGTAGGGTCTTCAGAAATCTCAATAAATTGTGCAAAAATTATTTAGGTTTCAATTTAGTCACACACAAATTATTTAGGGTCAAATTCCAAGCCCATTGCTTTGGATTAATTTATCAGTTCATGTCGCTAAATATTTGTTGTATGACTATTATTGACAAAGTTGTGCAAAAGGTCATGTACTAAATAGCCTCTGAGTAATTGGGGAAGAATGGTTATGTATATATGTGGTAGATATGTATAATATATATGATAACATTTAATATCTCTCATGGTAGGTGAATCCCAAGATGCCACAAGACTGATGAGAAGGTAACTCAGTCTGGTGTTGGATGGTGGGGCTGAGAAAGGATTCCTGGGTCAGTAAACTTTGAGCCAAATCCTAAAGGAGAGGCCCTCTTTCTATTATTCAAAATTGCCTGGTCATGAGAACTCCCCCTGGGACTTGTTAAAATACAGATTTCTGGGCTCCATTTCAGACCAGCTAGACGGAACCTCCAGTAGAAGGACATGAAAATCTTGAAAAAAGAAAAAAAAAAGTACCCCAGGTGATCCTTATTAGACGAATTTGGAAGCCAATGTGCTACCTAAGTCAGTGGCTTGCAAACTTGCCTGTGCATTGGTAGCCTATATTTATCTTGTTTGAGGTTCAAAGTCCTTCTTGGATCTGTGGATTGAAGTCTTTTATTTGTCATGAAAACTTTTTAGTCATTGTTTTTTCATGTATTATTTTCCACCCCATTTTTCATGTATTATTTTCCACCCCATTTGCTTTTTCTTCTTCTTTTGTGATTCCAATTACATACTTTTCAGGAAAAAAAATGTCTATATTATCATAGACTCTTTTTTTTAATGTTTTTTTTTTAAATTTATTTCTAGGAGAGAGAGAGAGAGACAGCATGAGCAGGGGAGGGTCAGAGAGAGAGGGAGTCACAGACTGAAACAGGCTCCAGGCTCTGAGCTGGCAGTCAGCACAGAGCCCGACGCGGGGCTTGAACCCACGAACCGCGAGATCATGACCTAAGCGAAAGTCGGACGCTTAACCGACTAAGCCACCCAGGTGCCCCAATTTTTTTTTTTTAATTTTTAAAAATGTTTATCTACTTTAGAGAGAGAGAGAGCGAGAGAGCGAGCAAGAGCAGGGGAGGGGCAGAGAGGGAGAGAGACAGACACAGAATCCAAAGCAGGCTCTAGGCTCCAAGCTGTCAGCAGACCTGTCAGCACAAAGCCCGACATGGGGCTTGAACTCATGGATCTTGAGATCATGACCTGAGCCAAAGTCAGATGCTTAACTGACTGTAATACCCAGGAGCCCCAACAAGTCTATTTTTTAAGGTATTAATCATGGATATTTTAAAGCCCAAGTCTAATAAGTTCAATATCTGTTCCTCTTTCAACAATTTCCATGTAGTTTTGTCTCCTAAGATGGATGCTAGTTTAAAAATAGATGCCAGATATCATAAATTGACCTTTGAACAATGGAGGGGTCAGGGGTGCCAACCCCACACAGTCAGAACTCCATGTATAACGTTGACTCCCCCCAAATGTAACTACTAACAGCCTGCTAGTGACCAGGGGCACTACTAATAACACAAAGTCAATCAATGCATATTTTTATGCTATATATATTCTATACTGTATTTTTATTTTTATTCTCACAGTAAAGTAAGCTACAGGGGGCGCCTGGGTGGCTCAGTCGGTTGGGCGTCTGACTTCGGCTCAGGTCATGATCTCACAGTTGGTGGGTTCAAGCCCCTCGTCAAGGTCTGTGCTGAATGTGTGCTTGCAGCCTGGAGCCTGCTTCGGATTCTATGTCTCCTTCTCTCTCTGCCCTTCCCCTGCTCACACTCTGTCTCACCCTGTCTCTCAGAAATAAATAAATGTAAAAAAACTTTATTTTAAAGCTACAGAAAAGAAAATGTTATTAAGAAAATACACTTACATTGTACTGTATTAATTGAAAAAAAAATCCACAGATAAGTGGAAAGTAAAAATATTGATAAATTGTTAGAATAGAATGCATAAGAATATCATCTGAAAAAGGAGTCATCACCTATTTACATTGGTTACATGCTATGCAGTATTTCATTTTCTATACTACATGTATTTATAATGTCTGGACTCCAGTTTTCAATGAGGATATATTCATATATAAGAGGAAAATAATAAGGTCTTTTCAAAAAATTGAAGAAATAGTAATGGCATAATAGATAAAGTAGCTGGAAAGTGAGCTTGTCTTTACTTCTGTTCCCTAATTTGGGAAAGCTGAGCTTACAGAATATTCACCTATATATAGAGAGATCATGGTTAGACTTATGCTGTATTTTAGCAAGTTTCCCCTTGGTAAGCTTCATTACGGAGGGGCTTCTTAGTTAAGAGATTTTCCAGGTTGATGAGTTACCTGTGGGAACCTGAAATTACTTACCAGGTCTTGCTATCTACTTGATCTGCAAATAAAAGGGCAACCAAAATTATAGGAACCCTCCAACTTTAGGAAAACATTTACTTTACCAAACTAACTTTAGCACACAACGAATTAAAAAGGAATTTCTTCTTGGGAAGAGAAGATGCGGATTTACAGACTGCTACAATTTATAAAAGAACTCAATTTGAAAACTCCCCCCCCCCACCCCCATTGTTTCACTGGTGAACACTCAACTCCAAACTTGGGAGTTAATACTAAGCTGAGCTAATTCTCATCCTATTCATTCTACCCATGTTTCCAGACTTTCATGATCATTTTGAGTCTGAATTCTGTCTCCAACTGTATGAAGCGACACTTCCATCATTTTATCAACTGAAAATTCAGTAGGTATGTCTTCTATGTTCTAAGCTAAGTTATTTATTAAAATTTTGGAAAAATAAAAAAAAATCGGAATCAAGTGTGGCATAAAGCAAGAGTTTCCTAAAGGCTCCTCTGCATGTTGTCAATAATAAATCAATGCCGGGGCGCCTGGGTGGCTTAGTCGGTTAAGCGTCCGACTTTCGCTTAGGTCATGATCTCGCGGTTCGTGGGTTCGAGCCCCGCGTCGGGCTCTGTGCTGACTGCCCGCTCGGAGCCTGGAGCCTGTTTCAGTCTGTGACTCCCTCTCTCTCTGACCCTCCCCTGCTCATGCTGTCTCTCTCTCTCTCTCTCCTAGAAATAAATAAAACATTTAAAAAAATTAAAAAAAAATAATAAATCAATGCCTTTTGGGTATGACTGTTCTATTTATTTCAAATCCACCTGATACTGTATAAAGTTATCCATATTTTCTTCATTCCACTAGGACTGCCAATTATTTCATTCCCATTTAAATCCTCTCCGTGGTGAACTCACTTAGTCACAGCCCCTAAAAGCTAGCCCTTATGTACCTGGCCACATTAGTTTGGACCAAGGGTGAACTAATAAGCCAATCAGATTTTCTATCTCAAGAGGTTGGTAAAGACTTGATAAGGGAGTAGATCTTAAAAGTTCTCATCATGAGAAAAAAAATGGAACAATGTGAGGTGATGGATGGCAAGTAAACTTATGGTGGTAACCATTCTGAAATATACACATAGATCAAGTGCTTATATTGTACACCTTACCCAATTGATACAATGTCATATGTCAATTACATGTAAATAAAACTGGGAGCAAGTGAAAAGAGAAATGTGACATGCAGTCTGAGTCTGCTGGCTGTAGGGAGCTAAACAGGGGGGGTCATGAGACTTAGGGGCTGGGGCCACCATCATGGGGTACCATGATGGGCCACGTACAAGCAGAAGAGTAGGGGCTGATCTGTAGGAAGAAAGAAAGAATCAAAACATACACACTGAGAGAAACAGAAAT
Organism: Proteles cristata cristata; assembly: GCA_017311185.1. Lineage (NCBI taxonomy): Eukaryota > Metazoa > Chordata > Mammalia > Carnivora > Hyaenidae > Proteles > Proteles cristata. The sequence goes on along the minus strand of JAESUZ010003469.1, from coordinate 194,524 downwards.
TTGAAACCAGAAAGAGGGAAAAAGATGAAGAGAGTAGCTGTCTGTTGGCTTCCCAGTTCCCATGAGGTGTCTAACTTTATAAGCCGTACTTTGATTCTGTGAGTTTTTCTGTAGTTTTAAAATTAACTCCCTTTTTGACTTGAGCGAGTCTTACGACTTTGTTCCCTCCAAAAGTCATATGCCGAAGCCCTAACCCTCAGTATCTCACAATGTGACTGTGTTTGGAGATAGCGCCTTTTAACAGGTATGGAAGTTAAAATGAGGCTGTCGGGGTGAGTCTTAACCCAATCCGACTGATATACTCCTGAAAAGAGATTAGGCCAGAGAGAGAAACCAAGGGATGAATGAGGCCAGAAGGACGACGACAAGAAAGTGGTCATCTGCAAGCCGAAGAGGGAGGTCTTGGGGGAAATAAAACCTGCCGGCACCCTGATCTGGGGCTTCTGTCTTCCAGAACTGTGAGAAAATATATCTGTGGTGCTTAAGCACCCTGCCTGTGATATATTTATTGTATGGAAATCCTGGCGAACTATTACAGCAAGTTCAAGTGAGTTTCAGTGCTTTTAATTGTATGAAGACTTAGACCTAATTGGATGCAAGGATAAGAACATGTATTACTTCCCATAACTAGAAACCAGGAGGAAAAGAGCTCCAGGGTTGGTTAGTTCAGAGACTCATGACATTGGCAAGGATATATGTTCTTTGCATGTTTCTGCTTCATCATTCTCATGGCGGTATGTCAGCTCTGACCTGGGGCCGGATCCCTTCATGTTCACAAGACAGGCGCATCATTGCCAGACATGATATTGTCTGGAAGAAAAAATTACTATGCCTTTTTGAATGTTTGTTTTTAAGAGCAAGGAAACCCTCTCAGAAGCCCTGCTATACTCTTGTTTATGTCTCACGGGCCCACGATGCATAAGAGCCAATGAAAGTGGGGCTGTCATGATAGCACATCCTGAGTGAATATGGCCCCATGGATGGGGGTGGGACCTACATAAAATGGAAGTAGTATTGCACAAAGAGAAGGGAGAATGAATTTGGAGTGGGTAACCAACAGCGTCTTCCAGGTTCCCTTTACCAAGATTTCCTAGGCAGCAATTATATGCACAAGACTATCACGGAAAATTTTGACAGACGTGTATGGCTGAAATAGAGATCCTTTATTTATTTATTTATTTTATTTATTTATTTTTAATGTTTTTATTTATTTCTAGGAGAGAGAGAGAGAGAGATAGCGTGAACAGGGGAGGGTCAGAGAGAGAGGGAGTCACAGACTGAAACAGGCTCCAGGCTCTGAGCCGGCAGTCAGCACAGAGCCCAATGCGGGGCTCGAACCCATGAACCGCGAGATCATGACCTAGGCGAAAGTCGGACGCCCAACCGACTAAGCCACCCAGGCGCCCCAGAGATCCTTTTTTTCATATCGCTCAAATGACTAAAGGTCACATGACCCCTGGCTTACATTAGAGATATAAGGCAGTAAGATCACAGAAATCCAGGGTCAGATTATGAGGACCTTGAGTGTTAGGGGGAGGGAGGAGTTTGAGATTGAAAAATATCTAGTAAAATCTTAATCTAATATGAGGCAAAGATAATCTAGGAAGATTGATCGACCACTGATTTCGGAAAACAATTCACAGGTTGCTTAACTAAACAGCATACAGAGACCAGACTCCATTTTGGATTCATTCACTTTCCTTCCACCAGTGTCTACGGAGCCTATGCCACGTGGCAGCAGCCACAGAAATCAGGGAAAGATATGATGTTTCCTTGTGTCACTTCAAGTCAGGGGGATCTGTACTGATCTGGATGAAGTAGGCTGCAGTAACTAGTAAACACTGGTATCTCCGGGCTCCACACCATGGAGATATATCTTGGCTCATGTACATTCTGAGGCTTGAATGGCCATCCTCCGTCTTCTACCTATGGCCTCTGGACTCTCTGGTCACCAAGGACACCACAGTAGGACAAGAGAGGTGCATAGAGAAGATGGAGGAAGCACACCAGCTTTTAGTTGTCTCTGCCTGAAAGAGAACACACGTCTGCTCAGAGTCCACAGCCCAGAATGGGTCCCATGGCCACTCATCTCCTGGCAGGACAGATTGGGAGATGCATGGTGGGGGCTGGGGAACATTTACTAAGCGACGGTCTCCACCACAGGATTTTATAATAAATATCTTGTTTCTTCTTCATTCACTTCTGAAGTTGTACTAAGCAAGGGGTGGTTATAGAAACATCATTTTAATGACGAGTTCTGCTTGAGGAGAAAAAGGATCATGTTAACCTCGCTTTCAGACAGTGGGTATTAGGAAGAGATAAAGAATAACAGGTCAGTTCTAAAGCAAGGTGACACTTTTATTTCTTTGCCCTGCAGTGATGCAGTGGAAAGAGAAGACCTCAATTTGCATCTCCGCTCCTATGCTTCACTTTTGTGTCCTTAAGCGAGTCATTTAACCCCTGTGAGTCCACTTCTTCAACTGAAATAGAAGGGGAATACGATCTATCTCATAGACAAGTCATGAGGATTAAAATTAAAAAAAATATATATGCATATGCAAATGTCTCCATTGTACCTCAACTGGCACAGGGTATAAACTTGTAAAATGTTAATGAATCTACTGTAGAGGAGTGACAGCAAACTTCAGATCAGAGCACCCAGCCGTGCTTTTCGCGTCCTTCTCCAGCTCGGCTGCCTGGCCCTCAACACTCCAACGTGCTTCTCAGTGTCCTACGATCTATTCCCCAGACGACTTCCTGGCATCTCATTTCACCAACCCCTTCTCTTCCACACTCACTCGCTGCCCCAGCTAAACAATTTGACTAGTTTTCAGACTTTCGTTAGGTTTCTAGAAACAAAACAAAACAACCAACGCAACAACGACAGTAATAACCAAACCTCTTCCCGCATCACTGACCGCATTCTTGCAAAATACAAGCCACTCCCTACAGGGGGATCATCCTTTCTGCCCCACTGGCATCAGGCTTGGCCATCTCACTGGCTTTGACCAGTGACGGGGGTGGGAGCAATGTGAGCAGACACTTGGGAGCGCCATGGAGTGCTTTCACAATCGCTTTTTCTTCTGCCACAAGACAGCTTCGGTCCTGAGATGAAAGTGTGGACGAGGGCGGCAGAAATGTGGGTGACCAACAGCCCTTGGTGGTGATAGCCCACTAAGGTGTTAGGGGGCATTTATTTCTGTAGCATAATCAGTCCAAGAAATGGCCAATATGACCTCATATCCCCTACATCCATATGACCTCTTCTCTTAGTAACTGTGTTGGAAACCTCTCTTCCCCCAGGGCGCTTTTTCATCCCCCTTTCCTCCCCTAAATGCTTTTTACTTTCAAATGTCTTCTCCAGGAAGCTTCCCCTGATCATCCTGATCATAAATGATCTCTCCTTTCTCTATGCAACATCCCAACATGTCATCTGGAATACCCGTAAATAGATGTTTACAGACTCCATCAAGGAAGGACTGCTTCTGCCATGACATGAGGAGAAAATTTCATTATTATAATACTTTCCACGTGTCTTAAAATCTTCAGGGTAGACAGTGATCATGCTTTTTCTTTTCCATCCTGGAACCCTAGCGCCACATCTTACTCAGTAAGAATTTGTTGAACAATAACTGACATGAGTTTCAGTTTTGCGTAAGATGGAGGAATCACGGGCTTAGACCCTATGTCTCCCATAGCGGAAAGCAGCTATAATACTTGGTACGTCAAGCACAACAGTGGAAACTCATTTGGTAATGTTTCTAGATTACAAGCGCTTAATAATCTTTCAGTGAAACAATAGTGGACATGAGGCTGCGGACTGCAGAATGGGTTTCTTTAGGCCAATTAAATGCAAAACCTTCTTTCTCTGGGCCTGAGGATTGGCCAGTCCCATAGATGTTAACCAGAAGGTTGGACCTTTAACGGTTATAATTTTGTTGTGTTGGGTATGTGAATGACCAACAAGGCTTTGTAGTGATCTCTCCAGGTTTCTGGCTGCAGCATCGCCAGTGAAAGGTGGGGAGGGCACATGATGAAAGATCCCAGGGGGTCAGAAGGAAAAGAAAAGGTGAGGAGAGTTGGCCAACGATGGTCAGGAGAGTGTTTGCATGGCATTTGGCATACCTTGTGACGCTGGCTTCATTTCAGTGAAAAGGGTATTTTTGAGGAACAGTAGAGTCATTCTTGAGCAAACAGTCATGTATTCCTGGAGAAAAATAAGGCAGTTAAAGACATGGTAGCACCGGACAGGTAGGAAAATACATGAACAACTCGAGGAGAAAAAAAAAACCCAACTACCTGTAGATTTTATTTTATTTTATTTTATTTTTAATATTTTATTCATTTCTAGGAGAGAGAGAGAGAGACAGCATGAGCAGGGGAGGGTCAGAGAGGGAGTCACAGACTGAACAGGCTCCAGGCTCTGAGCTGGCAGTCAGCACAGAGCCCGACGCGGGGCTCGAACCCACAAACCGCAAGATCATGACCTAAGCGAAAGTCTGACGCTTAACCGACTAAGCCACCCAGGGGCCCCCAACTACCTGTAGATTTTAATTTAAGGACTAGAAGGATCCAGGATGCTCATGGAATGTGTCGTGGGGGGATGAAAGAGGAACCTGAAAGGGGAAAAAGAAGGCAGTAGGTAGTAGCGGAGGCCAACCTTAGGACCAGCCACGCAAGTTATGAGGGTATTCCTCGTTCCTAGCGATTCTACCTGAAGATGTTTCCGTCAGACACTGGTTCTGAAGAGTTGCGCAACCATCATGGTTTTCACAACCTGCCCTCGCTGGGTTTCTGGACTGTGTGGGTTGATGTCAGCTGGGGGACTGGAGAGGGAATGACAGGACTATTTCAGTGCACAACTCTAGGGCGCATGATCCACACTGCATTTCTGTAACATAAGGAAGTTGTATCCTCCTTTCCCACCAGTAGTGTCCACAACTGGGAAATATGATGTTTTCCCTGAACCACGTGCCAAGCCCACCTTTTGATTTGAGTTCTATTACACATTTAAGGAATCTTGAGGCATCTGGGTGACTTGGTTGGTTGGGCATCTGACTCTTGATTTTGGTTCAGGTCATGATCCCAGGGTCGTGAGATCGAGCCGTGCATCGAGCCTCACATTGAGCCCTGCATCGGGCTCCTTGGCGAGAGTGGAGGCTGCTTGCAATTCTTTCCCTTTCTCCCTCTGCCCCTCTCCCCCTCTCTCTGTCTCTCTCTCTCTCTCTCTCTCATACATAAATTCATTTTTTAAAAAGGCATTCTTCAATTCCCAAAGCTCCCGTATAAAATCTTAAATATTTTCCTTTTCTTCAACAAGTTGTTGACACAGGACACACAGAGTAGATAAAACTACATGATTTTACGGGCTGGCTTTAAAAAGACAAGCTCTTTTGCTAACTAGCCCCACTTCTCTACACATGCTCTTAAAAAAAGCGCAAATCCTCTGATCCAACTTGTAAAACATTTAATATTTTGTATATACGGCTTTAATGACCATCTAAAAGTCAGGCCGGCTGGATAATGAGGAAGCTGCCGGAGTATTATTCATCCCTTTACAAAGCCATGAGGTGGCTCTTTCTCCTGGGTCAAGAGGTCAAGCTCCACAGCATTAATTTCGCTGAGTTTCTTTGTTATAAATAACAAACAAGGTCATTTATTTTCATTTTCTTGTTTCTAATTGCATGCATGTACTCCCAAGGATGAACTCCATAAACAGGTGGCGGGAATGCTGAGGAGAAAGCTCGAAACTGTTCCAGAAAAAAAGAGGGCATGTCCTGCTCTGGCGAAACAGTTTGATGAGTTAGAGATTTCGTCACTGCAGGATGCGCACCTGCACTGTTACTCGAAAAGCAAACATTCATCTGTTTGGCACGCACAGATCTATGTAAATTAGGGGAGATTATTTTGCTGCTAGTCCTTGGCTGTCTTGTGATCAGACGCATTGTTTCTCATTTCTTAAGAAACAGAATCTCTATTAGGCTCCATTCTTTCCTCGGTTATTTTGACCATTTTATTCTTTTCTGCGGTTATTAATAATAACACGCCATATGAATTAGGCCTAGAAACACGGGTCCCTATCAAAGAAAGGATGTCGTCAGAGGCTCCAACTATGAGCGATATGTATGAGCAATGGTAGACAGACCTGTCATGGGAAGGTTTAATTAATATCTGCTTAGTAATTTTCTCCCCGTAATGCTCCTTTAGCTGCACCTTGGTGAAGAATAAAAAAGGGACCCACCCCCTTCACCCATTGCTAAGAGAGTCCTGACCCTCAGCTTTCATTGTTTGGCAGTGGTTTTTGTGGGCCATACTGCAGGGCTCCTTCCTGCTGGGAAAACTCTGAGCTTCCCGATTTTCACTCCTGTATAAACCTCCTCCCCCATCATTACCTTTGTCTCTTTGGGGGTGAAAAAAGGATTTTCACTTGAGCAACATAAAAACTACCCCGTGTTTGTTTCTGGAGTGTAATTATAAACTTCATTGTACATTCTTCCTGGCTTTGATGCTTATCTTGAAGAGTTCAGTGAAAATAAATTGTTTTTACGAAAGCAGAGAAACCATTTGATAAACACGCTGTCTCTGAAAATTGTTCCTGCAAAAGAGGTCATTCTTTCGCTTCAAAAGAAATAGAATATATTTCAGAAAACAGGCAGGACAACGGTTTAGGATTTCTGTGAATACAGGATATTTTTTTAAAGGCAGGGTGTAAACACACTGAAAATTGCACACCTCCTGATTGTGTCGAGTGTATTGGTTTTTAAAATAGCTTTATTGAAGAGCTACTTAGGTCACGAGCAAATACTTGCTGCATTTCATATTTCTGGGAATGAATTCTCAGCTCAGTATGCTTTTGCTACCAGGGGCTTGGGGGGTTAGCATTCCATAATTACTATATATCTGTCAGAACCTATGGGTGTATCTATTCTTAGTAAAAGTAAAAGTCAACTGAGAAAATGACTGGTTTTTCTAAAGCAGTTCTTGTGCCTGGTAGTACAGAGACCAATATGTCTAAACTTGGTGGTAGTAATGTGAGAAGAAAACTCATGCACGTATATATATACGTGGTAGTATATATATGTGAGATATATAATACAAATATTATACATATACAAATATATACAAATACAAATATATACAAATATATAAATACAAATATAATACAAATATAAATATATGTATTTATCATATATATGTACATATATATACACACATATATATACATATATATGTGTGTATATATACATATATATGTATATATATGTGTGTGTGTATATATAAATATATATATATATACACACACACATATATATGTATTTATCAAGTGAGCTTATTTTTTTCCCCCAGTTTGCTCATGTTTCTATATTTTTTGACCTAAGTAAAAATATCAAAATAGTTCTTATTTCCAGACCTGAAAAGTTTGGATTCACTGAAAACTGAAGCTAACGATGACAGTGAATGGGAATTTCACCCCGCCCATAGTTCCCATGTAGAACTCTCTCCTGGTGATTAGTTTTAGAGCCTGCGCCGGAGATGTGTATTGAGGGTCCAATGCCTCCTGTATACCATGTGTACATTCACTGTTGTGAGAGTAGGTCTTGACTTGATTTTCTCTGCAGCTGATTTAGTGTATGAATGTCAAGTGTCGATTCTCTGACATGAAACTCCAAATTTCACGGAGATGAGTTATACAGATACTAAGAATCCATGCTGGATAGAAACGCTATGCTTTATGACATGAAGCCAGATTCAGACATAAAACCAAATATAAAATGTTTTACCAATATGATACATTAGCTGTTACTATGGGAATAGGAAGAAGAAACTTGAGTAGTTCTGGCCTTGTTAATTTCCATTTGGAGCTGCTGTTAATTTGGCTGCATTACATATTGCAAACAAGGATCATAATATTTGGATAGGGCTTTTCATGACCAAAAACTCAAGAAAATTACCCTGTATATAATGTTTAATGGTATCCTCACCTCATCTGATCAAGAAACTCGCAGAGGGGTTAAATTACTATTCACAGATCCCGAAAAGCTGGGGTCTCAGAATGATCTTTGGGTATAAAGTTCGGCAGATTTAACACAGTCCTCATGGGAACTTTCCTAACGTGGAGATAGATAAAGTAGAGAAATAAAGTTTTTGAGTTCTGTCAAAACGTGAGGTAGTTTTCTCATGCTCTCTCTGCTTTCATAAAAACAATCCATTTCCATTGAATTCTTTAAGATAAGCTGGTTAATTCCTCCCCCTCCCCCATATTTTTAGAGGTTCTTCGATGATACCTACTGTTCAGTTGGAAACATCAAGCTAATAAGACTGACGGTTCTGATCCAAATCATATGAAAACCCGACAGAGATTTTCTTATGCCTAGAAGTTGAATTTGGTTGTATAATTGATTCTTGTACTGCCCTTCTAAATCAGTAACTGTTAGCACTGTTCAGCATGAATTCAAAGCATGTTTAAGATACGTTCTTGGAGAAGTTCCTTCAAATTCAAGGCTAACCTAGTACAAAGGAAACCTTTGTGGCATTTCAGAAACAAATGCCGACAGCCTGAAAAAGGTGACACCCTTAAGAATGACAAATAGCATGGCAGTCACAATTGCATCAATGTTTTTAAAAGGCTCATTCTAAAGTTTTTAATGGATGGGTTTCAAATTCGCTAGAACCCTTAAAATTAAACGGTAGTCTGGACGCAATGGAGAGTTGACTCAGATCAGTCTAAGTGAAACAACATGTAATTCCAGCTGTGTTGCGTATAAGAGATCGAAAACAGCAGGGCGCAGAAGACCCCCTCTGCACCCCCACCCCCCGCACCTGCAGGTAGTTTGTTCTTATTCACATGATAGGTCTTGGGTTCCCTCTTCCCAAATCTTCCCTTAGCCAGGTTCCCTGGGAATGCTTTTCTACTAAAACATTCATTTTCCCCTCCCCCTCTTTCCCTTTCTCCTTCTCACTTTCCCTGCTTAAGTAGATATTAATTTTTCGCCAACCACCTAAGTACCAAGCATGGTCCAAGGGTCTTGGGATACAGCAGTGATCCAGCTCTGGCTCGTCAGCGCTCTTACAAAGAACCATGAAGGCCCATCCCCTCCCCACTGCATGTGAACTCGTTTGTTTATCAGATTGCTTCTCTCCATAGCAGCGGTGGTTGTGATAGGACTGGATCGCCGGCCAGGTGAGTGGATGGGAGAGGGCATGTGTACATGTGCGCATATGAATATGTGTGTGTGTGTTCGCGCATGCGTGTGTGTGTGGAGTGTAACAGGTCCAAATCACGTAGCCTCCTTTGAGGATTTCCACGTGTGTCATCCGGGGACCCTCCCTCTCATTCGCAAGTGCCTAAAACAGTGCCTGGCACAGAGCAGGCAGGCAAAGAATAGCTGCTGAGTGCCTGGAGGCTGTGCGCAAAGCCGTCAGTCAGGTTGGCAGCCTTCTCGAATGACCTGTTTCTGCGCTAGGGCCCTTTTTCATTTGAAATGCCTCAACATATGTTATCTTCGGACTCCTCAGTCCCCCCCCCCACCCCCCCGCCGCTTTAATAGAGATCTACACTCGGAAACCAGTTATCTAAATCGTCATCCTAGTAACATAGTGACTGATGAATATTGTCTCCTTCTCCAAGGTATTTGCATCTTAACAGGGGGAGGGGGATTTTACGAGGAAAGCCCTTTGAAAACAAGGGCCAAGACGTAGTGTTGGATAGCATCCAGCATGCCTAACTCCTGGGAGCCTCCTGGGAGAAGGTTCTCGCTTCGCTTTCTAGTGTGTACAGCTCGGGGCTCCATGCAACTCATCAGCCCACATGCAATTCCCATCCTGGCAGCTAGTGGGGTTTCCACTGTGAATTTTTGTATTCTTGATGCTCAAGGTCTGATTACAGTAACTTCAGGTTTAGTCTCTGTGTAACTTTGATTATGACTTTCCTCCATCCTGTGTAATCAAGCTCAGATTGCCCCGGAGGCACAACAGTGAGAAACGGGAGTGTGCAAAGAAACACTCTGCTTCCTAGCCTTTTGGGCTCCTGTTAACTATCTGGGAAAAAAAATAAATAATTTCCTTTTTGGTACCTCAGATCGGCAGGTCGTCCCTCTCCTGTGGCCAGAGGCTGCGCTCTCCGCCATTGTTAAGGACTAATAGTGAAACTTAAAAGATGTTCTCTTGCGAGAGACAACAGGTGGCCACTGCAACCTCTCGCTCTGATTGGTGGAAAGGCCACAGGCGCCCAGTGGCCCAGAGAAAGGGCCTCCACTTCTGCGTTTCAAGAACCTTCTCAATGGGGTGTTGTCCTGATAATATCTCAGCTCACTGCCAATTTGTGCAACCCGCTGGGCCATTAGGGAGCGCCGCTGGGTTGTCAGCGTTAAATGGAGACCTGGGAGAGAGGACCTAAGCTTTTTTCCGGGGGGGAGGGGGGGACTGGAGTCAACCCCGGGACAATGTGAGCGGTTGTTCCTTTCCTGAATACACACGGCTCTCTCGGGCAGTATCCAAACACACGTTTCGGCTAAGAGAAGAGCAAATACACAAACTTCCACCTAAGTGACGTTTATTTTTCCTGCTTGGTTCCAGAAAGATAATACTGGCGGAAGGTCCAGATGGAGGTGTCACCAAGCCGGAGGGGCTGCTTTGGAGAACAGAAGAAATGAAAAGTAACCCATTTGATGCTTGTCTGAAAAAAAAGTTCAGGCCCTGGTCCAGCCAAGTGTGATCAGGGGAGGGAAGTGTTAGTGAGTGTCCGCTAAAATATTTGAATATTTCTCCCTTCCGGTTGAAGCAGCTTCTAGTAACCAAATCGGGGAGGGTGGGGGGGAGCAAATCTCACCGCCTCTCCCTCACGTTCTCATCTAGCAATAAAGTCACTTCCCTTCGCCAAGGCTGAGGGCCAAACTCTCAAATTAACCCGAAGCAGTAAAGGGGGAGGGGGGGACTGGAAGGAGGGAGGGAGAGGGTGAGAGAGAGAGATAGCTTAAAGAAAGAGAAAGAAATAAAGAGGAGGTGGGTGAGTGCAGTCTGAGGAAGTTAATCACCCAGAACCTTTTAGGAAAATGGGGACATTTTCTCTCCGAGAGCAGTGAATGATCCGCCTAGATCCAGTTACTCAAATGCCTTTCGAATACAAACAACAGCAAAGGGACTACGGAGAGAACCGACAGGAGGCTTAACCCGGGAAGCTTCAAGTCTGCCTACCTGTGAAAGGTCAGGCCCCAACACCCCTTCTGGAAAATACCACAGGTGTACATGGGGTCCCGGCTCCCGGGGGGGGCCTGCAGGCTAGCTGCCAGGGTAGGTACCTCCAAGCAGAGGACATTCGTGAGGGAAGAAGAGGAGGGTAGACGGGCCGGAGGGCCCGCACCACGAGGGACGAACGGGGCGGGGGGGGGGGGTGGAGGGCAGGAAACCCATGGAACGAGGGGTGGCAAGGGAACGGACGGCGTGGGGATGCCGGTGGCAGGGGCCGGGGGCCGAGGGAAGCGGGGATCGGAGAGGGGGTTGGGAGGGCCACACCGGGCACCGGGCTGGCGGCGGGCCGGCCGGAGCGGGCGAGGAGAAGAGGGGAGCGAGGAGCGCTCCGAGGCATCGGGGACAAAGAGGACCGGAGGGGGAAGGGGGCGAGGTGGGGGAGAGAGGGGGCCCCGGAGGGAGGCCGCGGCGCGCCGGGCACCGGAGGGGCTGCGCGAGGCGCGGGTGAGCCGCGAGGGGCCGCGCGGGGCAGGGGCCGCGGCGGGGCGGGGTCGGCGCGCCCGGGGGCGGTCCGGCCGAGGAGCGCACCGGCGGGGCGGGCGGCGCGCCAGCTGCCCGCGGTGGGAGGGCGGGCGGCGGCGGCGCGGGGGGGACCGGCGGCGGAGGCAGGAGGGGGAGAAGGAGGAGGGGCCGGGCCCCTTGTCTCGCGGCTCCTCTCCTCAGTCCGCCCGGGAGGAGGAGGAGGAGCGGGGCCAGCGCCGCCGCCGCCGCCGCCGCCGTCCCAGCCTCGCCCCGCGCACCTGAACTCGCCGCCGCCCGGGCCCCCGCGCTGCGCCCCGCGCCCCGGGCGCCCGGCCCGCGCGCAGCGCTGCCTCGGCCCCCAGCGGCCGCCTCCCGCTCTCCCGCGGCTCGCGTGGCCGCGCCTTTGTGTGCGGCGGCCGCGGCTCCCGGGCTCCTCGGGCTCCGGTCGCGGCGCCCCTCCGGCCCCGAGCCCCGCGCGCCGCCCCCGGGCGACCCCGGCCGGGCGCCCCCGACGGTGGATCTAGCGGCTTCGAGGAGGCGGGCCCCGGCCCCGGCGAGCCCTAGCCCCGGTCTCCCGGCCCCGGGCCCGGCTCCGGCATGGATGTGAGGTTCTACCCCGCGGCGGCCGGGGACCCCGCCGGCCTGGACTTCGCGCAGTGTCTGGGGTACTACGGCTACAGCAAGGTGACTGGGCCGGGGCCGGGGCGGCGGGGCGCGGGCCACCTCCCCATCCCGGGCGCGCCCCGCGCCCCAGCTCCCGGCCCGCTGCACTTTTCTCTCCGCTCTCTACTCCTTTCCCTTTGCGCCCTCGTCTCTGTCCAACTCTCTCGCTCTACTCTTTCTGCCCCCTTCCCACCCTCCTTTTTTGTCCCTCTGCCGGCGCTCCAATCTCTCTCCCCCCAGCCCCCCTCCAACCCCGCCGACTCTCCTTTGCCTTCCCCCAAAGAAGCCGAGAGCGGCCCAAGGACGGAAAGGGGGGGGCCACGCTTGTGCTTCTTTGTTGTTATTAGTAAACACGATAGCAGCGCCCCGGAGTTGGGGGGGGCGGGAACGCAGCAGTCCGTGATCTCGTGGTCCGACGACCTCGCCGCCCCCCGCCCCCCCAACCCCTCTTACCTTCCCCGCGCACTCGAGAGCTGGACCCGGGGCAGCTCGGGGAAGGAAGGGAACAAACTTTTGAGCGTGCCCTGGGTTGTACGGAGGTGGGGGGCCGCGGAGTGTTGGGACCCCCGCAGGTGGCCTTTGCTGCCCCCTCGCCGGGGCGCTTTGGGCCGCCGGGCCCCTCCCTGGTTAGCGCCAGTGGCTTCTCATCTTTCATTTTTTGGGGAGGGGTAAGTTTTGCATATCGGGGAGATCAGGCTTGGAGACCTCCACGCCACGCCCTGGGTCACCCTCCCTCCCGCCCCTGCGCCAACTTCGAGGACCGAGCGTTTCAGGTGGGCGAAGGGGGGTCTCAGAAGGGCAGCTGGCGCAGCTCGGACCGGCGGGTCGGTGCGGGAGTCCCAGCCCTTGGGCCAGGGCGGCGAGGTCCCCCCTTCTCGGTCTTTCCCGAAGCCCCCAGGGCCAAGCTTTGGAGGACACATCCCCCCGAGGGCGATGTTCCGAGAAAGAGCGGTGCTCTGGATGGCCTGTGCCTTTTGAATGTGGTTTTTCTTTCTCCTTCCCCCTGCTCCTCCCTCCTACCCCTCCCCCTTTCTTTTCAAATCGTAGTTTGTTTATGATTGCTTGGATAACAGAGGAAATAGGGAGCCGCTGAAAGAAAGGTGCTATAGAAAACTAATGAATAAATAACAGGAAGAGAAGGAATTGTATCAAGAGTGAGGAACAGTTTGCTGCGCCCCGTGGCTGATGCAGACTCCTGTTCCTTTCTATTTGTTTACACTCCGTTCCCAACTCCAGGGCTGAAGTTTGTGAAAGACCATTGGGGTCTCTCTGCCTCACCCTTGTGTCCTCGGCGTCCAGCCGCGCGCCTGGCACCGCGGGCCTCCCCACGAGTATAGAACGAAGGGACATTATTCAGTGTGCCTTAACCCTTTGGTGGTGCTGGGGGGTCGGGACGGAGGGCGTTCTTGCTCTCAAAATTCCAAGAGTGGTACATTGAGCATTGAACGGAAGAGGAAAAAAAAAAAAAAAAAAAAAGAAGGCGGCCTATGGCGGTAGCCAGGGTTAAGGTTTTAGTTTCTGTCCTCTGATTTTGGATTTACTCAGGTTATTAAATGCTTTAAAAAGTCTCCCTTGTATGCTCGGTGAGGGACTTAGGCAGCCTGATTAAGTATGTCGTGTTTCTGAGAACCCACCTAATTGTTCCGGTGGGGTATTATTTATCTCCTTACAACTTAGCCTGTGTACGGGAGCCTTGGATAACTGGGCATGCTCTGATTTTTGGAAGCCATTACCTTGCTTAGTGTAACTACTTCTCTCTCTGATTTAAGATCAGCAACACTCCAATGACACCAAAATAGAAACCTTTTGTACTAATCCAGTCACTGCAATGCGTGGCAAATCTCTCTGTTCACTGAGATCCCAAGGGTACTTCAAGGGACCAGAGGAAATTGTGGGTGTTTTGTGTGTGTGTGTGTGTGTGTGTCTTTTTTTTTTTTTTTTTGAGAAAAGCTATTTTGAGTCCATTTAAACTCAGAGCATTTACTTCAAGGGAGGGCATAGAAAGCTTGAAAGCCTATGTTACTTATTGAGATGCTTGTTCAACTTCGGGAGTGAGGATGCAAGTTGGTTTGCTCTCATATTTTCTTAAGGCAGCTTGTTGCCTGAAATAAGTTGTTTTCTTAGTAAATCAGCAATTAAGTGCCCTGTGTACCCAATTTGCGAAAGTTAGACACTGCCCCAGCCCTTCGTATTGGTAGAAATCAAATTGTACTCATTTTAAGGGATGTTTGCATTTAATCCCTTGCAGATAAATGTATAGTAATCTTTCATTTGAGCCCCAGTCCTTCATTTCTTACTCTTAATTTCAGCAGCAAAAAACCCAGTTTATTCCCTGTAATTTTTCTTTATAGGGAGAATGTAGTAGAAGACAATGTATTAACTTTATGGATATAGAACAGCAAGTGCTAATTAAGGGTTTATAGCATTTTGTTTCACAGCTAACTTGTGGGTTTGAAGTGGTGCTGTTCAGTATAGATCTGTATTGAAAATGTAAAAACCAGCATACAAAGACCTACATTTATTTCACTTGGAAATACCTGCAATTATTAATCTCTTGAGACTCAACTTCTGATATCGTGTATTATCATTCTGGATGGGAAATGATAGGTTTCAAAGAAAGCGGGTTTCTGCCCTTTCTTGTTTTAATGACCATCTGGGAAACTTTAGAAGGAATACAGAACCCTGTGCTCCAGGCTTAACAAGTGAAGAGTTAGTGCTTATCTTTAAATTTATTTACAAACCGTGAATAATAGGGGTTCATTCATTTCTGTCTTTAACAAACGACCAGAGTCCTTTGTATAAATTAGATGTGTGTGTATTATCTTTACATTCTGTGAGTATATGGGTCCTTTTTAAATGTCAGCGCTCAGAAAGTGTACTGTCTACGGAGAATGGATGAAAGAGTTTTGAGGGTTCAAAAGTCCTTGCAAGTAGGAGAGTAACTTCAAATAAAATATAGCCAGGATCATTAAAATCAGTTAATAATTCATGAACCAGCCACTGATGTATAAACTTACAGTCATCTCTGTTTTCTAAGGGCTAATTTCCATTTTAATTTCAAGTGGAAAATCTACTGTTTGAACATTTCTTTTTCTGATGTGGCTAACAAATGAAACTGACACCTATATTTTTTAAAAGGGTAGGGGCCTTATGTTACTCAGGCGAATTAGTGACCCATTGTCTATATGTCTGGAATTTTTCTTTCCCTGGGTTCAGTTTGTCTTTTTGCCAGTAATAAGACAATACGCAACAGATCAGTTAGCATGGCATCAGAAGTCTGCCACCCAGAAATAAACTAGTATATTTAAGGTGGGTGTGCACAAGGAGAAATCACACAGTGGGTTAATAATGAAGTTGGACCAAACTCAATATTTCATAGCTTTTTCTGCATATTCTCAGGTGAGTTTTTTTTTTTTTTAACCACCCCCCCCCCCTTCAAAATCTGGCTGTTGACTTCTTGTCCTATGCAGAATAGTCTTTTGTTGTTTTTACTCTATTCAGTCCCGAACCTTCCTTTCTAATTACTTTATGTGTTATTGATCATTCTACTTAATTAAGACGTTCTGATGTGAGTGCTTTCATTTCACCTCCTTGGACTGGTCTCTACCTTGGCTAGCATGAAGAGTGAAGGGTAATTTGTCATTTGTCTATCTGCTTCAAGACCATGGTTCAACTTGAGCCTACACTGAGAGGAGCATTTGACTGCAGCTCTTCTTAAGTTGATACCTTGCACTGGCATGAGAACTAATGATTTAATTGTAGGGCCTGCTGTATGGGGGTGTTGAATTTTGAGAGCAGGTTGAGAGATTTTTTTTTTTTTAAAATATAATGTATTGTCAATTTGGCTAACAAATAGTGTATACAATGTGCTCTTGGTTTGGGGGGTAGATTCCCATGATTCATCGCTTAGGTACAACACCCAGTGCTCATGCCAACAAGTGCCCTCTTCAATGCCCATCACCCATTTTCCCCTCTCCCCCGCACCCCTCCCCCAGGTTGAGAGATTTCCAGGTGAGGTCTTCAAACAAGACATTGAAGCCACATTGTGAAAGAGATATAAGGTTTTTCTAAGGACCTTGGACAAGAGGTCATAAACTCAAAATGCCCCTCGGGACAGCCAGTTTAGGCTACAAGGTAGGGTTTGTGATCTAGGGGAGAACATGCCCCATGTAAAGGGGCAGCCTTGTTCAGCATTTGGGGATTGTTGCCATGCCAACATTTGGGCCCAGTATCTCCACATTTTGCAGTTATTTTTCTAAGAGAATGATAATCTGAGTTTTATGTGAGATATCCTGAATTTTAAATGTTGGCAGCAAATTCACACATTATTGAAATCCTTACGTGGGACCCATCAAACATGCTTGTGGCTTGTGTACTCCTTCTTTGCGGTTTTTGTCTTAGGTAAACTCACATGCAGATGAGGTTAAAAATCAATTTTTAATAAGTCATTTATGGCTTATGGTCAACTATGTGGACAGTGTGGACCATTCCATTCTCCTGTCCGAGCATGTGGACAGTTCAGGTGAGTGGGCACAGGAAGTAGAATTCAACCACTTTTAGTGTACTTCTAATTGAAAAATTTGAATTCTATCATTCATTAATTTTAGGCCTCAAGTCAGTGGAATAGTTCTAGGTCAGAGGCTGGCCAATGGTGGCCCACATGTCACATCTGGCCCACTGCCAGTTCTTGGTTGGTTTGTGAGTTAAGAATGGTTTCTCTGTTTTTAAATGGCAGAAAACCCAAAAGAAATATAATCCTCATGACTGAAAATGACACGACATTGACATTTGTGTCCATAAATAAAGTTTTATCAGAACACGGCCCCACTCATTTGTTTCCATACTGTCCATGGCTGCTTGAGTGCTCCAGGGTGAGTAGTTGTAACATTTAGTAGCTGTCCCTTTACAGAAGCAGTTTGCTGACCCCTGTCCCTTTACAGAAGCAGATGGTTCCAGGATCTTCCTTTGTTCCAAGATGTGGTGGGAGAAGGAAAATCTAGCTAACAAGATGGTATAACTAGAGAGATTACTATTTCAGAGAATGTTCCTCAGAATGCTTCCGAAACAGTGAGAGTTTAGCCTTGACTCTACTCTAGTCCTAACTGGTGGGAGGAAGCTTGGAAGAGATACTCCAGCTCAGCCTTACCTCAGACCAGCTCAATAAGAATCTTTGGTGATGGGAACCAGGCAGCAGTGTTTTTAAATCTCCTTGGGTGATTCCAATGTGCAGTCATGGTCGAAAACTTTGTTTTAGGCTAGGGATCCTCCTTTAGAGTAAGTAACCCCGAGGGGCAGTCGAACTGGGTAAAGACGGTTGTGATTGCTATGAAGTAGAAAAGACTTAATGACAGATGGTTGGTTCTAGGTTGACACTCAGGGCCTTTTCAGGACTTTGGCGAGTCCTAAGCACTGTTAACCTGGCTCCCCTCCACTCCCTAGCAGGTGTTAAAATGCAGCATCCGTATCCTGCACTTATTGTTCTATGATGAATTAATATACCATATCTGAGTTGATGCTGATTAGCTGACTTAGTTTGCATTTTGTCAGCGTCTGTTAGTTTTAATTTTGTAGTGTGTGCATGTGTGTTGTGTGGCCAGTTAATTTTTTTACCTCACGTCTTAAAACATTTTTATGTGCCCTTGAGAAGCTTGTCTTTCTAGGTGACCAGTCTTTGGTGACTCATGGATAAAACAGTCCAGCTGACACTAATTAAAGGTCCCCAAACTTACCATTTTGACACCCAGACAGTGGAATGTTGATGAAAACCTTGTGCTCAGTAGAGACTGGTACACAGTAAGCCAAAGACCATTACTTTTCATTGTTTTAGATGAAGTCAATGATGGTATGTGGCCATGACACTCAAAGTATGCGTGGCTGTTGTAGGAGCTATCTGTTTTGGGTCACAAACTGTCAGAGGGATGCAGAATCCACTTGAGGACTTGCTTTATCTTATTTGTACGGATAATTAAAAAAATTCAATAGTTGTCTGTATCTAAAAATCTTTGCATATAAATCTGGATTTTCAGCCTTTCCTCCCTCCCTCTCTTCCTTCCTTCTTTCCCTCCCTCCCTCCCTCCCTCCTTCCCTTCCTCCCTCTTTCCTTCCTTTCCTTCTTTCTTTTAAGAAACAATAAATTTGCCAATCCTGGACCTGTTCCATTGCAGGGAAAATGTTCCTCTCCACTCTAATGTCCTCATATTCTGCCCTTGGTATTCCTCTCAAGTCTTTGAGGAGGCTTTGAGTTTGAAAACTTCGAGAAGAGACGAAGTTAAACATGCGACAAATGTGATGGTCAAACCAGTGAAATGAGGTTGCTGTCACTGGAGAAATATTCCTTATGGTATATAGGGTAGTAGGTGAATGGAGGAAAGTAATTTGTGATCATATTATCAGCAGCGTCTCTCAAGCCTCAGCAAGCATGGGAATCACCTGGAGATCTTTTGATAACACAGACTCTTGGACTTAGCCCTAGAGATTATGAATCCTGGGGTCTAGGCTGGGGCTCTGGCGTGACGCCCTGTGAGTAGCACATCACAGAGGGCCTTCTGCTGGTGAGGTAAGGAGTTTGTTCTTTGTAAGAGTTTGTTTGTCAGAATGCGTTGGGCTGCAGGAAACCGAACACCCAAGAAACAGTGGCATAAAGCAGAAGGGCATTCGTTTACTTACAGAGAAGTCGTTAGTTAGGCAGGCTCAGGCCATTTTGGATGAAGGCAATCATGTCTTCAGGAACCCTCTTTTCTTTTCATTCTGCCGTTCCTGAAGTTTTAGCAGTCTCCTGAAGGCCGCAGCCTGGCTGCTGTTGCTCCAGACATCACACCCTCCCATGATAGCATGTAAAATGGGAAGCAAGGTAGTGGTGGGGATGGGACCGAAACCAAAAGTTCTGCTCTGCTGTACCCCTCTTAATAAGAAGGAATCACTTTCCTGGGAACAGTTCCATTGGACTCTTGTTATTGATCAGAAATAGATCACATGCCCACCCTGAGCCAGTCATTAACAAAAAGGGAGATTGCCGCGATCAGCTTAGATCCATCCCATGTCATCCCAGGTCAGCATAGATGATCTTTTATGCTCTATTAGCAAGGCAGAAGGCCATTGGAAAGACAGCCGGCTCTACCACTGAGCGTATTTGAGAACTTTGGAATGGGCCAGTGGTGTGGTTGGAGTTGTACGTTGTGAAGATGGATCTGACCTTTGGACGGATCACTGTAGGGCCTGCCAAGAGGTAGGGGGACCAGGGAGGATGAGACTGCCCAATTGAGATAAAGGCGTGTGAGGATGTGACCCAAGGTGATGGGAACATGGATGGGAGGGAACTGAACAGAGCATCTCTGTCACTTGGAAGGGAGAGAGAGAAGGCAGAGGTGACTCAGAGTGTTTTTGAACTTGGGCGCCGGACACATGGGAGCAGAAGCAAAGAGGTCAGAGGAGAAGCTGGTTTCGAAGGAAAGAGAAAGCTCATCGATGTTGGAGATTTTGAAGATAAAGCTCATCGATGTTGGAGATTTTGGTGGAAGAGCCCCACAGACATCAAGTAGGCACTTGGCACCAATGCCCTGGGATTCAAGAGAGAGCTCAGGAGGGCCAAGGGACCCAAGTGGGAGTCCTCCTGTGTGCAGTGGAGGGATAGAAATGAAAATGACTCCTCCTAGAAGGGGGGAGACCTTGCTAGGACACCTCCTTGGTTTGAGGTTTCCTTGGTGTGGTGTTTGCAGACTCAGCTCCCCAGGTAGCCGGGCAGTGTTCCCGGAAGTAATGTGTGGAACTCAGAAAACTTGGAAATCCTGCCGTACCAAGACGGTGGTATAAAAAAGGAGTACGTGTGGGCGCATCTCTGTGCGCGCGTGTGTGCATGTATGCGCATGCGTGTGTGTATGCTTGTGCATACATGCCTGATGGTGTATCCTTATCTCGAGTTGTTCAGAAAGACGTTTTTCAATGGTTGCTAGTAAAGGGAGGGATGACGCAAAATTTATAATAATGTAATTTAAAACCGTATGAGCATTTATGAATGAAAATATTGCGCGTTTTCTTCTTTAAGTAAAAAGTGCAATTTCAAGTTGCATTTTATGACGTGTGAGTGAGGTCGTGAGTATCTTGGAGAATCTGTTTTGGTTGTGCTTAATAAGGAAGGACAGGATTTTTGCTAAGTATGCTTATAAATAAAATGTTTTGAAAGTAGGTTGAGCTCTCTAAAAAAAATCCCAGCCAAACCCTATTTAAAATAGACCTAGAGGCTGGTACTCAAGATCTGCAGGAGCTTCTGATCAGTTTTATTTTCACCCTTTGTAGTGCATTATTTTCTTATCTTTGGTTCCTGGGTTTTATCTTTACTCCCTTCCTCAGGGAATAAAGTGTTCTCTTAAATATGTTCTATGCTTGTGTAAAGCACATCAGCCTTTGGAAAATGGCCCTTCTTGAAGGACTAACATTCTGTCTTTAATCTTAATTTGATTTTACTTCGTTTATAAAAGAATCATTTGAATGTCTCGATAATCCAGAAGTCAAACAAACTGGCCGAGACCAAGAAGTATTTGGATTTCACTCTATATACATATTCGAATGATATGGATTCCTTCTTTTGGAGAAGATATTTTTTAAGCTGGGCCTTTCTCTTCCAAATGTTGGAAGGTGAATGTGGCCTTGTCTACATTAACTGACTTGGTTTTATGGGAGAATTATATTAAATGTGGTGTTGGAGGTGAGTTTTATGAGTATTTCAAATTGAGGTGATGCCAGTGACTGTATCATATTGTGAAAATTTGCAGCAGTTTTCCACCCAGTTTGTAATGAGCAAGGGATTTGATGTACTGTTGAGCAGTAACAAGTCTTACATTTCCTTTTAGAAACCATCTTCGTACAGGAAGTAGAAGTCCCTAATGCGGACCAACTAAAAAGTTCTCTGAAGTTGGTATGGTTGGTTGTAACTTGATTTTCTTGAAAGGAAAAAAAAAAGATGGATTAGGCTTTACTAGCAATATTGGGCACTTAAGGATACTCCATCGGTTTTGCTACTTCTTTATGCATGTGTGTCTTTAATGAGAAACTCAACCCTTATGATTTGGCTTTTATATAAATTCCAATACAAAACGTTTAATGGAAAAGCAGTTAAAACTGCTGTATTAGCGAAAATTCTTTTGATTGCAAGTGGGCAAACGTCCTTAAACTGACTTAAGTGGGAAAGGGGTAGTGGCGTTTGTCTCCGGCACGGCTGGGCGCGGAGTTTCCAGGACTGTTACCAGCACTTCCTCACAGTCGCCCTGCTCTCATCAGCTCGGTTTTCCCGTCCGTCCGTGTCCACCCGGTGGTGGGAGGCTGTCCAGCAGGAGCTGCAAGGCACATCCGCACAGCTCAGCCTCCCCGCGAGGGACAGTCTCTTTCCTCCTCGTTTCGGAAACTTCTGTGGATGTTGGACAGACTTAGGTCTTCCGTCCAGGCCCAGGGCCGCACACCCATCTCAGGGGTGGGTACCGCTGTCCCCACGGAAACCACGTGGGCTGGAGGGATGCTTCCGCACAGGGAGAGCAAAGTGCTGGCCTCACCGGGAGGGGCAGTGGCGAGGGGGTGGGGGTGGGGGTGGGTGTTGGAGAAAAAGTTCACTTAAATGCTAAATGAAATGAAGCCTGCCGATTTTGATGATTTCTGAGGATATGTTGTCCGTGCTTATTATTATTCTTTGTGGAAACCAGAAGTAGCCTGTGCTTATTGAAGATATAGGAGATATAATAATTATATATGGGATCTCATAACTGTCATTTGTTAAGTACTACTTATTAGGAATGTTCTTCTTGTCAGGGTTGACATTAGATGTGGTCCACCTTTAAGAAACCTCTAGTTTGGTAGGAGAGCAGGTGTGTACACATGAGTGCTCATGCGTACACGAGTGTGTGTATGTGTGTGTGAGAGAAAGAGAGAGAGAGGGAATATATGCGTACCTAAGGGAGATACTCATGTAGGTGAAAGTGCTCCGGGAGCAGATTGGAACAAGAGCAATGGTTTCTGAGGGGTGGCGTGGTCAAATTCAAGGGCTCACAGAGGCTGTCAGGCTTTCGGAGAGGCCAGGAGAAGGAATTCCAGGCACGGCTTCTGCATGAGTGGGACACCCTTGGAAAGGTTGCCGTGAAGGCCAGTGCAGGATGGTCCCATGGGGCCACGTACAGAGGAGAGTTTGCATCCATGTAGAAGTTTTTCTTTTGGTGGGAGATTCAGGTGGGGAGGCAGTAGTGTGTCCGGTGAAAGACCTGAGGT
The DNA here is from genome assembly GCA_017311185.1 of Proteles cristata cristata. Classification (NCBI taxonomy): domain Eukaryota; kingdom Metazoa; phylum Chordata; class Mammalia; order Carnivora; family Hyaenidae; genus Proteles; species Proteles cristata. The sequence goes on along the minus strand of JAESUZ010003469.1, from coordinate 171,904 downwards.
TTTATCCAGCACATACTAGTAAAGTATGTGTGCATGGGTGCGTGTGTGGGTATGTACATTTGCATGTGCATATATGGATGGGTTTCCGTGTGTGTGCACCGGTCTGTGGGTGTGTGTCTATCTACGTAGGGGGGACTGTTTGAGTGGTGGGAAGGAGGCTAATGAGAAGGTATTTCGAACACCTGAGAATGTTTGAAGGCGAGATTAAAGGGGCACAAGGCAAGAGAGCGATGTAATGTTGAGCAGGATGGGTGGTCAGTTGGTGTTGGAATAAAGGCTGTAGATAGAGGGGGATTGGCCTTGAAAGTTGGGTAACCCTTTCTCTGAGATAATAAGGCAGAAAGAAAAGATGGCTGAAGATTCAGTTATACATTTTAGTGACACAGACAGTGGGGGAGGGAGAGAGAGACAGAGGCAGAACAGGAGGGAGGGAAGGAAGTAGGGAGAAAGGGAGATGAGACTGTGGAGGAGGAATGGATGGAGGAGTTGACTGATAGGCCCCAGATCCGTCCCTGCCTGTTTCTCCCTCGCTTTTTGCCCTTTACCCCCTCCTGTTGACTTTCTGTGTCTTACCAGAGGAGAGTGGTCTGATCACTTAAAAATATCTGAATGTTTCAAATCTCCCCCCCACCCCCAGTCCTCCAGTCACTATCTCGTTATTCATGGCCTGAATCCCTCTTTGAAAAAATTTTAAAGTTTCTTATTTATTTTGAGAGAGCATGAGTACAGGAGGGACAGAGAGAGGAAGAGAGAGAATCCCAAGTAGGCTCTGTGCTGCCAGTGCATGAGATCATGACCTGAGCCGAAATCCAAAGTCGGATGCTGAACCAACTGAGTCATCCAGGGCCGATCCCCCCTCCATTTGAATTTTTTGTTTACTCATTTACTTCTGTGTTTTCGGTTTACTTCTTTCCACTAGTATGCGAAACTCTGTGAAGGTAGGGACGTTTGATGACCCTTTGATGACGTTTTGCACAGAAAAGAAAATCCAAGGGGCGCCTAGGTGGCTTAGTCGGTTAAGCGTCCGACTTTCGCTTAGGTCATGATCTCGTGGTTCGTGGGTTCGGGCCCCGCGTCGGGCTCTGTGCTGACTGCCAGCTCAGAGCCTGGAGCCTGTTTCAGTCTGTGACTCCCTCTCTCTCTGACCCTCCCCTGCTCACGCTGTCTCTCTCTCTCTCTCTCTCTCTCCTAGAAATAAATAAAATATTAAAAAAAAATCCAATAAGGAGTGAATTAGAGATGAGTAAAAATACTGCTGAGTAGGTCTGGTTCCAGTTTAATCTTTGGATAAACCCACGTCGGACCTACTGTGTGCCAGATACTCGGAGGCAATGAGAGTGCACCGGCGACGAGTCAGTGTCCAGTTCTTAAGGAGCTGGCCTGGGGCTGTAATGATAATCCCTGTTCGATGTTTTTAAGTTTACATTTCACGTTTTTGGATTTCATGTACTTCACGCACTGCTGATAGGGACTGGAGCGATGGGTGTAGGGATGAGGGAGTGAATCTTGCTCAGGCAGGAATAAGAGAAGAGGGGTGGAGAGAAGGGGAATTTGAAATGACTGTTTTCATCCCAAGTATGCACGCTGGTCAGGGGAAGGTCAAATGGCCGCGGACCAGGAGACCTCGGTAAAAGGCAAATAGTGTGTTACTTAGGGTTGGTCAGCAGAAAAGAATAACTTGAGTAGCAATGGTGTAAGTGAGGTAGATGTTCATCTCTCTTTTCTCGAATGAACTCTAGAGATAAGTAGTCTAGAGCTGTTACTGGGGCTTTGCAGACAACTGGGGGCCCAGCTTCCTCCAACTTTCTTGTAAGCATTGACCCTTCAGGCTAGAACTCCAGTCATCTTCCCTGGACCAACCAGGAGTATGGTGGTCAAGGGGAAAGGGAGGTTTTCAGGACCTGCCATGTAACGCTTGCTTATTTCTCACTGGCCAGGACTGAGATGTGCGGCCACGTCTGTAACTTTAAGGGGTCCAAGAAGTGTGATCTCTGTTGTGGTTTGCAGGTGTGTCCAGCGACATACTCCATTGCTATGGAAAAAGGGGATGAGTGGATAGGCAGGAACAGAATGTGCATTTTAGCAGGTGCATGGGAACGGATGATGGGCGAGGTCCAAGAAACCCTTCTTGGATACTTCCATGCTTGAGGTTTTTGCAAACCAATTACAGCACTCCGTGTTGGTAAACCTTATTCAATATTTCAGTTTGCATTTGCTCTTTGGAGGGTCCCTTTTAGGCGATGCGCTGTGATAAGATAGATTTTCAAGCTTTCACTTGGGGGGTTTTATTTGGGGCATGCTTAAAAATACCCAGTGATTTATGTTCGTCTTCGCAGGATCTGCAAACCTGTATGTCCTGACTTTAATTGATTACCCGTACTTCAGGCCCAAATTTCTCTTCTTTCTCTGAAATACCTCTTGAATTTTTACACGATTTCTCAAGTTCTGACTGTTGGTAACACAAGTTTTGAGTACAAGTCAGTCTTCAGTCAGCATTTTTAAACTAGACTTTTTTGGCGGCGCCTGGGTGGCTCAGTCAGTTATGCGTCCGACTTCGGTTCAGGTCATGATCTCATGGTTTGTGGGTTCGAGCCCCGCGTCGGGCTCTGTGTTGACTGCCAGCTCAGAGCCTGGAGCCTGCTTCATATTCTTTGTCTCCCTCTCTGTCTGACCCTCCCCTGCTCACGCTGCCTCTCTCTCTCTCTCTCTCTCTCTCTCTCAGAAATAAATAAAACATTAAACAAAATTTAAACTAGACTTTCTCTTTTAATTGATAACTTTTCTTTTTGGATCAAACCCAGCTTACCTCTGACCCTTCATATCCCTGCATCCACTGGACCGTCTTCCCTAGAAACATGAAGTTCTTTAAGCTCTTCCCTCCTCATTTCCTCCCCTGGCCTGTCCTTGTTAGACCCTGATCCTTCTGCAGCCTTGGCTACAATGACATGTCTGCTGTCCTCAGTACCACAACCTCTCCAGCCCCCTTCCCTCTCAACGTGAGGGTTGCTGAACACGATGAACGCTGTTGGGGGATACTTGGGCCTTTGCTGTGTCATCTTTTTGTTTATCTTTGAATTCTCTTGGACCTTCTCCACAGTGGACAGCCCAGGACTTGTCTGGCTGTAGTCCAGCCCTCCCTACCCTCATTCCCAGAAGACAGCTCTGATCTCTCAGTTTATGGGGAGCGTTGATAATTTGCGGTCCTCACTTGTCTGGAAACCAGTTCGCTCGTTCTTCCAGACCCACGGGAGCACAGTTCCTTGGGACAAATCCTTCCAACGGTGCCTGTCCCTTTCTGCCTGCTTTGTATTCGTGGCTTTACAGACACCTCCCATCTCCCCTGATTTGTTCCTTTCTACCTATGGATGTGCTCACATGTCTTCTGACACCCGCCACGGATTTTCTAGTCTTTAGCTTCTTGAGTGCCACCTCCCTCGTGGCAGCTTTTGCCAAGACCTCATTCCATCCACCTTAGGATACGCTTCATGTTTTTTGTCTAACTCCCATTTTTTTGCCCCAGTAGATAAATGAAGGGCACCCCAAATGGAAAATCCTGTCACTTCCCTTACAGAGAAGAAAATCCTGAAAATAAACACAAGGGGAGTAAACACTTATCACCAAAAGCTCCCTGGAGACCTCACTTACCTAAGGCTTTGCCCTCTGTTTGTTGAAGGGGAGATTTGCAAGCGTGCGGAAGGTGTTGAAGGCCCCTTAGCACCAAACTGAGACCGTGTCTTTGATTTTCTCTGGGGTGGGAGGAGGGCTGGAAAGGGAATTCAAAACAGGACGACTTTCTCAAGATGCCATGAAAGGCTCTTTGGGTTGTTGTGTTGGCGCTTCCTACAGCTGTGCTTCTCCAATGTGGGTGCAAGTCCACTGGGCTTTTGGATACAATGCAGGTCCGCGGGTCTGGGGTGAGCCTGAGGACTGGCATCGCTCACACGTTCCCAGGGCATGGTGCTGGCTGCCAGCCGCTGGCCTCACTCAGAGCCATAGAGTCCGAAAGAGAGGACCATGTACCTTCACATGTTTGCCTGACCCCTGTTCTAACCCGTCTTTGAACAGTTCCTCAAACAAATCTTTACCTGGGGCTCCATGGCTTTCCCACCCAGGCTCTCCTCAACACCCTGCACGCTACTTCCCTGCTTCGTTACATTACCAAAACTATCTTTCCACTTTTCCCCAGGGAGCTCCGCCTTGCCAGAATGGACTCCATCCATTGTCATGCAGGCCTATGGAGGGTCTGTTTAGGCTAGATACTGCCCTAAGCCCTGGGGTTACACTTTTCTGATGACTTCTTGAACTCCCCTATTCCCACCCCGTCCCTGTTTCCCTAACCTCCAGTATCGCTGATTCTCTAGTATTGACTGTCTGGATGCTTCTGATGGCTTTTGCTCTGTCATCTTGTCCACTCTCCCACCCCTTCCCGGCACTGGGGCTCCCAAAGCTTGGCTTCTTACTCCTTTGCCTCTGTATTCTTTTCACTTTGTGTGTGTATCTTGTTTTCTGCCTTAAGCTATTCCCTCTCTGGGACTGTTTGCATCAGTCATCTATTGCTGTGTAACAAATGATGCTTTGAGGCTTAAAACAAACAAAAGCCACATTTCCCTCGTGATTCTGCAGGTCCACAATGTAGGCTGGGTTCCCTTCTGAGTTTGCAGTCAACTGCAGGTTTGATTTTGCTTCCAGATCTTGGCTAGCTCTCTCTGGGACCCCTCGTTTCTGCTGCATGGACCCTCTTGTCCAACATGCCGAGGCATATGCAAGAGCCGTCCTGGTGGCAGCATTCCAAGGGGTACACTAGGGCCCTTGAGCCCAGGTGCAGACCTGTCACTCTTTCTTCTACTACATTCTGCCGCCCCAAGCAAGTCTCAAGGCCAACCCAGATTCAAGGGGAAAGGAAATAAAAGATTCCCTTTCTTCCAGAGAGGAGCTTCAACAATCACATTACAAAGGGGCATAGATACAAGAAGGTGTTAAGAATCGCCTTCCTTTTTCCAGTTTCCCCCAAGGCCTCAAGTCCTCACTCCTCCCTTGATCTGTACCTCTCACCTCCCAGATGGCCTGTAGCTCTGTGCAGGAGGCTACCCCTTCATGGTCTGCTGCCAGTGCAAGTCCAAAATGAGCCCCGTGGCAGCCTGGTTTCCTTCCACTTCCAAAACTCATCTTCAGGTTCTTGCCCTTTCTCTCAGTGCTCCCCGTGATTTCCAGGTACAAAAAATTAAATTTGATTACTTGTCCCCTTTCATCCCCTTAGTGCAGTGAGTCTTCATATTGGCTTTATTCTGCCTTCTAATGATCTCTTTTGTGTCTGTCTTCCTGCGTCCATGGATCCCTTAAAGGCTTTGCTGGAGCCTTGGGGTCCTCACTGACTTTCTCTACTCTGGATTTCTCGTATCTCCAATTGAATCTATGCTCCAATTCTGCTTTAATCCTCAGGAGGATATCCGTCTAAGCTCTCATTCTCCTTCTAGAAACACTTCCAGTCGCTTGTCTTTGTTCATGGCAGTGCATCCTCAGACTTACCACCTTCATTTAGGCCACGTCTACTCATCCATTTGTCACTATTTATTTCAATTTGTTTACATTACTCATTTTTAAATTTATATCACTGTGGCCTAAGGCAACCTTGTATGGCTCACAATATATAAAAATAACCCATATAATAAATGCATAACTATTAAAATTTTATAAGTCTAGTTATATATGAATTAAATTAGGCCGGCATGCATAATACTGAGAGAATTGGCCTGCAGGATAAGTTGCAGTGTCTCCAGTTCGATACTGAGGACCCTTCATATCTAACACTAAAGTTACTACATTAAGGAAAAATGAAATTCCTTAGCAAAAAGCGAGTGAATTTTCTTAAATTTTAGAGTTCTGCTCCAGGTCATTGTAGTGGTTATAGATCAGCACCGCAAAGTAGGATTGCCTGCCTTAATATTTTTGCATGGTGCCAGACACATTAGTTGCTTTGAACATATTAATTTGAAATGGTTATTTTCCCTGTCCCTCAAAGCCCAGTTGTTCAAAATAAATAACTTTCTTTGTGGCATAATAGCCTTGCTCTGTCTTCATTAATTTGTCAGATGTCCTCTTCAATTCTGGCTTTGGCTTTAACAGGTTTCTAACTGCCAGTGGGCTAAAATCATGTACTATATATTCCCCCTTGTTATGCCTTACCTCAACCTTAGATTCCTAGAAAACACTATAGTTGTGATATCTGCTGCTTTGATCGTCTGGACTTCTCTTTGTAATTAGGCACTGTGAAAATACTGGCACTTAAGCAGGTATATAACGGTGGTTTACGGTTACCATTCCCCTCCCTTGGCATTTCTTGAGACTGCATGCTTATGTGGGAGACACTTGTGGAAGATTCGAGGCAGAAACCAAGGGAAGCCCAAGTTCAGTTAAAGGAATTCCAATAGACTAATAAGAAGAGTACAAAGTGATAACAGAAGACAAGAGTGAGTGACAACAGGTGAGAATGCTCTAGAAGATTCTTAAGTAAGGGTGAGAGATAAAACAGTATCAGTTGTGGAGAGGCAAAAGAGATGGTATATTTTTAGGAAATGAGGTCAATTCAACCTAAAATGAGCAGACACTTTACCTGACAGTCTGCACCTCCTTGCCTGGTTATGGTTGCTTAAAAAATTTCCCAATGTGACATAATCCCTATAGGTTAGAATTCAGCTCCCTGGGAAATTTTTTCCTGATGATAAATATTGCCATGATTCCTAGTGGTTGACACAGAATTTTTGTCCTTTGGTTTCTTATAGCAGAAATTATGGTCTTAGAGACTGCTGCTCAGTCCTTATTAAAGGCTTTGTTGTAAGAAATACTGTATTTATGGAGAATGGCCTGAAGAAGATGCAGTGCTTCCATTCATCCAGATAACCTACTCTGATGGGAAGCTTCTTCCAGACTGAGAGCTGAATGCTCTGGATGGTGCATTGTTGCAAACACCCCTTCACACTTGCCTTTACTGGGTCTCTCACATGTATGGAATTAGCACAGTCCCTTTGCAGTGAGGGAAATTATGAGTAATAGTTTTGTGTACATCCTTTTTTTGGGGGGGGGGGTTCTGTTTAGATTCAGCCTCTTAAATATCCGAGTGTCCATTTTTATGACAATTTACCAAAGAGTCATCTTAGGTTACTATATCAGGAAGAACTGAAAAAGAAAATCACTTCGTTTTATCTTATGGGTATTATTAATTTTGTCATTCTCATTTCTTTCTTGACATCACCTTCCAAGAAGCTTGGAGTCCAATGTGAAACCAACACGTAACTGACCACAAGATACATACGTTCTTGTACTCTGACCATCGTGGCTTTATAGCTTTCTTAATCTCATTGTTTTCTTTGTGTTAATCCTTATGAGTCTTACCCCTCCTTTTAGAATCAAACATACTTTAAAAATTCACCCCCGATTCTTCTGTGGAGAAAAGCAGGTTGTGAATAAATACTTACAGTACTTGTAAGTGCGACGAATATGTTTGTATAGTGTCAAGGATACTTTGCTTATCTTTCTACAAGAGAAATTTCTACTTAAAAAAATTTAAGTCTACTTGTGCCAATATTATAAAGCTAAAAAACTTAACACTTCCTCTTTTCGTCTTTAAGGATGAATCTAACTCTCAATTTATAGCACTTCCTTGAATTTGTTTCTTATAGGATATTTCCCCTGGTATTATGTAATCTACTGATATGACGGAAACTTGAGAAATTGGTACACTCCCCAATCCTTTAAATTAACGTGTGAACTCTCTTATTATTTGAAAAGTTCACATCGCTCCACAATCGCCATCTATCTATCTATGCAGAGTAAGACGCTAAGACTGAGCCAAGATGAGCCTGGCACTGGGGGTCCATCGATTGGAGCAGTTAGTTGTCGCGTGTCGACTGGTCCACGCATGCATCCCAAGACCCATGAGCTGGCTTCCCAGTGGTTGGAAAGAAGTTTTCGCACTTACCCAAGGCATTTGTCCTTTGAGGAAGCACTGACGGCTTGGCGGGGAAGCCTGCCTAGGGCTTTGTGAGCCCAGCTCAAATTAAAAGAAGTAGTTAACTTCTTGTAAAACCAGCCACCCTCTTAGATTGCTTTCAAGTGACTCAGGACAGTGCAAATAGTCTGCACCATTGTCTTGGGGCGACTGTTTTGTTTCAATCTGCTTCCTGAAAAGTGGAAAATTTTATTTTGGTAACTTTGGAAAGCAGCCCGATTGATTCTCGTTAGGTTGTTGTTGGTTTTGTTTGTCTAAGGTGAGGCCCAAGAGGGGCCATTGGGTTTCAGTGACTTCACATATCCAGTGGTTGGCAGGCTGGCGACCACAGAAGCCTGGTTTGAACCAGTTTCCATCACTAACTTATTGGCTCTGTGATCTCCAGCACGTTCCCTGATCCTCTCCGTGTCTTCGTCTCTTAAATGGGCGTTTGACTCTGCTGGTAAACAGTGGTGAATGAAACAGAGAAAGTCCCATCCTATCACGTTTAGATTCTGGGGAGTTATAAACCCACCTCCTACATAGGATATTATCCCTGTGTGTCTAATAAATAGGCTTACTGTGCAGAGAATCATAATAGTATTTATAATACAGAATTGTTGTAAATATCAACTAGAAATCTCTGTACGAAGTGCTTCATTAATGTTGGTTATAGTCACCATCATTATTATCCTAAGATCAGGTAAATTTCTTAACATAATGGATGGGTTGCTGAACAGAAGACTATTGAAAGAAGAATCGTGCCTCTGAACTCTTTGGGGGACTTTTCACCTTGAGCATTGATAGGCAGACCCTCCTCTGTTCTTTACTTAATGTGTAACTTGAACAAGATTTCTCAGCTTCAGCACTTTGCCGTGGGGGCTTTCCTGTGATTGGGGTATGTTCAGTGGCACCCCTGGCCTCCACCCACCAGACGCCAATAACACCCACAGCTATAACAACCAAAAATGTCTCTAGACCTTGCCAGTGGCCTCTGGGGACCAAAATCGCCCCTGCTTGAGAACTGCTGAGTTAAGGGATCTCTTGGAAAACTTTCTGGTCTTGTCATTTAGAGAGCGCTAACTGGGATGCGTTACTCCTTTGTTACAAAGGGCATCTGTCTAAATATAGGCCAGTTATTTCTCTAGGGCCCAATGGAGCTAAAAGGAGCCGCCATCACTGTGTTCCTCAGCACAGCTAGGAAGGCCGGCATCCAGGGAAGGAGGCTCCAGGACCAATTATACGAATCTACGCCTGCCCTGGCACCTGCCAACTGTCTTCTTTCATTTTCCTTCTCTCGCTTTCTGTTTGGGAATCTCTCTGAGTTATTAATAGTGTCTTGAATTTTTAAAGCTGTGTGATGTAGAGCATTAAGAGGAGAAAGTCTGCGTATATTAGAGGGAATAATGGACCATCAGCTGGGGAATGGGTTCATTAAGGGTCCACCTGTATCTCTAGGTGCTTGAACTAAGTCAGCCCCACAACTATTTGGGATGAATTTCAAAAACACCCATGACCAGCTGGTGGCCAGTTCTGTGTGATGATTGTCTTAGAATAACAGACAGGACCTGGATGTCAAGAATTTTAGCTTCTCGTCCTATTTCTTTTCATTTGGGGGCACACCCTGTTTGATTATTTCCTGTGTTTGGCCAATCCCAGTTTATCTGCTACTAATTTTTTATTTTATTTTATTTTTTTAAGTCTTGAGTCACCTGAACCCTAAGCAAGTCTCTTCTTCATTTCTTCCTCAAATATTTATGGAATGGCTAGTGTGCGTGGTATGGCATGCATAGAAGTTTAAGACAGAGCTTTGGCCTTGAAGCTGGCTTCCAGAGAGGAGTGACCATTTCTGTTTTGTTCCATGCTGTCTTCAGTGCCTCACATTGTGCCTGGCGGGAAGGACATTTTCAACATAAAACCAACAGTAAGATTTTTATGCAAATATTCGGTGCCCCTTGCCTAACGATTTCCTAGGCTGACTACACATTTTGTTTTCAACCACTGGCAAGATGCCTTAAGGAACCGTAGCAATATGTTTGAAAAGACAGATTCCAAAGAACACATGGGTCCAGCATTTCCCAAGCAGTAGACTGCGAAGTCTACCTGGTTGATCTTTCCCAAAGCAGTTGTCGCCATGACCCCTTCCCTTTCTACCGCGCCTGGTATTCCCAGAGGAAAGGGGGAGCGCCCGCACACAACAATGTCCCCTCTCTGGCTGTGATCAGAGTTTTATTGTCAGGAAATCCCCCTTTTCAGGGCCTTCATTGTCCGCATCCTCTCGTCAGCCTGCTCCCATCCCCCCAACCCTCCCCCCCCAACCCCAGCCAACGATTTTCAAGGCTTTATGGAAATGAAAAGTTGCTCTTCTTCACAAAAAAAAGATTGGAGAAGATAAAGTGATTAACACTTATTTTGTTCGGGAATCCATCCGAGCTACCATCCTTGAACACTCATTTGGCTTGTTGGAAGGGTAATCTCTTTCAGAAACATTGGACAGAATTGACCAATTCATTATGTATGTAAGTCTGCTTAAGAATGTTTAATTCAGTGAGCCCTCATCTCCTGGCTTCGTAATCTCCTGCCTTGGCTATTCTGTTCTCTTTGAGTTTCTGCAACTCATTTCTCCCCTGATTATTGAATCTTTCCCTAGACATTCCAGGCTTGGTAGAATCTCAATGAATAGATTTATGGGGAGAAAAATTCCATACTCTTTCAGATGGTTGTTGGTGACTGAATTGTTCCGGGGTAATTAAATTTGGAGAACTACAAATGTAGGCAGAAAAGTAGGAGAGAGTGCCCCGGCCAGTGAGGACGTTGGAGAATGTTTTAGAGGTAGTAGGAAATTTTTGTAAAAAGTAGCTATTTGGGGCCTCATGGGAAGTTTCTGCAGAGCCAGTTCTGGATCTAAATGAAAACAAATCAACATATATCTCTTTATGGCAGACCAATATTTTTGCTATTTAAAGGGAAGAACAAATAAATTCAGATAATTTCATGGGTATCTTGCAGTGGGATATATTACACATTTTTATGTATTTTTTTTAAAGTTTGTGTGTTTATTTTGAGAGAGAGAGAGAGAGAGAAAGAGAGAGAGAGCATGAGTGGGGCAGAGGCAGAGAGAGAAGGGAGAGAGACAATCCCAAGCAGGCTCCACACTGTCAGTGCAGAGTCCGAGGCGGGGCTCGAACTCACGAACCGTGGGATCATGACTTGAGTTGAAATCAGGAATTGGACACTCAACTGACTGAACTACCCAGGCACCCATAGTACACGTTTTTAGAGTTTCTCTTCCTTTTGGGTTTACCTGGCAGGTACATATCACAGTATTACTGCCTCATCCCCAGCAGAAAAGAAAGGAGTGGGTAAAATATAAAAATACTGGAAAACGTTGTTAGGGTGTGTGTGTGTGTGTGTGTGTGTGCGTGCGTGCGTGTGTGTGCGTGCACGCGTGCACATGCTCAGGTACCTGCACTCCCTGGGACTCACCTGGACTTCCTAGTGGGGGGAGGGCACGCGCAGAGAGGAGCAAAGGCTGAAAAGAGATCCTGCTTTTGGTTGCTGCCTTCGTAATCCCTGCCCTCACTATCTCTGATAGCAGAGAAACAATGAGATAAATTCATAAATGCTTGACAGTAGCCACTGATTTCAAATTAGTGTTTGCCCCGTAGTAGCTGATAAAGTTACTGATGGCAGAACGCACGCCTCTTAGCAAGGCGCTGGGATGCCTGAAGTAGAATTTGATTTATTATTTTATTTTGGAGGTGCTCTACTGTCTTAGTAATTTAGGTAGGTACGCTGGGCTCCAGATTAGTTTTTCCTTTTTTTTTTTTCTTTTGCAGTAGGAAGGCTTCAGGGGAAAGAACAAAAGAAAAAGAAAAAGGAAGAAATAACCCTGCAAATGTATTCAAACTTGTGAATAGCCCCTCCCCAGCCATCAGCCACTGCGTTCATGGGACAGATTCTCCGGTCACTTTATCTACTGCATCTGCTGTATTTACAGCGTGTGCAGTGAGATCAGCAGAACCACTCCCATCAGGTCCTGCAATTTTATTTAAAAAACAAAAACAAAAAAAACAAAAAAAAAGGGGGGTTTCCCCTCCTCAGATCTCATCCTTTTTAGATTTCTTAAATATTTTTTTTTAATGTTTGTTTATTTTTGAAGGACATAGAGAGACAGAGTGTGAGCAGGGGAGGGGCAGAGAGAGAGGGAGACACAGAATCCGAAGCAGGCTCCAGGCTCTAAGCTGTCAGCACAGAGCCTGACGTGGGGCTTGAACTCATGAACTGTGAGATCCTGACCTGAGCTGAAGTCAGTCCCTCAACCGACTGAGCCATTCAGGCACCCCAAGATTTTTGAAACCAGCACAGGACAAAGTAGAATTTTTCTTTTATAATCATCACTTCCACTAAAGCATCTAGGGGAAATTTTACCTCCATGGAAGAACATCAAGGTGGGTGTGCCAGCAGCATCATGCAAGGCATGGGGACAGGAAAAGGCAAAAAGGGGGGAGGTTCTCAGAGAGGAGGTCGGGGAAGGAGTGTTGAGGCCAGATTTTGGACAGTCTTGGGCTGCCATGGATTCAGAGTTTGGGTTTTATCTTCCAGGGACTCTTTAGCTCAGTGGGCATCAAGGGTCATGCTTCGATTTCTCTTTTGGAAGACAGGAAGTGGGGTGAGGAGCACATGGGAAAGAGGAGAAGAGAGGGCGGAGTGGCCGTGTTCTTGTGCCAGGAGCCAAGGCCCTTTTGGGCCTCTGTGGGAGGAGGAAGGGCCTGGAAGGCTCCATTCCCTTTATGTCTTGTTCAGTGAATGTCGATGTCTTCTGAAATCTCATTAGGAGACTTTGTGATCATGCCCACGTACCCATGGTGATTTGACATCATTTGCATTTACTGCTCCATACATGTAAATCATAGTAATTTTAGGAAGAAAAAAAATTGCAAACATCTAAAAAATTCATTTGGATTCATTTCGCAAATTCCGTCATTAATATACCCTTCTCTTTCAGGCAATCTAATGTCCTACCAGGCTGAAAAAAAACAAAACAAAACTGAAACAGACCACTTTTAGGCCCTATTGCATTCAGCAAGTTATTAAATTTCACATCATCCTAGGTTTATTTTTTTCTGATGCCATAGTTCAAGATAATGTTTTTTTAATACTACATGCAGAATTCCAGAGATTCATAATAGCTTATGACATCTTAATGTCCACAGTGACATTCCACTGGTCATACCCAACTGTGATAAACAGCTCTATACTCCATAAAGACGACAGTCACTAAGTAAAATGCAGGAAGAGGCAAATAGTCCCTCAATCTTATGAATAATGTTACAGATCCTGAATGTTAATTTTGAAGAAAACACATACTTAAATTTAAAGTTTATGCCTTCAATTCATAGTCCTTTTCTTCTTCTAGGGGAAAAAAATATCAAGCAGCTATACTTTAAATGAATTTAATGAACTGCAAAGACTGACATTTTCACTATAAAAGTCACACTTCATTTAATGAGTAGTTAAATATTGATGCTATATTAAAATACAGGCAGAATAAAAATGGCACAATGGATTTCAAGATAGGAATTCAGGGTTCTTTTATGTTGAAAATTTCATGAACGGAAAAAAAAAAAGTATCGTTCATCAGAATGTCTTCATAAACACAAATATTCCAGTGAAACTGCATAGATGCCTGTGGTACATAAATCCCAGGGGAGGAGCTGAGGTCAGTCTTCCATTTCAACTAGCTTGTTCTGTGTCAACCTTTGTTGCTTAAGGACCCTATGACATTAAATGTGTTTTTGATGGGCAGGATGCTGAAATTCTAGAAGGGGTAGAATCTACTTTCCATGAACTGATTTGGACATGAAGAAAAGACAACCATATGTTGAGGAGTATTCTAGAAAAGCAATTGGGCTAGCTACTGTCAGTCCTGTTACTCCTCTGCTCAGAGCTCTCCAGTGGTTCGGTTTCGTCCACAAGGTCAAAGTCTACATGGAGGCTTGCGCAGCCTTACCTTGGTGACTGCCATGATGTCCTTGACCATGACATTTCTTCTAGGCAAGGTTCCCTCTTACTCTTGCCACATGTCGGCCCCCTTGTTGCCGCTTGAAACGCTAGGCATGTCCCCTACCTCAAGGTCTTTAGTTTACCTCTGTTGGCCCCAGACCTTCTTCTTCAGATATTTCCATGTCTCCCTTCCTCATCTTCTCAGGGTCTTTTCTCTGGGAGGCCTTTTATGACCACCCTGTCCAAAACTGAACTCTTTTTCCTCCCCTTGATATACTCCACTCCCCTCCTCGCCTTCATTTTTCCCCAGGTACTTGGTCTTAAAACATACCCTGTATTTATTTTATCTCTTCCATGTTGGACATAACCTTGTGAGGACAGAGATCTTTGCCCCTTTTCTTTGTTGCTTTATCCCTCTCGCCCAGAATTGTGCCTGCCATGGAAGAAGCATTCAGGCGTTGATTGTGGAATGCACAGATGAATGGAGGAAAGTGTTTTGGGGGGCAAAAGCAGGATTTGCAATGGAAATGTTCCCCATGGTAGTTGGAAATGGGGCCCAGAATGCCAGGAGGGACACCTGAAATACAGATCCGGTAACCATATGCATGGGTGGGGGACTGCTGTATTCTGAGTTTCTTGCGACTTGCCCAGTTTTAGCTTGAAAGACCCATGCCCGGGGAGCCCTTTCGGTCTTGGGCAGGGTGGGACAGTTGGTCACCCTGTTCACAGAGAGTATACTGGAAAATGTTAGAGTTTGCAGGAGCGCAGGGCTCACAAACCCACGGGTCATAGACACCAAGAATATGATACCTGGCTGCCATTGACCTGCTTGTGTATGAAGTGAACAGGAGGACACGGGCCCCTCTGAAGGCAGTGGTTGCATCTCAGGACGACAGTAGCTCTGGGGGATCGTAGGCTAGTGTCTTCTGAGCTCCTGAGTTTTTAAGAAGAAGACATTTTGATTCTGTGATAGTTTTTAACTTATGAATGTTGGCAACCAATCTGGACCGGTCTAAGGATTACATATGGCCTGAGGGCTGTGTGTTGGCCACCTCTGCTGAAGTAGACCTAGCCTTCAGTTCATAGGAGAGAGGGCCAGGGCCTGTGAATCTTGATTTTTAAAGCAGTTGGGATGCCTGGGGTGCTCAGTCAGTGAAGCGTCCGACTCTTGGTCTGGGCCCGGGTCCTGGTCTCACGGTTCATGAGATCGAGCCCCACATTGGGCTCTGTGGTTACAGCATGGAGCCTGCTTGGAATTCCCTCTTCCCTCTCTCTCCACCCCTACACTGCTTGTGTGCATGAGCGCTCTCTCTCTCTCAAAAATAAACTTAAAAAGTGTTTTAAGTGATAAATTAAGAAGATAGTTATTAAATGTCTGTATTGTTTGGAGAAAATAAATGTCATTATTAAATGTAGGTAAAGATTTTACGTAGCTCCATGGAAGAATAATGAGATTTGTGGAATATTTCCAGGATCTGTTCTGAGCACTGTTATGTGTATTCGTAAATTTCATCCTCAACAACTCTGAGGCAAGTGCTAGTAATGTCTCAATTTACAGATGAGGAAAGAGAGGCTTGGCGAGATTAAATAACTCATTCAAGGTCACAGGCTAGGAGGTGCTAGATCTGGGACTTAAACCCAACCTTTCCAGGGCTGTGCTTCCCCACCCTACCCTCCTCCCTGCATCTCAAATTATAATGAGCATCAGAATCCCTCAGAGGGCTTGTTACACTCCAGAATGCTCGGGCCTGCTCTGCCACTCTTACTCCTAGTTTTTGATTCAGTGGGTCTGGGGTGGGGCACAAGAATTTGCATTCCTAACGGGTTCACAGATGATGCTGATGCCATTGTCCTGGGATATCCGTTAGAGTACTGCCGCTGTGAACCATGCAGAAGCCTCCGAGGGGCCTGGGGACCACTGCGCAGAATACACTGGCGTCCATAGGAGCTGTGCACACGAATTTGTTCTCAGCTGCTACTGCATATTTTGGGACTTACGGTGTCTTCCACGCAGGCAGCCACAGGCAAAGGCAAAACATATTTAATAGGCACCAAATGGGTTTTATGTGAAACGAAGCACTTCCTGGTTCCGTGTGGTCTTACACACAGGTGTACTGAATACTGGAGACTCTGGGAGTATTTCTAAAGGTCTGACAGAGAAGGCCGGGCTGGCCAGGGTCATGAGCAAGCATTGCGATGCATGGTGTAGGGGGAGAGGAAGGGAGGTCCTGTGAGCTGCTACCATTGGTAGTGTGTGGTTTGATTTTTAGCTCTAAGGACGAGTCATTTAACCATATTGAATTACATAGAAAGTGTTTTCTTTCCCTTTCCCTTCCAGTCTCTCTGTTACATCAACAAGAAAAATCTCAGTTTGGTGCCAATATGTCTTTAACACCTAACACTTGCTGATCTCTTTTTTCAACAGAGAGATTAAGAGACAGAGGAAGAGAGATGAAAGGGAGAGGGAGGGAGGCTGAAGAGAGAGAAGGAGAGAGATGGCAAGAAAGGAGGGAGAGAACACAGGACTTGGTTACAAATCCCTTCTGTGGCCAGTAGTTTGGTAGAATGAAATAGATTATTTTACTTTTATTGTATTTCTTTTGGTGATTGTGTTCTATTTATGGTGAAGGATACTGTTTTTTTCCACTTCAGATACCAAGTTTCTTTTTGTTAATAAAAAACACAATTATTTTTATTCAAATGGCTGGCTTAAAGAGAAATAATAAATTATAAAATTCTGAAAGTTCTGAGAAACAAAGTTTAAGAAAAAAATAAGTTTATGGTGACACATTTGTAGCAAAACCTGAGCTGAACTCACATGAGGCTGTTTTTGTTCTGTATTTATCCCCCTTTGTGCGAATATTGAGACGTTTTGCCTCGGAGATATTTGTGGGTTATGGGGTGCTGCCATAGACCCCTAGAGGTATTATATGATAGATGGGGTATTGACCCTGTATTACTTTCCTAAGTCTTAAAAACTCTAAACTGTAAAACATATTCTGACCCCAAGGTTTTAGATAAAGAAGGATGTGGATCTGCTTTAAATTTTTTTAAATGTTTTGTTTATTTTTGAGAGAGAGAGACAGAACATGAGCGTGGGAGGGGGCAGAGAGAGAGGGAGACACAGAATCCAAAGGAGGCTCCGGGCTTTGAGCTGGCAGCACAGAGCCCGACACAGGGCTCAAACTCACAAACCATGAGGTCATGACCTGAGCTGAAGTAGGACGCTTAACCAGCTGAGACACCCGGGCGCCTCTGCTTTAAATGGCAAAATACAGAAAGGTGACGTACAGATAACTGAAATTGGGCAGACACTGATCTAAGGTGAAGAGCTGTGATTTGAGGTGAATATATTAACATGAATGGAACAAGCGACATCTGATAGAGTACTAAGCTTTTGGTTGCCATAAACAATTGGTCGTGTTTGCATCTCTGTGTGTTAGAAGATAACTGTCTTCTGCATATGATAAGGTGCTAGTCCTGTTACTAAAGCTGATCTTAAAATAAAAGCTTTTCAGAGAAATTATAGTGTAAAAAATTACACTGCTTTCATTGGAAAACTGAAGACATTCAACCAAGAGGCAGTTTTTAAATAGATTTAGAGGTACTATCTCAAGGTGTGTTTTTGTTTTTGTTTTTGTTTTTGTTTTTTTTTTTTCTGTTAATACACTGATTTCTCTTATGGATCTTCTTTTTATGTTTGGATTTTAAGACACCAGTACGTTATACAGTTGCGTATATCTAACGTGATATCTGCATCCATATTTCAGTCTCCATTGGCCATTTTACTACCTCTTACTTGGTAAGAAGTGCTCTCAGGTATTTAAGCCCGTCTTCTTACCAGAGAAGAAAAACGGCTGATTGCCCAACCATCTCTTCCTTTCGTCTTTTGCTCAGCTAGGATTCACTTCTTTCACCAATGCAATCCAGCAGAGGGACAGAAGAGACAGAAGTGGTAGAGAAGAAAGACTCAGATGCTCCCAGAAGATACCAGGAGGGGTGATTGCCTAGCTCAGGGAACACAGCATGTTGATGTGAGCCTTGGTTACCTGATAACCACCTATCTGATAGCGAGACCTAACCTTCTGGTAAGGTTGGCTATTGGATCTTGGTGGGCCCAGTGGCAGTGTGTTTTATCAGTTTGCGTGATAAATGGACCGGCCCTTACATTTCTAGTTTCAAGAAGATGAAAGTGATTAAGAGCAATAAGGTATACATTTCAATAAAACCCGTGGGAGCTAATGTCGATTTCGTGGGCTTGAAACAGCCTGTAGCCTCCAAAATATTTGTAGATAACTCAAGACAGCTTAGCCCATCCATCTGCCATGGAAGGACATTCAGTGCTAGCAGACGCTGGTTTTACATGCCTTGAGTGATGTTGTTTCCCTTTGATCTTCTTGCCTATAGTTGTCCTCACTGCTAGGAAGGATTTCCTGATAACCGACATTCTGCCCTTCTGTACCGTCTTCCTGTGCCTAAATCCAGGCTCATCAGTCATTGTCCTTTGTGTTTATGCTCCAGTGTAAAGTTTGGTAGGAAAAAAATGAAATGATTTACTCAACCACAGAATATTAATGACCAGAGAAATATGATTCAAATCAGAAACATCCTACCATGGAAGAGGATGTTTGGAGAAGCGGTTCATTGCTCATTATGCTTGAAATCTCTGAGAAGTATATCAGGTAAAGTGGTTGTTCTTTTAGTTTATATTATGCAGGTGAACATTAAGCCTCCTAACTTATTATAAGGTACTTTTCATCTCTATGCCAGATAGTATTGCCACTGTTGCCTTTTACCAGAGTAAATGTGGATATTTAAGAAATATGTGGCTGACAGTTGCTGTAAATATTAGAATTCTGTGTGGGAATATTGATATTAAAGCTGTATTAGGACTGATACCATTAGCAGCAATATAGAGAAGATGTTTTATTAAATACTAATTTCATATGTTATTTAACAAGTAGCCGGCTTTGAACACATTAATCTCTCTTTTTAATTCAAGGTTGATGGTCTGGGTCTTACATATTGTATCCCTGAATAGGCCATTCAATAACTATGCAAAATATCTATTTCTCCCATGGGTATTTGTGCTTTGATATATTCTGATCCTTATTAAATTTAAACAGGATCAAATTTATACAGCTCTGGCAGAGATTTATTAAAATACACTGAATGGACAGCTTGTGGGAGTGCAGTGTACTGTAATAACATATGCCTTTTACCAGAGAATAGTAATTATTGAGAATCAAATAAATCTGTAGGAGGTTAAGTATATATGGAAAAGATATCAATTGCAGATCTTCAAAACTGGCCTGAAATATTATTTGAAGATGTGTTACTGTGCAAAATAACAAACCTTGTCCTTTTAGACTCTAAATATTTAGCAATATTTCAAATGCAGGTTTTTAGGGCTGTTGGAAATTCCAGAAGCAGGGGGTAGGGTGGGGACTTGGAATTATCAGAGGGGTTGCATGTGTTTAGCACACTCCATCTGTAGAGGCACCTGCTTTTTACTTTGCCCTACTTTTTATTAAATAAAATTGAAAGCACATGTATCATACAGTTTGTAAAAAAACTATTTTTTTTTTTTTTTGGAAGCAGAAATCTGTGTCTCCTCTCCTTGGGGGTTTAGAAGAGGGATCACAGACGGATGAAATGCAAGTGGCTTCCGACTTTTAGTAGTTTATCTTCTTCAAACATGATATGTTTTGTTACTTTTGTGTTTTCCTGCATACTTTCAAAGTGGTCTTGGGTGTGTTCACTCTGACTGAAGAGATCACGGTATTCCCAATTTGTTAGTTTTTGTGGTGGCACTGTAGAGAACAGTTAGATTTTTAAATATTGAACTTGTACATAAGACACATGTAGCCTCTGTTCTTCCACAGCTCCCTGTGGCTCTAATATTTTATCCTTCATAAATTATTTAATTACGTTACATTAGTCATTATTAGTGCTCTTCTCTTCTCCTTTATTTATAGACACTCTTGGGGGCTGGCGCAGGGCACCTGCAAGGAGGGAGTGATCAGTGGGGGCAAGAAGAGATTTTGCCATAATCAACCCGGCCTTGCTCCTGTGTCTTTCTCCTTCGGCACTGGCATTCCTTTCTCTGCCTGGCCCTTACTAGTGTAGGGGTAGAGACACAGGTATATAGGTGAGCCACTCTGTTCCCTGGTCAAAATAATTATGAGCGTCGAGACTAGACAGAAGTGTCTGGAAACCCAGAGAATCTTTGAGGGGTGGATATCTAGAGAAAGTGAGTTAAGACACTTCTGGAAATCCCCCCAATTCTGCCCTAAATTACACTGAATATTATTACGGAGTAGTTTGGACGAGGAGTGGGAAATCTGTTTTCTGCTCTGTATTATGGGGTCTAACTTAATGTTTGTACTTATTACCCCTTAACGTATAATGTGTGTGTAGTTTTCCAGGAGAACACTATTTCCTTTATGCATGCTTTGTAGCATTACTTTGGGTCATAGTATTTGTGTGTACATGATGTTCTAGGTAGATAAACCACAGAAATTATTCTTAGGAGGGTACCTCAGGGTTTGGGATTTGGGGGAAGGCGTAGGAGTGGAATTAAGATATATTTGAGATATAACTTATGTCTGATAAAATTTGCCAATTTTAAGGGTGTAGTTTGATAAGTTCTGACAAATACAGTTGCAAACAACCACCACCGTGATAAAAGAACATTCCTATTGCCTTAAAAAGTTTCCTTGTGTCCTACGGCTTACCCCCAACCACTGATCTGCTCTCTGTCTACATGGTGTTTGTGATAAACACTTATGCTTAAGCCACCTCAGTTAAGCCAATAAGTGTGTAAATGTTTAAAAAAATCTATATTTGTAAACCTTTAAAAAGTTTAGCATATGTTTTATTTCTTCATTCTCTTGCTACTTTTGGTAATGTTGAGTGATTATCGGAAAGAAGAAATGTCAGAAATTTTAGTGAAGAGTTTATATCAATTATAGCAGAAAAGATTTTTAAATGTCCCAAGTTGTTTGTCTCTTGGAACATAAGGATAATTGTCTCCATTGCCAACCTTTCTTTTTTTCATTGTTGCTGATGAATGAGATAGATTTTTCTAAAAGCATGTAAGTGATGCATTCAGGTCCCTTTCTCTTATAATTATAAATTTTCATTTATATATTTTTATATGGGGAAATACTATAATTTTTCTATTATAGTCTGTTGTACAGGGCTAGAGAGTTCTAGTTCTAGTTCAGTTGAAAACTGATAAAAAATTAAAGGAGATGATATTTTAATCTAAATGTGTTAATGTTAATAATCATTTGGCTGATTTCCTTAACTGTTATATCCATGACAATGTTACACATCTGTGAAATCTGAAAGTTATTTTACATTTGAGATCATCTGCAATCCTGAGTTTGGACCAGATGAACTCAAAATGCCCTTTCAGTCCTGAAATACATAATTCTATGAGGGTTTTTCCCCCAGATATATGTGTGTGCTGGATATGGTGTGTATATATACAGACTCCCCCGCCCCCATACACACACGTGAATCATAAATGAGAAAGAAAAGAGAAAAACCCAAAGCCATTGTACTGTTGGTATTTTAGAGATATTGGTTTAGAAGATTGATTATAAAAATAATTAAAATAGTTTAAAAACATTCTAGACGTTGATTGTGTCAATGAGAAAGTGAAGAAAATGGAAAGCTAACTAATATAGTTTGCTATAGGTGGTCTTACTACCAAAAATAAGGAAGTTATAAGGGCAACAAGAAAAAAAAATCAGCTTAAGCTACCCTTCTTTTACCTCCTTCAAATTGAATGTAACATGATCACTAGCTCCATGAATGCCAAGCTCTTAAATCCTTTGCAGTAACGAGGGCATGTTTTAGTGTTGTCTGAACTTTTGTTTGCACCTGGTGTTACACTTGATCACTGAATAATTGAGTGATAATGACTGTTATTTTTAAACTGAAGTATAACATCAGGGGAGGATGAGAAACACATACCGCCCAACTTCCCAAAGGGAGTAGGGAAAATATTTATAAGTACAGCATGATAGAAGTGTTGAAAGTACATGCAGCCAGCAATGC
This sequence comes from Proteles cristata cristata, assembly GCA_017311185.1. Classification (NCBI taxonomy): domain Eukaryota; kingdom Metazoa; phylum Chordata; class Mammalia; order Carnivora; family Hyaenidae; genus Proteles; species Proteles cristata. The sequence continues at coordinate 149,844 of JAESUZ010003469.1, read as the reverse complement.
AAACTAAGAACAGAAGTCAGGGAATGATTTGTTCTACAGCTCAAAAAATCAGATTCTTTTCTTTATTTCATAAAGATGAAAAATCTGGTAGAATCTGGACACCAGTGAATTGGGATTAGGAAACAATCCTGTCTAACCAAACACCATTATTCAGGACCAAGGACAGGGACACAAGCAAGTCTCTTCACTTAAAGTTTTTTTTTGTTTTTTTTTTTAAATTTCATAGCTGTGCTTTTAAGTTATTTATTTATCTGCTTCATTTATTTATCCAGCAATACATAGTGAGTATTTACTGTGTGACCAAACAAGACAAAACTCTGCTTTCATGGGACTGCATTATCGTGTGTCTCTTTATGAAGTTTGTTCTTTTCTATAATTATATATGCTCATTCTCTTTTTCTGGGGCTTGGCTCTTCCAAGGTACTTCGTATCTCCCATATTAATACCTGTTCTTAGACTCTCAATCTACTTGTCTTCTTCCAGCATACCTATCCTCTCATAGGCTTCTAGAGCCTTCTATCTCCAGCTCTTTTGAGCTTGCTAGAACCATTCTTACCTCAACTTTTACGACCATACTGTGAAAACAATACCTGTTTCCCCTTCTTTTAAGTGACTGTTCCAAAGGTGAATGAAATGTGCTATCAGCAGTGTAGGGTTTAAGCGTCAGTCTGGATCTTGCTGAAGACCAGTCATGTGGAGTTAAATTAGAAAGCAGTGGCTCTTTGATTTATTGTTGCAATGATACCCAGAAACACAAAAGAAGACATAAAGTGTTTCATTAAAAAATATTTATTTGGGTCCCAATCATTTGGAATTTGTTAAATTTGTATGTCTGAGAGGTGATCTGATATGGCAGACAAACGCCTAAATTTGGAAACTAAAAACCTTCTGTTTGACTCCCATGGAGTTGCCACTTACTGGCTTTGTGCCTTTGTTAACCTTACTTAATATCTCTGAACCAAGGTTTCTTCAGAAGTAAGGAGATTGTACTACCCACCTCAGTTCCACTGCAGGGTTTAATGTATGTAAAGCATCTAGAAAAATATATGTAAATTCCCTGCCCTTCTTCTAAGTCGTTTTAATGAATCAAATAAGTAGCAAACTTATTTGGAAGGTTCTACATTTTAGATTTTTCAATTTTAGATTGGCCTTTCCATTGCAGTTCTAGGTTACTCTGCTTTTACTCAGTAGAGTTAGCTTTAGAACTAGAGCGGAAGCAGTACAGAAGAAAATCGTGTCCCTTTGATTTTGGAAAGGAACTAACATTTACTGAACCCTTATAGGATCTTAGGTACTCTGCTAGGAGCTTTGCATATATTATCCTATTTTAACTACAAGAGAAATCGTTTTCAGGGTTTTTTTCAATTTCTGTCTCATCTAGGCTTCTGTGATTTTCACTCATGCCTTTACTCCTGCAACAGCTCCAGTTATGTGCATGTTTGGGAAGAATGCGCGTGGTCCTAGATATTTCTGTATGTTGAGCATACAAAGAGGAGATGGTTATTTATCATCCTTGTAAGGAATACACCATAAATCTCTGGTATCAGAACACAGAATGTTTGTAGGACACAGGTACCATTGTATATATATCTGATTACTTGGAAGGCTACTGGTAGTGATGGCTCTCAGTAGGCATGAGTGAAAATGGAGAACCAGTTTCCTTTTCTATAGCTTATGCCCTTACCAGTGTTTGCTGAGTAGGGTTGTGATTTATTCAGCCTTTTGTATTGGTGTCTCCACCTCTATTTTCTTAAGCCCCTAAAAGAATCAGTTGCTGTCTATGTGTATTATAGCCGTTCTTTCCTTTTGATCCACTGCTATTGTACCCAACGTGATATGATGTACCTACATAGTGTTTAGAATTGCAGAAAGAAAATTAATCAACTTTTGGATGTTAAGAGTGATATTATTTATTCCTTTTGCTTGCCTTGCTTGTATTAGGCTCTTTAGTGCCTTCCTTCCTGCCTGTCTGAGCTCAAGTCATAATATTCCCTGGCATTCACTTTGCTGAAACCATGTTAGTTTCCCTGCTTTACTTGCTTGCTTTTTTTTTTTTCTCTTTCCCTCCCTTCCTTTCCCCTCCCCCTTGCCTCCCCATTCCCTTCCCTTCCCATCCCTTCTCTTCCCTTCCCTTCCTTTGCCTCTCTCAGGCACATTCATTCTTAACTCAGGGCTTTTGTACTTTTTCTTTCTTCTGCAAGGAATTCTTTCCCCAGCTCTTGGTTAGGGCTGTCTCTTGTATGTGTCTCAGTTCAAAGTGTCACCTCCTCCAGGGAGCCTTTTTTATTCCCCTTTCAAAAGTATCCTTCTACCAACTCAGCTTAAGTAATACAATCTTCCTGTATTGTCTTCATCTGCAGTTCTTATTGTTTGTCCTCTGTCTCTGCTGTCCCCACTTGTCAGGCTCAGGGACATTGTTCTCTTTTGTCACTTGCCACATCTTCAGCACATAATAGCACCTGGCATATGTTGTTATAAATGGGCATATTGAGCAGTAGATATTCTCTGGGTAAATAGAAAACAGAGGGCTTCATGTTGGTTGGAATATCCCTGGAGTAAAGTTCTGGGTTCTAGAGCATTTGGGGTTGGAATCACTTTGAGGGGGTTGACCACAGTCTGTCACCTCTGTAGTGTTTCCTTCCAGAACCTTCCTGGCACTTGAGCAACTGTTCCTGAGGCAAATTTTTATCCCTTGGATTCAGTCAAAAGAAAATCAATTGGAGCTAATATTTATCTTTTCCAGAATGAGCCCTGATTTCTGAAGCATGGTAATAGAAAATATCTTATTCTTTTCATGGTCAAACTATCTCCAAGATGAACCAACAAACATAGTCAAACAAACACACGCCGCAGGGATTGTCACTTTAAATACATTATTTCTCATTTGATTCTCTCGTTTTCTCTGAGCAGGGAAGCAGGGCAGGCATTAACGTTTTTGTAAACTGGGAAAGAGGCAGAGTGGTGTTTGAACCTGGACTATCTGATTCCAAGTTCTCCCCTGTGCTCTGCTGCCTCCCTCAGGAGTTCCGTATTTATCCAGTTAGTCACTGTGTTGCTTGCTTTTAAATATTCTGTGAAATTACAAAGTCAAATGGGATTTTGTCCTAAAGAATATATTTTTAAGTACACCAAATTGTTTCTTTGATGTTTATTTATTTACTGAGAGAGAGTGTGTGTGAGCAGCAGAGAGGCAGAGAGAGAGAATCCCAAGCAGGCTCTGCACTGTCAGCACAGAGCTCGATGCGGGACTTAATCTCATGACCTGAGCCGAAATCAAATGTCGGATGGTCAACCAACCAGGCGCCCCAAATACACTAAATTTTTAAGTCATGAGAGTGTGGATTAAGAGTTCTCAAACTTCTGACTTTTTAATTTCACTCTTTCAACTGTTGCTGGGAGTTGAAGGCATGTTTTCTCCGAACATATCTTACTTTTCTGGAACTATTGGGATTACTAAGCGTTCTCGTATTTGTTCTTTTGTACAAACATAATGAAAAAGGCAAGTCTATACTTTATAAAGAAGCAAATGCTTGATAGGAGAAACAACATTCCAAATCTATGACCCCTTCACCACCGATTAAAATTTATTTTAAAAGACTTTCTTATCCTTACTCTTCTTTGTATTACAAATAACCTTTTTGGTGTACTTTAACTTTTCTATTTTATTTTTTTTAAATTTTATAATGTTTTGTTTATTTCTGAGAGAGAGAGAGAAAGACAGTGGGAGCAGGGGAGGGTCAGAGAGAGAGATACAGAATCCGAAACAGGCTCCAGACTCTGAGATGGCTGTCAGCACAGAGCTGGACGCGGGGCTCAAACGCACGAACGTACAAACTGTGAGATCATGACCTGAGCCGAAGTTGAACACTTAACCGACTGAGCCACCCAGGCGCCCCTAAATTTCCTATTTTAGTATCCTGACCTCCGAGCTTTTTATAAGATGCACCTGTTGTGATTAATTACACTCCATATTCTTAACGCTGCTTCTCACACAGTCACAGCGCGAGCTGTGGGATTCCTCCTTGGCCCTGTTTGTCAGCATCACCCCCCAGGCATTCCTGAAAGCATTTTTTGTTTTCTGAGAACCATGAGAAGTTCCACTCAGTCTTGATTTTCTTCTGTTTCAACACTTGGAATCCGCTATTCTCTGAGGAGCTCGGATTCTTTTGAGTAGAGAAGAGTATTTGAGCCCCAAGTTTGGCTACTGTTCCACTCAAGTGCTTCTGGAAGGAAGAAATGACTTCTCCATTAGGTCATTTTAAGGAGAGAGCTGAAAAGATCATTTTTTTTTTTTTTTTGTTAAGGTCACAAGTTCAAACAGCTATTTTCTTTTCTTTTCTTTTTTTTTAAAAATATTTTTATTTATTTCTAGGAGAGAGAGAGAGAGACAGCGTGAGCAGGGGAGGGTCAGAGAGAGAGGGAGACACAGACTCTGAAACAGGCTCCAGGCTCCGAGCTGGCAGTCAGCACAGAGCCCGACGCGGGGCTCGAACCCACGAACCGCGAGATTGTTGGATGCTTAACCGACTAAGCCACCGAGGCGCCCCTCAAACAGCTATTTTCAATTTAAAGCCAGCATTACTAAATCCATTTTTTATTTTCTTCTAATATAAATGTTTATATATATAAATATATATGTATAAATAAATATATACATATATATTTATATAAATTTATGTATATATATATATGTTTCTGCTCAGCACACCTACTCTAGATCTGTAAGGCCCTCATGCTAAGCACTTTTATTTCTTTCTTGCTTTCATCTTTCTGTTCTGTGTATCACTTTACGGACATAAATATTTTGAGATTATCTCAGGTTGTCATAAGAGAAAAGGGAAGGACACATAAAAGAGAACCTTGAATATTATCTTGAAAGTGGAATCATTTTTCTCTTTCTTTCTCTCTCTCTCTCTCTCTGTCTCTCCCCCCCCCCCCCTCTCTCCCTCCCTTCCTCCTTCCTTTTTTACCAAGGCTTGTATCTTTGTTCTTTCTTTTGGAAATGCAAGAATATTTTTTGAGGCACAGGGGGAAGAGGGTGGGTTTCCAGAGTTTGGAAGAATATAGCTGATTTTGTACTTCGAAGCTCCTTCCTCACTGTAACCAGTGACAAATATCTCTGGTTTCTGGGAGGGGAGAACTGGGGAGTTCTTTTCGATTTGCAAATACCATGACTCACCATTACAGCATGAGCTGGGGAACCGTACCTATGGACCTTAGACTTTGGACTTGCCAATTCACATTTAAAGGTTAATTTTATTAATAGAACTGCTACTATCAATCATTACTATCAATGTGTAGTAGGTGGTATGTTAAAAATCTATTTGTTTGACCAGTACCTAGCAGTTAATGTTTCTATGTATCTAAGCATTATGTGGGCTGTGTGTGCACACGGATACACACATACACACGCACATTAGGCCATGCTGCATCATCTGGAGGAATTGTGCGTGGGTGTGTGTGATTGGCAAGTGTGAAATTGAATTTAATATGAGATTCTCTGTCTTAGGTAAAATATTTGAAAGAACGTTGATAGCATAAAGCTGTCTAGCTTTGGAAAAAAATGGCTTCTGTGTTTTGGGAGCAAGAGATCTGAATGTTAAAATTGCATTTAGCTGGCAAAACACTTCCAGGACTAACTGAAGAATTTGGCTTTGGTGGGAAAACTTTAATTTGCCTATAACATGAGGTACAAGTTATTAATTGCACCAAAGATAACACACTAATTAAAAGGTTCATGTATAGTTGTCAGAGGTTACCAGTGCACACTGACAGACTTGGAATAGAAACTAATTATATTATGTTCTCTAAACGGAGTATTTTTACCCGCTAATGTAAGATACCTTATTATAGTGCTGTGTTTTTTTTTTTTTTTTCTTAGCTTGGAAAGAAATCTTTTAGACGTTCTTTGTAATAAAACTGCAATGATAAGCATTCAAACCAATGATGAAGCTGTATAAATAGCTTTCCTTGCAACGTTGGCTTCAAGCATAGTTATAGAGATAATTCCAAGTAAACATTTTTTCATACTTGCAGCTCAGAAGAAAGATCCACAAAAGTGGAACTTTCCTGAACTTGCTTGTCCTGGGTTGAAGAAACATCACAGCAACCAGGATTTTTGGCAATACCCTAACGCTTCTTTTTTGAATTATCTTCTCTATAACAATCGTCTTTTGATTGTTAGGATGCCACAGATTTGGGCTTGTCCACTTGGCTTGCGTTTTAAGCCTCTTAATTGTTACGTCTGTAATATATACTTGTATACGGAGCTATACATGTGGATTTAAATAATGAAACACATTTGATACATAAGAGTACATTTAATGAGAATATTTAAAGAACAATAATAAAATGACCACCCGTTTACCCAGCACCCAACCGAATTGGAAGTTGTCAGGGATTTTGAAGCCCTTGAGGGGTCCTTTTCAGTTGCAACTCCCCCATCCCCACCCCCAGAGGTGGCACCCTCCTGAGTTTTACATTTCTCATTCCCTTGTTTTTCTTGATGGTTTGGCCAGACACCTGGTGATCCCTCGACTATATGCTCTCTGGTTTTGCCTACTTCTCCTCTCCGTAGCAGTACAGTTGTACCGTGCATTGTCTTCTGTGACTTGCCGTTTCCCCCTCGGTATTATTATTGTGACACTCTTATTTGATGCACGTGGCTGTGCGTCCTTGGCTTTCACCGCTCTGTAGGATTCCCTTGTATGAAGACACCACCACTACTGTCAGGGGGCACTTGTTTTGTTCTCAACATTCTGCCATTAGGAACAGCGTCCCCGCACAACATGCAAGAGTCTCTTTGGCTTGTTTACCAAGGGGCAGAACTCCTGGGCTTTCGGGCAGGATCACTGGCTTAGATAGGTCATGGTGAACTGTTTTCCAGAGCGGGTCTACTAGTCTGCACTCCCACCCGGAACCTATCTGTGCTTGACATCTTGTCCAAATCAGTTGCCATAATAACATTTCCAGACATTTGTGGGCTTGCTTATTTCTCTAATTAAATCAAGGGGAAACTTCTTATATAATGGAAGCTTAGAGGAGGTCTGCCTTCATGGCATATTTCTTTGCTTACGGTGCGTAGTCAAAAGTGCTCAATAGTTTTGATCAAATATTTAACATGTTCTGTAACCAACCTGAAACTTACAATGTTGTTTTAGGTACCAAACTCCATAGCTTGTTGGGATGTAGCTGAATCATCGGATTGACTTTCACTCTTTCCTGGGCTTTCTTCTGCCACACAGTGTGATTAGAAGTCACTGTTTTCAAAGAATACAACCTGGATACCAAAAACAGGGAAAATGAAGATAGTGTTAGCCCTGGTAAAATGTAATTAAGATCATAGATAAACTGTGAAAAGTCTGATGTATTTCATTTCCTAGGGTATGACTTCTGGACTTCAGTACTGGTTCCAGATTAACTCATCTCTTGGGTTATCAGTGGCATTCCTTTGCTCCACTAACATGGACGTACTGAGTATATATCATTGTCCTTAAAAAATGCTCTTTGACATCATATTTTTCTCACCATGTCTTTTCCTTGTTTATGGCTTCATTTCTTACTACACTGTGTGCAAACAATTAAGCATAAATGTTGAAATGAAAACGTCAGTGACTTCTGAAAGATTCACTTTCCTGACCTTTATCACAGAAGCTCCCCTGGTGACAAAGAAGGTAGAGAATTCATCTTCTTCAAGGTCACTCAGTTGCTCAGCAATTCTTTATTTTTTTAAAAAATTTTTAATGTTTTTATTTATTTCTAGGAGAGACAGAGAGACAGCATGAGCAGGGGAGAGTCAGAGAGAGCGGGAGTCACAGACTGAAACAGGCTCCAGCTCTGAGCCGACAGTCAGCACAGAGCCCGACGTGGGGCTCGAACCCACGAACCATGAGATCATGACCTAAGCGAAAGTCGGACGCTTAACCGACTAAGCCACCCAGGTGCCCCGCTCAGCAATTCTTTAAAATTCCCTGTTGCTGTTGTTGTTTTTTAATGCAGATTTTGCATCCTTTTATGTAGTGACTCTGTGTTCACTATAATACAGGAGCCATGATTCCCTAAATTGATTCTTTGGGAAACCATCACCTTTAATCCTTACCTCTGAAAATGGTTCGTATGTATCCCAGGTGTCTGTGCACCACGGTAATGGAGTGCCTCACATCACACGTTTCAACAATAAATAGGAGCTGTATGAGACTCATCACCTTGAGGGTCAGTGACAACTTTTGGGGAAGCTTTGAACACTGAGCAGAATTCACATCGCTGTGAGTGACTCTAACTAGGGCCCCCAGCTACTTATAGTCTCCATGATCACCTCCTTTGAGAATCTTGACACAAACAATACGACACTATAAATGGTAGCACTTCTTAGATGAAGTAGATTTAGAAGGACATTCTAAAGAAAGGCAGAGTTCTAAAGAGGAGATGTTATGAGGTGACTTAGTCATGTTCTTGAATCTTTGCAGTGATTGTAAATAGCATCTCATCATTGGAGTCCTCTCCAGTCAGCCTTCTCCCCCGTCCCAATAAGAGTCTTCTCTCCTGTATCTTGTTTATAGCTTCTAAAGGGTCCTTGTTTCTTTATGAACCTGACCGGTATGCTTATGGTAATGAGCATCTTATGGTAGGGGACTGGCCACCATGAGCCTGCGGTTATACCACTGTCTAGAAACCCTCCTTCTTCAAAAGAAGAACTATGAATTCATGAAGCCCTTGAGCTGTATACAGCAGCCACTCTATAAAGCCTCTAATCCTTCTACAATCCAGTTTGATATATTACTTGGTGGGTTGGGTTGAAATGAAGGCACCAATGACTATGTGTTTTGAATTCTTACCTGTAAGAAGTTGTTCACTTTCTTGTTCCAGCCCCTTTCTTCACCTTGGACTTGACTTCTACCAGCTGGGGAAAACGTTCCTCTTTATCTGTTCTGTTTGTTATTGTCTTTGGTAGCTAAACCTTTCGGTGTATGGGTATTAGAACTTGAGCATGCAAGTGCTTTATGCATTGTTTTTAGCATGAGAAGTTTGAATTACACTGCTCCCTAAGCTCTTAGATGTAATTAAAATAGCCTAAGAGTTTAATACTAAGACCCTTCTCCTCTGGTATTTGTAATTTTGACCAGAAGTATCAATTCAGGGCTAAGTTAATAAAATTTATCATTGAGGTTTCAGATAGGGTTAGATAAAAACTGAGACCTTCCTGGAGATTCTGAATTCTTACTGTGATAAGAAATTATTAGCGCATTGAATGTGATTTTGACTGTTTTGCATTCTCCAGAAGGAACTTGGGGCTTATCCATGAGGCCATTCTTTGGACGCCAAAGCAGTTAGTGATTTTTGTGGCAAAATCCAGTCAGCAGCCTCATGCAAACCCAATCTAGTTGTATTGTCTAGCATAATCTGTAATTATTCCCGTGCTTCCAAATTATCAATCAATTTGTTTAATGCTTAGTTTGGAGACCCTGGCATTCAGAATTTATTATAGCTAAGGAAACAAGCAAATAAGTAATCCCTCTGAAGCAGGAGATCAGCCAGATGATGATAGTTGTTTGAGAGATTCATAAAATCAGAACTTTTGGTGGCATCTATTAATCATTATACCTTAGCGCATTGACTAAAATGGCTACTGTCATTTTAGTGGTAAGACCCCGGGATTCCTATCCGGGCCTTTTCTTGCTCACACATTGCCCTCCTTACCTGATCCTCACTATCCTGCTGCTTTCAAGGTTTTACATCTTTAGTACATTACCAGGGACTGCTGTCATCTTGGACTGCTTTCGTCTCCTCTTCCCATTTCCCTAGATCGAGCTCCTCGTCTTGCCTTGGCCGTCTCCACAGACGTTTAGTCCCTTTATTCCCTCGTGAGGCAAACCACATGTCTTCCCCTCTGCAGATCTCCCCTGGGCTTCGAAGTGCTGGCATGCGAGCAAGAGAGAAAGTAGAGCTGAATGTGCCCCGTAGCTCACGTGTGTACATGGGGGGCTGTGGGCACACTGACCTTTCCTCACGCGCCCCATTTTAGACCGTGAGCTTACTGAGGGAATGTACTTTTTCATTGCTTCTCAACAACAAACAGGACTGCACAACTCGGTTGACCTATGCTGGCCTCATGTTCAATTTTGCTAGAAGAAACTCCTTAATCCTTGTGTTTTCCTGACCTGTTACTTGTTAAATATCTCCTCTCGTGCTGCAGTGAATAGGATAGTGGTGATTCTGCTGGGGAACAAATACCAACATATGACCACTTGATTTGTAAATCAGCAAAGGCAACCTCAGAGCGATGTGTAGTTGTTGGGCACGTTTGTTCTTGGGGTATCACTGTGCCGCTTCCCCAAACGCAACGTTTAGTTCAAGTCCTGTTGTGACGTAGCCGCTCTGTTCAGTTACTTTCTATGTCTTCTTCGGGTGTGTGGGAAAAACGCATTGTATGGAATTTTCTCTGGAAAACCCATCGATGCAGTTCACCCGTTAACTATTATTTTCTGTTGTCTTTCTCTTCTGTAAAACATTAGGAGTCTCGGGTTTTATTTCCATTTGGAAACTAAGGCCAAAATTTGCCACCTCCCTCCCTGCTTTTACCATTTTCATTTGCTTGCTTTTTGCATCTGAGTACATCTCTGCTTAGTTATGTTGGCATTGGGCTGGGTGTTTTTTAATACAATCAGAGATAAGTTAGAAGAAAATTGATGGCAGTAGTTGTGATGGCGTGAGTGGCGGGGTTATGCTTTCCACATTTACTTATCTGGTTCTCACCATGAATGATACAGGATGGTCATCATCTCGACTTTCTAAGTGAGGACAGTGGCACTTTGAGATGGTCACTAGCCCGGGTTCACACAACTCGTGTGGAACCTCGCCCTTTGTTTGACGTCATAGTCCAGAGTTCTTTCTTCATCCTGCATTTTTCTACTTTCCAAATTTGTTAGTGAACAAACATAATTTTTATGATGTAAAGAGTGTGTAAACATTAATCTTTAAAAGAAACTAAATACCTATGAACAATGGTTTAAACCGTGGGTCAGCCAACTAGGGCCCAAGGGCTAGTTTGCCTGTTTTTGTCAATAAAGTTTTATTGGAACGCTGCATGCATGCTCATTCATCCATGTACCATCTGTCTTCTGTGGTTGCTTTCGTGCTTCATCAGGCAGAGTGGATGGCCCACAGAGCCTAAAATATTGACGATTTGGTTCTTTAAGAAAAAGTTTGCCAATTCTATTTAAAGTAATATGAAAAAATGCATTGTTATCTTTATTAGAAGTATTCATATTTTACCAGCAAGCCAATGTTATACTTAATGTAAGAAACACTATTGTTTGACAGTGTTTTCAAAACAGTGTTTTCAAATTCCCAGAAACTGAGTTACTAAGATTAGTCTTCAGTAAGATATCATGGAATTCTTAAGTTGGTTTCTCAAGAAAAAATTTTTTGTAGTGATTGTAGTGATTGTAAAATACTTCCTCTGCTCTTAGTTTTGTTAAAAAGCTGCATTTGAGAGCTCTTTGTAAAGTTCTGCATTTTTGACTACAGTGTAAGTAATTTATTTGGTCAAACTTCAATACTAAAGATTTTCTTAGAAACCTCACTGTTTTTCATTAAACATGGCAGCATGGATCTGAAAATTGTTTCCTTTTCTTGAAGATCTGTTCTTGGAGGTTTGGCTTGTATTTACTGCTGCTTATCTTATTGGAAACTGGCTTTCGGGCTGATATATAAGGGAAGACATTTTAGAAATAAGAGTTAAGCTTGAAGCATGGAAGACTGGGGCTTTTTCCACTAATGTTAGATATTTTCTCCTAGTTTTTACTGTGAAATCTTGTTCCTGAATGATTGTCGCTTTCGTTTTTGTACTCCTGGTACTCTACATAGGCTGGCAAACAATGGGCACTCGAGAGATGCTTAATTATTTTGTCTTATGGAGGGTTGGAAGGAACGTTCAGGAAAAAAATGGACTTGTAGTATCTCAGGATATCATGGATTGATAAACCACCTGGGGGATGATTTCCCCCTCTCCCATCGCTGATAGGGCCCAAATTGTATTTGGGGGGGATTCAGATGACAGGAAACTGCAATATTCTCTTTCCCTTTTCTGTCACTTCCGAACTCAAGTAATTGTAGGATTTCAGTTGAGAAGCGTCCATTCTACCCCAGGAAGGAAGGCTGAGGGTACCTCGGTTGGTGGCATGATCATTTCTTACAGATTATTCTAAATAGGCGAGGTTGTCAAAAGGACTCCGTTAAGATGAGTGGCTTGGGACAGTGGTTTCCCCAGTTTGGTTCCTGGAGCTCAGGGGGTGACCTTTATGACTGGAGAAAATGTTAGTAATTCTGTATTTTCAATCATCCTTTCTTATTACAATATTTGAGTTTTAGAACATTTGCCAGAGGATAGCAGTTGTGTAGAGAACTGACAAATAAATCTGCGTGTGTTGGGGGTGGATGCCCAGTTTTGAGAGAGCCCATACAGTCGCTCACAAGAGTGTACACTGTGGAGCCCACTCGTCCATATTACCATGCAGCTGTGGCCAAGGTGCTCAGTTTGTTCTTCTGTAGAATGGGTATAATGACAGTACCTGTCTCCTTGGTGGTTGTGACGAATTAATGAGTTGCCCCGTGGAAAGGGCTTTGGACTGTGTTTGGCACGATGGCAGGTAATACGAAGGTGTTAACTATTATTATTTATATGAATGTCATTAGTAGAGGCATGTAATGAAAATAACTGGAGACTACTTATTTAGAATTTAGGATGTCAGAATCCAACCGTGCCTAGTTTGAGCGCAGATTTTCTTTGTGTGTGATTGTGAACAGGTGACTTAACCTCTCTGAGCTTCGATCTCTGAGCTTTAGCTACAAATGAGAATAGCAATAATAATAATAAAAATAATAAAAATACCATATTTCAATGACTAAGGCCCACATTTTTTTTTTCACATTGTAACATGTCTTTAGTTGGACTTTTATCTTACAATCAGTGGTGTCTTAGATTTTGTGAAATGCGATAGTTTCTACCTCCTAAGATACTGGTGAAGGGTAAATTACCAATGGGAGGAGATTCACACAATGCTTAGTGTACAGAAGGGGCTAAGTAAATACTGTTATTAAGACACATTGGCACATGGATTATTCTAAAAGGAAAGTGCAAAAGCAAAACGCAGTGGCAGTGAGTGGAGGGTTTCGGAGATCAGCCCTTGATTTCTAGTAGGAGTGTAACTCTCAGCCTTCACGACTCTTGGAAATGCAGCTGCGGTGCCCTGCATGAGAAAGTTGGCAGCATGTAAATGTTCCTGAACTCTTCACGAAGCAGTCCAGCGTGATACCATTGGTTCGTGCTGATCAAATACTGCTGAGATAGTACCAGTACCAGTCAGTTAGCACGCTATTTGTTGATGACAGGGCTGCGTCAGGAGTTCACTGCCTGTGCTGAGCGGGTGATGTGCGTGGGGTGTACCTGTTTTATTTATGCAGTCCTTGGTTTTTGTTCACGTTGTGGTGCCGTCTCCTCCAGGAACAGATGTTTATATTTTTTCTTAAATAGTTTACTGTCAAGTTGGTTTCCATTTAACACCCAGTGCTCATCCCAACAAGTGCCCTCCTCCATGCCCATCACCCCCCTTCCCCTTTCCTCCGCCCCCATCAGCCCTCAGTTTGTTCTCAGCATTCAAGAGTCTCTCATGGTTTGTCTCCTTCCCTCTCCCCAACTGTATTTCCCCTTCTTCTCCCCCATGGTCCTCCATTAAGTTCCTCCTAATCCACCTATACGTGCAAATGTATGATATTTGTCCTTCTCTGCCTGACTTATTTCACTCAGCATAACACCCTCAAGTTCCATCCATGTTGCTACACATGGCCAGATTTCATTGTTTCTCATTGCCATGTAGTATTCCATGGTATAGATAAACCACATCTTCTTGATCCCTTCGTCAGTTGATGGATGCTTGGGCTCTTTCCATGATGTGGCTATTGTTGAAAGTGCTGCTATGAACATTGGGGTCCATGTGCCCCTATGCGTCAGCACTCCTGGATTCCTTGTGTAAATTCCTAGCAGTGCTATTGCTGGGTCATAGGGGAGTTCTAGTGTTAATTTTTTGAAGAACCTCCACGCTGTTTTCCAGAGGAGCTGCACCAGTTTACATTCCCACCAACAGTGTGGGAGGGTGCCCGTTTCTCCACGTCCTCGCCGGCATCTAGAGTCTCCTGATTTAGGAACAGATGTTTAAACACACAAAGGGAATATGCAGATACAGGGTAAAATTTGATGTGATGTGGCTTCCTTTGCTAGCTGAACATTAGCAAGTTATTTCTCTTAGGCCTCTTAAATATAGCAGAATCTCTTTTATTGGGAGAAGGAAAACTTGTCCTGCCAACCCTTCTCCAGTTCCAGAATGTTCTGTCTTTGCAGAGGGGGAGTACTTCTGGCCTACATAAAAGTATTCTTTCTTGAGTTAAGCCAGAAGCAAAAATTCAGTTGTCACTTTGAAGCCAGTGCCTCTTGTGTTGAAGCCAAAGATTGGTGCTTGCCTTGGTTTTCGCCTGTCTCAGACATCTCATGCACCCTCAGAAACTGGAAAAGAAGTGATTCGGGAAGAGCTTTTGTAAAGGGCCTTGCATCTTTACCTCCTACATGGGTGGGCGGAGGGACAATAAACATGGCGTCCAGCAGCTTCTCTGCCCACGACCTCTACCTGGCCAGGCAGGTCTCTGTTTGCAGCACTAGGGAAAGTGTATATTAAGCTCGGTAAACCCTCAGGTGCAGGTGCACGCTCTCTGCCTGCTGCATGTATCCTGAAATGGGTCTTCAGTCCTTCCAAGACTGCAAGGGAGGAGGTTGGTTTAGAAACCATCATGAGGTTTACACCCTTTTCGTTTGGGGTGGAGGACAGGGAAAAAAAAGTGGGGGCGGGGCTTTGACCAGAATCCTGCAGGCAATTGGACTTCATCATTTTGTTTATTATGGATTTTTGGAATCCACCTGGTCCTCCCTATCTGGTTCCAAAACTGATGGATCCTTCATACCTTCCGTAGCGTTCTGTCATTTATGGCGCTCTTTGAATCAGAAAGCGGCACACTGACGCTACCCTCGAATGTGGCTTCATTAACACCGTGAGTCTTTGCAACACAAGCCATCAAGGAAAACGAAAGGAGTACCTCTCCAATAATTCACAAGCACTGGGTTTGGGATATCGATCCAAGTAAATGCCGCCTGGCTTCGTGTAAGCAGCTGCCTGCCTTGCTAAGACTGGTGAGGGGGAGCCCCCTGATTCCCTTCTTGCCTACTGGCTTTCTAATTTTTCCCCTGTGATCGTAGTTATAAAACCTAATTTCCAGGGGGTCTTGTGAATCGTATTAGTAGCTTTGTGTTATAATAGCAATTTTATATTGCATCGGTATTCATTTTCACTATTACGGAATAATCAAATCAGCACCTCTCTTATTATGCCGTTGAAATAGAAAATAATGGGGCTGTAATGTAAAACTGCTAATGTGATGAAACCCGCTCATTGTGTTAGGGTAAGAATGCCCTCCTTTCTTGTTCCAGCTCACTTGAAACTGTGATTGAGGAAGGAAATGGAAAGCATTTCTACATCTGTGATAAGGCCCGCATATATCCCTTCATTTGGATACCTAATTGTCTTTTTCCCACCCCACCCCACCCCGCCCCGGCCCAGGGGGTGCTCGTCCATCGATCCCCTCGGAGGCCTCCCCTGCCACCCTGGCCATGAGCTGGCGAGCAGGGAGCCGCACGGACCTGCCTTGCAACCGTGGTTTCCCTTTTAATCATAAGTAATGTTTGATGTCTCTTTGCATCCAGAGGAATTGTTCGCACCCTCTTTCATGCTCATTGAGGGCCTTCTTCTGGGTTTAGGGGAAAAAAAAGAAGAAGAGCACGTTTAGGCTACATTGTTAGAAAGTACAACAAGCCCCCCAAAGGTTCTGATTTGACAGGGATGTTGGGAGGCAGGTCAAGTGACTGCCTAATGAAGATGAATGAAGAAAATTGCTGGTACCAGGATCAGGCGGGGGCTCCAGCCCAGGTTGTTGAAAGTGTGATGGAATCTCATCGCTCCATTTATCAGTGTCATATTTGGGCTAAAAGTGAGCAGTATTGTTCTCATTTCTCCCAGATGGATAGGTCAACTTTAATATTTATTGCTCTTGTAGAACATTTGTTTGATGTATTTCCATTAGCTAGGCAATAATAGAAAAGCAGTGGAGAGAAACATAAAACAGTTCCCTTCCTATTCAGTTGAAATACAGCGTACACTAATGTGTAACTACGGCTTGAAGTGCCATTGATTTCCCCCCTTTTGGTTGATGACATGATTGTATATATTAAAGATTCCCATGAAAATAATGGGGAGGCAGCATAATGTAATATACATTGAGAGCAGCTGGCGGGGTATAAATTGTGTTGTCTTTTGATTTTTCACGATTTGGCCATATAATTGGTGAGTTTCTCGTGGCTATATATTAAACTCGTAGCCCGCCATCATCTTTTAGGATTGGGAATAATGTGCAATAGATCGCCTCGTCCTCCGGATTCTACGGCGAATCTCAATAAGGCCCGTGTTTTCTTCCCATTACTGAGCGAATTGTTTTCGGTCGCTGAATTAGGTTGATTTTTTCTTTATAGCTTTGGAGGAGAAAACCACCCTTGTTGTAAAGAGTATTTTCCCTTATGTTTTGAATACATTGAAGATAAGACCCTGAACACGCCAAAGAATTGGCCCTGCAAGGACATCTACGTCCGAATCCATTAGCTGAGGCTCACGTTTTGCAGGAATCTGGTATTATTTTATACCGCGGAGCAAACCTAGCTCTTCATGAGGAAGGTGTTGTCTTAAGTGCAAAGCAAACATCCTAGCCATATGTTTCTATAATTTAAATTAATTTGGTACAGTCATACTGTTAATCTTCAGTGACTTGTTGATTGGCATTTTGCAGACATATTTCTGGAAGGCTCCCAATACCATTTTCTGCAGCCTTCCTGGCAGTAGCAAAGAGCAACATTTCCACAAATTGGAATCTTGTACAGCACTGGGAAGCGAGCCAAGATTTAAATTAGACAATAACCTCTGCTCTGTATATAGCTTCTATTCTCCAGCTTGAGGCAGAGTGATTTGTTAATACAGTCAGCCCTGTAGCATATAATAGACTGATATATGAGTCACTCCTTGGCAATGTGTGTTTCTTAAATTTATATAGATTGAACAACTGGTTGGTAATGTACTTGGTTACAGTTGTACAAACAATAACTATTAGCAGGGCCGAAATGGGCCCGGAAAAGGCTACGGCGGGCCGGTGTGTGCGAGGGTGCTGAAGCATTGCCGAATTTCAGAATAATTCCCCTTTCGAGGCTAAGGGAGACTCTATTTCATAAACATGAGTGTGCTTTTTTAGCAAAGTAGCAATAAAAGTTTTATGTTATAGTTTTCCTGTTTCTCATTTTCTATTTGTTTAAAATTGAATTGGGGAACCCAGTTTGCTTCAAAAATTAAAGTTAACATCAGTTTTCGTGGGATAGGATAATTTGGTGGCAGCGTTCGTGTGTTTGTGCCTGTGTGCGTGTGTGCGTGTGTGCGTGTGTGTGTGTGTGTGTTTAGCATTCTCCCCTTCTTTTAAAAGAACATCGGTGGAAATGCGGATTCTCCATCCTCCCCACCCCCCAGGTTGGATTGGTGCTGGCATTAACTGTTTGCAGGTTGAAAGAGATCTTTCTGGACAGCAGCGATCTTTTCTTAAGGGAAAAGCTTGTGCTCCAAGTTCAGTTCATGTTTATTTAAAAGATTAAAATCAGTAGACCAGATCTCACTTTTTTGTCCCCAAGAAAATTGATTTTGCTCCCCGTAAAAGTGGGATCTGAAAGAGGATATTCAGGGATACGCAAATAGAGGCGATGTCGAAATCTGTTTGTGCAGCTGAAGAGCAATAATGTTTTTACCGCCGAGCATTTACTTAGCCTTGGTGTGAAGATTTCTGGACAGAATCGGCACCTGTGTGTAGAGAGCACTTCTTTTCGAAGGCAGAGGAGATCGTTTTGATCTGAAATGTTCTAATGTCTTTTTTTTTTTTTTAACTTATGCCAACTCGAGCATTTATAAAATAACACACCCTGTAAATATTGAACAATACAAAGACATCTTTCAAAACAGTTTATAGTATGTTGCGTGTGCTCAGTGGAAACCAGGCAGTCGTTAGTGGCAAATGATATGCCAATCAAAAATTATTATTGCGAGTATAACCTGGTATAATGCAGTGTCTTATCTGGAAGTGTCAACTTGATGTAAGCCAACTCTTTGTCTTTTAAAGTTAAGCTCTTGTTTGCCCTCAGTTAAGTCTGTTTCCCAAAGGCTCATTTGAATTGCATAAAGGATAATCTACTTGACAGTTTTATACATTTAAACAATCTTGATTATATGGTATTTTACATGTTTTTTTAAGCTCCCAGTTACTATGTTATGTAGGCTTTTAAGTCTTCAGTTAAAAAGAATGAGAAAAAAACCTCATAGGTAGGATTCCGTACTCTTTTGTGAGCAGCACTTAGTAAAACGGGGTAGAGGGCCTCTTTCCACCAGCCTGCGGTTCACGGTGGGACTGTCGGACCGTTGTTGATGATGGGGTGCGGGTCGTTGGCAAAGTCTCTCGGGGCAGAATTGTAGTGAGAATACATGAAAGAGAGTGTGATACTCAAGTTTCACTATACTGAAATAGAGATTTATGCCTAATCTTCTGCCTTCCTCCTCCTCCTCCCCCCTCCCCCCCATGACAATCTAGAGAATTTCTAGGTGAATTTTGGGAAAAGTTTTAGGACCCAGTGCCTTGCTGCAAGAATCTGGAGATCATAGATGTGCCAGCTGGGCTCTGGAAGGGCAGGGGTGCATATAAACACGGAGGTGCTTGTGAAGAGTGCACCATCTGGCAAGAGACAAGCTGCCTTCAGTCACATGCGCGTGTGCTGGGTGACTTTTGAACAAGCCCCTAAACTTCTCTGAGAATCCGGTGCATCTGAACCAGGAGAGGTAGTCGTACTTCCCTCATAGGGCTGTGGTCAAGGCACAGTGTCCTGAAACTTGCCAATAAACGTCGCCATTCGTATGGTCTCTCCCTTAGATGTTGTAGAGCCAGTGAGGTTTGGAAACGCTGATTCCGAGTGCGAAGTTTGGTACCTAACCTTCCTGTCTCTGCCAAATGATTTGCCAAATGATTTGCTAATTATTGGTGAAGAGTCACATGGCTATTCTCCGCGTCTCCGACAAACCTGCTCTTCAAATTTATCTCCAGTGCATCCTGAAGAGAACTAAGGCCCCCGGGAACTACATTTTGAGGCCTAGGAAGACCCCTCCCCCCTTTCCAGAAGCACTTTCTCAAGTCTTGACTCATTGGAAGACCGTATGATTGACGTCTTCGAGATACAGGGGGTTTCTTCGCATCTCTTATCAGCTGATGGGCAACAGTCTTGTAAGGCTAAGTTCAGTATTACCTCTATTCCATAGACAAGGAAATGGGAACCCAGAGGATTTAAGGAACTTGGGAAGAGCTTAGGTCTCCCCAGCTGGCAGGTAGGATTTGAACCCATGTCCCCCAGACTACCCACCTTTTCAACCACAGAAGGATTTATTAGCTATCGCTTCTTGTAAGGTACTAAGGACGACGTTGTCATAAATGAGCTAATTAGACCCTGTTGGCCAGTGGACATAAACTCTCACACCCACTGTCATGTGTCCCAGGTGGATGGATTGTCCCAGGAAGTGAAGCCAACTAAAAATAACCTCCACTCTCCTCCAGTTATCCTGTGATCAGGTTGGCAGAAACTTTGCATCTGATGTTAAGTACTGAATAAATATTTGCCGAGGGAGGGATTGAAAGATTGATCTAACCCGATGCAAGCGAATGGCAACGTAAACAATATACGTGTCCAGAGGATGATTTTTGCTGGCAGTTTTTATTAGATGAATTTGGTCAGAGACTTGAATGACATGAAGGCCACAGGATGATCTAAGTAATGTAGAACCATTGGGATGGCCCCAGAACGTACGAGAAGTAGGAGTAAACAGGAGATGGCCTCCCCTTGGGAATAGCCCAGTGGCTGTAACAGATAGACCCCAAATGGGTAATGAGGTACGCATAATAGAGGCGTATTTCTCATCCACCTGTACAGTTCAGGGTTGGTCTGGTTGGTGGTAAACCTAGGCTGATGGAGGCCCTGCTTTTTTCCCACCAGCTGGGATGGAAAGTGGGAGCCACCCTGTGCTTCTCAACTGCTTTGGCCCAGAAGTGCCGCACATTCTTTGTGCCCACACTGCAGCGGCAGGAGTGTGCAAGGGAGCTCTTTGCACGGCCTCACCACAATGCAAGGGGGTCGCCAGTAGTTCTGCCCAGTGGACCGCGAGGAGCCTGACTTTCAGAAAATAATTAGCTGTGGCCGCCACAAATGACAAGCAGATTTGTTTGCTAGTGTTAGAGGATCCTTTGGGGAGTTGGGAGAAGAGATTGTAAAATTCTTCCCAAACCTGTAGATGGAAAGGTTCTTGGGGAGTTTTGGATTATCAGTCAGGAACTGTCTGCGCTCCTAAGATAGAACATTCAAGCCTTTCCGTGTTGCTGGAGATAAATGTTTAAAGAGCACGTGCCTGCAGGGAGAGGTAGAAACACCAAGAAAGCATCTGAAGTATTGACATTGACTAGGAGGGGTGTGGCGATGACTGAAGGGCCCTGTGTAGATAACTATGCTCTTAAGTGGACGGGAGTTTGGGAGATATTTACCGCCTTTCTTCCAAATTAGGGGGAGGGCTTTGTAAGAAAGGTGGGGTTTCAAGAGGCAGAAGCCAAGGCGTCGGGTGTTTGGAAAAGAAGGCAATGCTGTCCAACCAAGGCACAGCTGTTAAGAAGATTCCCTGGTGGACCGGGATGAAAATACAACACTGAGGATGTTTCCTTGGGAAGAAAAGAGGGGTTGAGAAGGACGAAGAGAGTATTTGAGGTTGTCCAACATGGATAACCAGGGGTTTCTGTTTATTCCTGCCAGGAAGGAATTCTCTTCAAATTTTTTTTTTTAAATATTTTTATTTATTTCTAGGAGAGAGAGAGAGAGATAGAGACAGCGTGAGCAGGGGAGGGTCAGAGAGAGAGTCACAGACTGAAACAGGCTCCAGGCTCCGAGCTGGCAGTCAGCACAGAGCCCGACGCGGGGCCCGAACCCACAAACCGCGAGATCATGACCTAAGCAAAAGTCGGACGCTTAACCGACTAAGCCACCCAGGCACCCCAAAGGAATTCTCTTCAGATGATATTTAGTATAAAATGTGCTTACTGCTTTTCATCACCCTGTCGTTTACTGATAACGTATATTTTTTAACCTCTCCTGGGAACCCGCCATTACTACTTTGACTTTATGGTCTACTTTACGGATATGCTGAACGTGTAAAGATTGTAGCTCTCACTCTTCCAAAGAGCCGGGTTCTCAGAGGGTCGGTGGTGCATGTGGGCTTGAGTGTATCGGGGTGTCCAAGGTTAAATATTTCTTAATGTTTCCTTAACATTTGTTTCTTCCCCTGCACTTTATTCTGCGTGAGTTGCCGGGAATGCGGCTGCTGAGTCCCTGTCCCTTTTGCCCCAGTGAGAAGTCACCAGTTTACGTCCCCTTTTCCTTTGCAAGTCCGTGCTGTGCAGGTGTGAGCATTTAACGAAGCACCGAGAAGCTTGGTTCTGTCCACTTGTTCTGTGTTCAGTGAAAGTACAAAGTACATATTTGTTTCGCTTGTAGGTATAAAGGGGAAAAAACCCACCTGTTTTGCCTTCAGAAAAATTCTTTTGATCTGACTGCTCTCAGAACGAAAGCTGGGGTGAACTTTTTTTTTTTTCTCTCCCGGTTGGGTTGTCTGATCTACCTTGTGCCTCTCATGCAAACAAAATTGAGAGTTGAAAGACTCCACTCTTGAGGAAGAAAAAAATGAAGATGCTTTTCATCATTCTGCAAATCAGAAGCAAAGATATGGCCTTTTATTTTTCTTGTCATATCCGATAACACCTGGTAACGTTTGGAGCCCCGACTCAGTTGGGAAGGGGAAGAGTGACTTAATGTTGATTGGCCATCTGTCTTTGGTCCCAGATACAGTATAGGAAAATGCAGCTTCTCAGGAGTGTTCTGCATCAAAGGAAAACTAAGGATTTTTTTTTTTGGTAGTTTAAATTAAAAAAATGTTTTTTTAACGTTCACTTATTTTTTAGAGAGAGAAGGAGACATAGCACGAGTGGGGGAGGAGCAGAGAGAGAGGGAGACACAGAATCTGAAGCAGGCTCCAGGCTCTGAGCTGTCAGCACAGAGCCCAACGCGGGGCTCGAACTCCTGAACCGCGAGACCTTGACTTGAGCTGAAGTCGGATGCCCAGTCGACGGAGCCACCTAGGCACCCCTTTTGTTGCAGTTTTAACGGTGACTGGCGTCAGTAGGTCCTTTAAAATGTTTTCAGAATATTGCCAGAATAATTTGATACCCAAATTCATCATACAGATCCATTGCTCAAAATGGCTCTGATTATAAAGCCGGGAACAACTGCGGGAGTAATATTTCAAGGACAGTCTTTGTCATGTCAAGGGAGCCTCTCCGAGCCGTTCAGGTGGGGACTCTTTCAAAAGCTGAACTTCCTATTGCCCCCGGCAACGTGGCACACAGCCCTGAGCACAGCTTGGCATATGGCCGTGGGTGTCTTCTTTCGTGAGAGACCAGAAACATTCAGAAAAGTTGTTAGGGGGACATTGAAACATACTGGCGCGTCATCGGATTTTTGATGGGAAGCCCCAACCCAAGCGTTTGCGCCTCTGTTTCCCCTCCTGAAGGGTGAAGATTACACTGTTAATGGCCTCACGGGGTCATTTGTTCGTTTATGCAGGAAATATTTATGTGGCACCTACCACGTTCCACCCAGCGTGTCTGGGATTCAGAACCGAATAGCGAACAAAAAAGGAAGCAGTTCCAGTGTGACATTTACAGCCGACGGGGAGGGGACAAGCGCGTCAGGCAAATAATTATCCAAGAACGTAGGAAACCACAACTGTGAAGCTCAGACAACATCTGACACGGCACATACTTACCACTCAGTTCATTTGAGCTCTTGTTATAGTAAGTATTACAAAGTAAGTCCCATGCGGGGGACACACCCAGACGAGAAACCACTGGCCCCACTTATTTGACACAGATGTGAGTCTTTAGCTGTGCAGAAGATGACGTGTCTCATAGAAGGGCTCACACGCTAACCAGGGAAATGGACACACAGTCATAATGTGAAAAACACACCTGGGCATCTGGGCAGCAAGATCTGTAAGAGGGGAAGGCACTGGTAGAGGAGGGACTGGCAGAACCAAGACGTGAAGGATCATGGGAATAAAGGGGGTAGGGTTGACAGCGGGGGAGGGGAAGGGAAGGAGGCTGTATAGATAAGGTGATGTCCGTCCGTGAATGGCTTTTTTCCCCTACTGAGGGAAAGAGCTTGAATTCAGTAAGCCTTGGGCAGCCTTTGGAGGATTTTTTAAAAATAATTTTTTAATGTTTATTTATATTCAAGAGATAGAGACAGTGTGAATGGGGGAGGGACAGAGAGAGAGCAAGACAGAATCCGAAGCAGGCTCCAGGCCCTGAACTGTCAGCACTGAGCTCGATGTGGGGCTCGAACTCACAAGCCGCGAGATCACAACCTGAGCCAAAGTCGGACACTTAACCGACTGAGCCACCCAGGCGCCCCTGGAGGATTTTTAAGCCTCACAAGGATACCCATGATCAGATTTCCATTTTGGAGGACTAACCCTACAGAGAACTGATTATGTGAAATATGCCATGCCCAGGCCTTGGCATACCCTGTAGCTGTTAAAAATCACATCTTTAGGGGCGCCTCGGGGGCTCATTTGGTTAAGCGTCCAACTTCGGCTCAGCTCATGATCTCACAGTGCATGGGATCGAGCCCGCTTCAGATCCACTGTCTGCCTTCCCCTCTGCCCCTCCCCTGCTTGCACTCTGTCTCTCTCAAATAAACTTAAAAATAAAAATCACATCTTAGAAGGTAACAGCGAGGAAAATGGTTGGGGAATATCTTTAAGTCTAAAAAGTACTAAATAGACACTTTGGTCCCCATTTTACTTTCAAGATTATGGTATATACATTGTGGAGAGGAGAGATAAGATATGCAAGCATTATGTGAAAATATTAAACGGTCCTACTGGGCGGGGGTGAGAAATGCTTTTCCTGAGAGTCCTAGGCTTCAGATTGTCCACTGTTCTACCATGCGATAAAAATGTCTAGAAGATGAATTGAGAGAAAGGTAACTGCAGACAGAGATTAGAAGGGATCTAATCTGGACTGGAATCTGAGGGCTGGGTGGCGCTGGGAAGTTGAGAGAGTGGTAGGTCACGTGAGGAGAACATGTCTGCGATTGGTCAAGGAGTCTCTGCTTTGGGTTTGTTGAGTGTGAGCTGTTGGTAAGACGCCCATGGCGGTTTTCAGAAGGAGTTGGAACATCGCAACTCAGCACGACGACTGGTATTTAGACTGGAAGAGATCTGGTGGTGGTTGACACATCGGCCGTGATGAATGATCTGAGCATGTGTTAAGAAGAAACTGAGAAACCTTCAGGGGGCTAAGAAAACTGTCTGCGAGTAACTGGTTCCAAACGAAAATACTCTTTCATAAAAGGGATGGTTGAAAATGTCAGAGGAGGAAAAGCGACCGTTCGAGACCCGAGAGATTGCGGGGAAGTGTCCGTGGGATTCGGTAATTAGGAGTCCGCGGTGTGCTTAACGACAAGCAGTTCATTAAATGGAGGAAGACGGATGGCAGGAGGGTTAGGGGTGAATGAAAGATCAAGGTGTGGAGGTGGAGCTGGGTTAGTGGGGATGGGGGAAGGAGGCGGGACTAACGTGGGAGAGACCCAGTGGTCCCCGTGGTTCCCCCTCCCCCCGGGGATGAACAGCGTTGGAACATTTTTGTAAACTGAGGGAGGAAGCAGCCGGGTGGGAAAAGCTGAAGAACCAAACGAGAGGTGAATTGATGGAGCCTGTCTGGATGCCGGTGGGACTTCCAGTAGCCCTGGAGGGATGCCCTTTTCCTGGCAAAGGAAGGAAAAGGATGATTCAGGGTGCTGGTTTGGGGGTGACAGTTGAAGAATTCAGCTGATGGCCTCTGTATTTCTCGGTGAGGGACAGAGTTCTTTAGCGGAGGATAGGACAGAATGCTGGAGGGGAGGCGGGGCGGGGGGGAAGGGGAAGGAAGGAGGGAGGAGAGAATTTGGTAGAGCTGCTCTAGGAAATGAATAGGACGAGTTACAAGGGATTGCCGAGTGCTCACCGGGGCTCTTCTGAGATCAGAAACCTAATAATAAAGAGATAGATCATGCCTTTTGGGACATACACATTATTGGTGCTCATGTCTCCAAGGCTTATTTTAATCCTTTGCGTGTATATATATGTGTGTGTGTGCGTGTGTGTGTCTATTTATATATTCTGTAATGAAGGCTCAGTGCACCTTTGTCAAATAAATGCGTCGGTTGTAGATTTGCAGACCATTTGGGGCGGGGAGGGGGTCTATTTCTTGGAACCCAAGTAATATAATGTTAAGACTCGAATCCCTTTCGCTTGTTACGTTTCACTTCTATGACCTTTCTTTTCTTTGTCTTCAGTTGGTATTTCCTCTTCCGCTTAAAAAAAAAAGTTCACAGAGAATGAAAAGATACATCCAAACGCTTAAATTGTGTCCCTCTGCTGATAAAGCATACTCCCCGCCAAGAGTCCCCGGGGACAAGATGGTCCTTGCCCTTAAGCTTCCAATGTAGTGGGAGACGTGGGTGGTGGGGGGACGCCGAGGAAGAATTCCTTATAATCAGCACATGCCACAAAAGAGATGGAAAGGAAGGGCTTTGAAGATTCTAAAGAAGGAGATGGCAACTCTGGTGGCCTGAGCTGAGAAGGATTTCTGCAGGAGGAGGTGTTTGCATTGCCTCTGGATGAATGCATGGAATTTCAACTGGGGGCCCCTGGCCGCAGGCAAGGGAGTGTTGCATTGGGGCTGGGAAGAAGCATTTCAGGGAGCTTGACGTTGGGAGAATGTGGGGTATGTTGGAGACAGAAAATACAGAGCCGGAGGCCACATGAACAGAAAGTATAGTCTGCTAGTTCCTCAAGTTTAGAGGGTGGAAATTTCTCCTCTTCTTAATAGAGCCGACAGGACAGCAGTTGAAAGGGAAAGAGTCCGTGTGGATGAATTTCATTCTTTAGACAGACCAGAGTTGGGGAGGGGGGGGAGCTGAATGCACTTTTTCCTATTAATCATTCTTACTTTTTTTTTCTTTTTGACTTTATTTCCATATTTTCTTCGTCATTAAGTTTTTTGTTCTTAAAAATTGTGGACTTGGAGAAATTCACATGGCCTTGCAGGTTTAAAAGTAGCCCCAACATCAACAGTCACCAAAACAAATTGCTTTGTGAGGAGTGAGTTCAGATTTTATTAGAGATTTCCTCAAATGTTCACAGTTACTATTTCTTGCATTAACCCGAACTGCAAAATCTAGTCTGACTCTCTTGTTTTTTTTTTTTTAAAACGATGTTGAGGGGGTGCCTGGGTGGCTCAGTTGGTTAAGCGTCCGACTTCGGCTCAGGTCATGATCTCACAGTTCATGCGTTCAAGCCCCGTGTCGGGCTTTGTGCTGACAGCTCAGAGCCTGGAACCTGCTTTGGATTCTGTGTCTCCCTCTGTCCCTCCTCTGCTCATGCTGTATCTCTCTGTCTCAATAAATAAACATTAAAAATATTTTTTTCTCAAATAGATAAATAAAACCATGTTGAGAAGACACGTGGTAGCGAGTTTCTGGCTTCCAAGTCTGTGTGGCACAGACAGACTGTGCTTTTAATCCTGTTTCTTCTAGTAGATGTCGGTTTCTTCTGAACACACTGTGGAGGTTCCTCAAACTTAAAGTCAATAAAACTGGAGATGAGAGGTATTTCTTGGTAACACCTGGATGTAGTGTATGGATGTTTAATTTTGAATTGGTTAGTATTCAGTCTTGAGGTTGGAGTCAACCTGTAATACCTTTTCACATATGACCCTTTCCTTGCAGTGAAAGAGTATTGGGAAAGCTCTTCTTTGTCCCTTTTGTGCCACTATGACGAAGGGGGTGGCTTTTCCTTTGTCCTTATTTGTCATCTGTGACTCAGCTACTCCAGTGGCCCCTGATAATCCAGGCAGTGGGAAGGGGTGTGAGGTAGCCGTGTGAGCACAGAGTGGCCCTGTGCTTATCACCATTGGAAACCAACCAGTTTCCAGAACATACAGTGCTTACAGTTCATAGACAAGCAGGACCACTCCACTAATCCCAAATGGTATATCTCTGCTTTATTCTAAGAAAATCTCTTTTGTCCATTTGTTCTAAGGAATTTTCCTGTTCAGACATTTTCAGACTCTTATTTATCTATTGAGGATAATTTATATGCTAAGGGCATGTCTTCTCTCCCATAATAAAGCAGGATCATGGAGCTCCTGGGTGGCTCAGTCAGTTAAGCGTCTGACCTCGGCTCAGGTCATGATCTCACAGTTTGTGAGTTGAAGCCCCGCATTGGGCTCTGGGCCGACAGCTCAGAACCTGGAACCCGCTTCGCATTCTTTGTCTCCCTCTCTCCCTGCCCCTCTCATGCACACACTCTGTCTCTCTCTCAACAATAAGTAAACATTAAAAAAATTAAATAAATAAACAAATCAGGATTATATGATGGGTATTTATATTTCCTTTATAAAGTTGACCCTTGAACAATGTGAGTTTGAACTGTGTGAGTCCAGTTTTAGTGAATTTTATGTGAACACAGTGTGTTCAGAAGAAACCGACATCTAGAAGAAACAGGATTAAAAGCACTGTCTGCGCCACACAGACTTGGAAGCCAGAAACTCGCTACCACGTGTCTTCTCAACATGGTTTGATTTATCTATTTGAGAATTACAAATGTCTTAGGATTTTTCTCTTTCTAATCTACTTTGTTTTTTAAGAGTTTCTTAGAGAGAGAGAGAGAGCAAGCGAGTGAATGTGAGTGGGGGAGGGAGAGAGAAAGGGAGAGGGAGAATCCCAAGCAGGCTTCTCGCTGCCAGCACAGAGCCCCACACGGGGCTCGATCTCACAAGCCATGAGATGATGACCTGAGCTGAATCAAGAGTCGGAGGCTTAACTGACTGAGCCACCTGGGTGCCCGGACTTCCTTATGATTTTCTTAATAACATTTTCTTTTCTCTAGCTTGCTGTGTATGTTGAAGAATACAGTATGTAATACATCTAACATACAGAACACGTATTAATCGACTGTTGGTTGTCGGTAAGCCTTCTGGTCAACTGGAGGCTATCATGAGTTAAGTGTTGGGGAATTATTAAAGTTATGGGGATTTTCGACAGTGCCGCAGTCTGTCCCCGTAACCGCCACACCGTTCCAGGGTCACCCGTATGTGTGACTTGTCCTTGGCCACAGTGTGCCCTTTTGGCTCCTCTACTTTTCTGTCCTTCCACCCAAACTGGAGATACTTAAGTATTTCAGTTTCTCTTGGATACGGTTCCGTGATGTGGCATGGACGTCTATTGTGTCTTTACAAGTCCCAAGGGGCCTTGGGTCCTGTCCCTCCCTTGTACTTCCGTTCTGTGCTTTTTGTCAATGGCAAAGTGTCTTGGTGTCACTAAAACAAACAGATGGACTTCAGCCTCATCACATGTCAAGTTTTTTCAGTATCTGCCATGCCTCATCCCTCTCTTCTTCCTGAGGGCTTCTCCTAACGTCAGGAATTCCACCCTCTCTAAGCTGCCTCTAAAACCCTTGTCACTTTCACAGGCTCCTTTCTGGATCTACATCCGGGTCCTTAAATACTGAAGTTCCTGTGGATTCTGCCCTAGACCTCCTCTCGCCCCACTCTATATAGTCTCTCTCCCCGGTCTCATTCATGTTCATGGCTTCAGCAAACATCTGCACCCATGCCTCACACGTACAAAATCCCTATTCCACACTGTTCCCGTAAACTACAGACATCTCTTGGTGCCTCAATCCCCACACATTGAAAAGGCACCCATGATGCAGCCCGCCTTCCCTCAAGATGAATTCTTTCCTGCTGACTCGCATCCAGTTATGGAAGCTCCAAACCCAGCTCTCTTCCCTGGCAGTCCCTTCTCGCTCTCGCCTCTCGACTCGTCAGCTTCTCCACGGTCAAAATCCCAGGACTCCATCCACTTCTGCACTTTCCTCATCACTTCCTTAATCCATGCTACCATCATCTCTCACCTGCTCTGTTGCTGTATTTTCCTAGCTGGGCAGCCCAGCGCGCATTCTAACCCATCCTGCACCCTGTGTCTTTCTTCATGGCATACTTCACAGGTGACGTTTCACTCTATTATTTTTTAATTTTTAAAAATATTTATTTATTTTTGAGAGTGGGGGGGGTGGTTAGTGAGGGGGAGAGAGAGAGGAAGACACAGAACCCAAAGTAGGCTCCAAGCTCTGAGTTGTCAGTACAGGGCCTGATGCGGGGCTTGAACTCACGAACCATGAGATCATGATCTGAGCCAAAGTCAGACACTCAACCGACTGAGCCACCCAGGTACCCCTTCACTGTATATTTCTATAATCATTTGGTTGTCTTCTTCTTTTCCTGCTCAGGTCTGTGTGCTCCATGAAGGCAGGGACTTTTTTTTTTTTGACTACGTGGTATTTGTCCTACTTGAGCAAACTGCCTGGCAATGTAGAGGTTATCGAATATATTTGTTGTTAGAATGAGTAAATGCATGAACAGTAAAAATTGATTATTGCTGTTTTTATTTTCAGGGTTTTTATATACTTACGTGCTTTATGCTGCTAGAGATTAGGGAACTCCTTTCTGGGCAGTTCCATTGTAAATATTTTTTTTCTGATTGCGGAAGAACTAGGTGCTAACTTTAGAATGCGTACAAAAATAAAAGAAAAATTCTGCCACACTGTGTATAGTTTTGAATCATGGTGTATACACCATGTCCATTTTCCTGTGTCATTAAAACCGCTTCAGAACCATTTCAAATAAAATCAATAGATTCGAGACATTCAACCCTTCTAGCGTGTTTATACCTGATGCACTTAAACTCCTAGGAAGACTTTGCCCAGTTAATGAAGTTTCTCTCCACTACGGGAGTCTGTAAGGTTTGATGAACAGTAGGCACTTGTGAGGATGAGCACTGGGCGTTGTACGTAAGTGATGAATCACAGGAATCTACCCCCAAAACCAAGAGCACACTGTATACACTGTACGTTAGCCAACTTGACAATAAGTTCTATTAAAAAATAATAAAAATAAAATATATACATATTACATTGTGTTTAGTGTCAAAGATCCCTTTTCTACGTCATTGCTTCTGCTACTTTGTAAAACTCCCCTGTTCTTACCCAGACCTTCCATCATGAACATCTGTCAAGAGCAGGGTGTTGATACCTCGGCCACTCTGTCAGAAAGCAATACTTTATATAGTTCCAGAGTGGACCCCATGAAACATCAGTGTCAGGTTCCACCGCTAGAAATTAAATCTCATCTCTCTGGTAAAGTTAACTTTTCTTGTATTAAAAACTGCCTGGAACAACTTCTAAAAACTTTTGGCCAACAGTAGATGCAAAGGTCCCTGAGGGTTGGTTTCTCTTTACTTTTTTTTTACTTTTACCTTTTCGACAGGCACATGAGGGGAGTTTATAATTGTTCGGTGCTGGAACGAGATGAGAGCTTGGTATTTTCCTGAGCTCTTAATGGTCAATGCAAGGGTCAAGAATGTTGACTTGGGGGGGTGATGGGCATGGAGGAGGGCACTTGTGGGGATGAGCACTGGGTGTTATATGGAAACCAACTTGACAATAAACTATTTAAGGAAAAAAAATAACGTTGGCTTTATATAACATATTCCCTGTTATCTCTGGAGGGTTTATTTTTCCTATTGGGGAAATCTGATCTTTTACACTGAGTTCTCCTCTACATGTGCTTGTTTTTTTTTAACCAGTTGTCCACTAGACTATTACCTTTATCACCTGAAGAAATTTATTAAACCATAAGAGTGAAGCAGTTTGGGGAGTAGGCATGGTTTTTGAGGGCACGGTCTTTTCTGTGAGCACTGACTTTTGGTATTGAGTGTTTGCACAGCCCATTGGGGAAGGGAGCCACTTCCGGCCAGTACCAGATGGACCTCCCTCCTAGAGGCTGTTACTTACCTCAGGAGACCCTATTAGACAGGGTTTGTTTTCTGTATTAATCTTGATATGAAAGCAGCTGCAGTTCTTTTACAAAAAAGATCATACCTCTAACTTATTTTTATGATGGCTGAAGAAATTTATAGATAGGCTTTGTAGATGGATCTTACTTTTTCCCCTCTGTTATTAACCAGCCCTGTGAAATGTGGAGCAATTTTTTCCTTTGTGCCATATATATTCTTCCACTAGTAGCAATGAGGGGGGAAGAAAACAAAAAACAAAAAAAACCCAACATCCCTTTCTAGGAATAAATGGAGTCAGGACCAGTTGGTCATGCGTGCACTTTGTAGAGGAGTCCCTGTAAAATGGCACTAACATTTTAATTTAAAGCTAAGCAGTTTGTCCTAAGCCAAGCTGTCCTCTCCAAATAGGTTGCATTTATAACTGTGGCACAGTAAGAGGTTGGTCAGGATTTAGGTAGTATTCATGTACCTTAGCTTATGACATTTAGACATTCATATATGTCTTTGACTTAAAAGGCAGCTCCACTAATGATTGCGTTAAGATGTTTGCATCTGTTTTATCTCCTTTTCGGTCACTCTTGCATTTACAACTTGATCCAGTTTTCCTTCGCATAGTCAAGTTACTCCTCTGGAACAGAATTGGAGTTTTGCTGAAGTGGGTAAAATTTGATATATGATTTAAGAAGAAGAGCTGCTTACAAATTGCTGTATAATCACATATTTTTGAATTCATGCAAGGAAATGTTAAGGTAATCTTGAACGTATTAGTCAAGAACGACTTTTTGGGATTCTCAGAATAAAATGCCTCTTTTATTTAGGAATACTTGAATTCATGGGTATTTCATATAACATGCTAAAGTAAGTTTGAGCTGTAGACCAGATTAACATCGACATCTTGACTGAATCCCATTTTTTTGTCTTCAGGATGAAAGCCAATGGCCCCTCCTTTGAAGGGATTTTATTTTATGGTTATGTTTAAGAAACCATTAGCCTCCTACTCAAAAGTAATTAAAATATAAGTCTACGGGGGAAACCCTCTCTCTTTTTTTTAAAGTAAACAAGTTATGAAATCTGAAATTACAGATTTTGGAAGAGCTAGTTGGGAGGAACATAATTCTGCTCTCTCTTGCCCCCAGACCTTATCAGAAGTGGGATTTAGGGTCTTGGGGGAGCCCTTTCCCCGTACAAGATTTTAGATTAAAAAACAAACATAACTGGTAAGATACAGAAAACTAATGAAAGCAGTACGATCACCCATCTGGCAAAATGTTGTCCCTGCAGAACTCAGGCAATCATAAAAGCACAGAAAGATGTGCGTAATCAAGATATTCTTGCAGTGTGAGCAAAAGTTCCCTGACATTAGGCTGTAAAACTCTCGGCCTGGCATGTTTCAATAGCCAGATCAGTGTTGGTGGTTTCTTCCATTATCATCCTTATCACATATCTGAGTCTTGTTCTTAAACTTTTGGAAGTGATAGATGTGAATTCATAGACATTAATCCTGTTGGATTTAAATGATTTTTTTATATATGTTTGGAATCTTCTTATCGCTGATGATTTTTGAGTGAAGCACCAAGTATTCGGTCATCAAGTATGATGGAGACCGGAAAATAAACACATGAAGTCACAGCGGGTCAGGAAGAATATATAGGTTTGTTGCTCTTTTTTAAAAAAAAACAGTAGCCTTAGAATAACATGCTACGCTATTTCTATTTCTTGATTTATTTGCAGCAGGAAAAAAAAAGCAACTGAGTATTTATGTAAATGGAAAGCTTCCTCACTGACAACCAACTAACTGATACATATTTGAAGACACATTTAAGACAATCCTTGGTTGCAGTAAATAATCTTAAAAGTAGGTCTATCTGAAGTCAGCATAAGGCCCACTTGACGACAGAACACTGATTGTGTTTGGATGGCGCAGAAGCAATAATCATGTAATATTTATTTTAAAACACTTCAAATATCTTTTGTTTATGCTTAACATACGAATTGGTCTATATCAGGGTCTATATCATGGTCTATATCAGGGCTTCTCAGTCTTGCTACTACTGACATTTCGGACAGGATAATTCTTTATTGGGGAGGCTGTTCTATTGTCGGATGTTTAAGAACATCTCTGGCTTTTACCCAATAGATACCAGAAGCATCTTCTAGTCAGGACAGTAAAAACTGTCTCTAGACATTATCGAATGTCCCTTGTGGGGCAGAATTGTCCATGGCTGAGAATCCATGACCTGCCTATCTCTCTGCTTCTATCTGCATATCTACATCTATAGCTTTATCTGCATCTCTGTATTAGCCAAGTAGCCTATTAGCACCTGAACATGATACTGTTTAAGAGCACTACGTTTTATACTTCAGAGATCAAAGAACGGAAGCCCAATCCTGGTACATCATCGATGCTTTGAAGGAATTCATAACAAATCATAATTGGAGGGACTGAATTACAGAGCACCAAGAGTTTTACTACCGGCGAGGAGAGTTTAGTTACGAACTCAAGAAATGCTGGGGTTGGTTAAGACATTGCCATTGAAAAATTCTCAGGGCTATTTGGCCCTTTTTCACATTTGAAATTTCATACGGTTGTGTAAGAAGGGAGGCCCAGGAGACTTACTGAGGGTATTCGGTATAAATAGGTTATGTCATTAGAGACCTGAAAGTTTGTTTTCAGTGGAAAGTCTCTGAGGTCCTTAGTCACGTGATTGCGGCATGAACTACAGAATCTGGAAGTATGAGGATAACAACTCCCGATTTGATCTTCTGTGACTTCCCATCTCTGTTTTGTATTAGGCTGTGCAGTACTTTGGTGGACCATAGCAATGGTTCCCCTGAATTCAGTGTGGACTGAATCATGCGGACAGAAAAATAAATAGCTTTGTTACACGTTTTTCAAATCACACCGAGCTGCCGATTGCAAGTACCCCTGAGCCCGGCCCTGGGGCCCTGTCTTATCAGCTGAGTACCTACTGTGTGCCAGGATATGATGCTACAGAAGTCAGTGAGGCTTTTACAGCCTCTGCCCTCAAGGGAGAGATGGATGGGGAAATAGATCACTTTAGCACCGTGCAAAGTGACACACAGACTGCTCTGGAGGTTGGCGGAGGAGAACCCAGTGCAGCCAGAGGTGGGCAAGGTGGTGCCAAGGAGGGCTTTTCCAAGGTGTTACTTTCTGACCGCCCTTGCAGATGATACCTACGATGTGTATCCGTGGATCTACTTACTGTAAACAAGTTCCCACTGAAGTGCCCTGAACAGATGAGAGCTAAGTTGTTATTCCTCTCAGGAATATTGGAATTTATCAGGAGACACAGCCCTTTCTAAACCCAAGTGACATACGGACTGCTGGTGATGGAAATCTGCATTTGAATGTCAAAACTTTGGGGGCCAGGGGAAGGGGTCTTTCTGGTTCTGATACTGACATCAAAGAAAGCAGCCCCCTTTTCCATCCTGACTAATAACTATTAGCAATCATTTCAGCGATTTTCAAGAAACCAAAGCAGACCACGCACCACTGTTTTACAAGTTGCTGTCATTATATAAAAGATGCCCTCAGTTTGCCGAAAACCATACAAAACACACAGAATAGACATCGTTCTTACTTTTTGGAAGTTACGCTTTGAATCTTCTCTTCTGCTTATTGGCGGCTGATCTTCCTTCACTTTTGTGTTTTCTCTTTCCTCCACCTACAATTGTACATGTCGTAGGTTTCCTTTTATCCATACAGCATGTTTGAGCTCAACTTCTCCATAGTGTGGTCTGTAAACCTCACCAAAGTCCAAGTGTGTACGTGCTGGCTCCCGTTTCAACCCTCCCTCTGTCCTCTCTGCCAAGAAGGCTTGTGTCCAGTTTCTAGGCCAGCCAGGCCCACTTTGATGACAGTAGGGCTTTGCCAAGTAGTTCTCTCTCCCAGAATGCTCTTGTCTCACAGGCAAGCTCCTACACATCCTTCAAGACCCCGCTTAAATGGGATTTTAAAATTCGTAAATGGGAATCCCGCTTTGAAATCTTCTACTGATGTTTCATGGGGAGTGTTTTGCATATATCCATACAGTAGCACCTGTTATGTATCTATCTTTCCCATTTGAGCCCTTCTTAGATAGAAACTGAATCTTCCTCACATATTTTTACCCAGTATCCACCATTATCTCTTTCATATTATAGACATCTAATAAAGACTACATAAAATGTAGTCTGTGACCCAGTTATTTTTCTCAGGTTATCAAATTCCTACCTTTGCAGGCTCCTCACTCTCAACTTCCTGACATTTACCAAGTGCCTCTTCCATACGAGGCCATTTGCTGAGGAACGGGAGGGGGCGGCTTTGTGTTATCTCCCTCCTCAAACAGCCCCCCCCCCCCGACCTCAAAGCTCTATTCTTTCATCCTTAAAAACGAAGAAACAGAAATTCACAGCGGTAACATGAAGCCACTCGTGATGATATCGAGCTCCTAAGTGTGCTAGAGCTGGGATTTGAACTTGGAACTCTCTGGCTCATTCCCTCCCTCACCCATTCAACAAATATTTACTGAGCACCTATCTTCCACGGGCCACCCACTGTTCCAGGGCCAGAGGAAACCGCAGGAACCAGACGTGAAGCAGAACCTGCATAAAGCAAGGAGAGTGGAGGGAGCAGTCGGGGTCAGGAGGATGGCAGGTGCAAAGGCCCAGAGGAGAGTGGGGAGGAGTCAGGGCAGGGCTTGGGGCCCAGTGCGCAGGAGCGACCCTCTGAGGAGGGAGTTTGGAAAAGCAACGAGCAGCCAAATCCTATGGGAACTTGGATTTTACTCGAAATATCCTTGGGAGCCACTGGCATTCTTCGAGGAGTAAAACTAATTCTCGTGTTCTGCCAGGAGAAGCCATGACAGTCTGTGAAACAGATCATGCATGGTCTGCTTTGGTTTCTGCAAGGCTCGTTGAAATGTTACGTAGCCATTAGTACAGATAGAAGAGATGGCCCCTTAGGTACAACCCTATTTAGTCCTCAAACCCTCCCCTTGGATGAGGCAAACTCTGTTCTTATTCTCTTATCGTCGATGGGGGGACTTCAGTGCACAGAGGCTCAGTGGTTTGTACAGTTAGGGGATCAGCTGGGATTTGAACTTGCACTTAAAGACAAGTTAGGCAACTTGCCTACTATCCCGCAGCTAGCGTGGCAGGACTGGAGTTCAAAGCCAGGTTCGTTCGACTCGAGATGAAGCGCTCTCTGTATCCAATTCTTCCCACTCCTGCCTCTGCCCGGCCTGGATGCCTGGAATCTCATGCCAACCTTCAAGTGTTCTTAACTGGTCTTGCTTCCAATTTTTCCCAGTACCGACCTATCTTGTCCACCTCGGACTCTCCGTGACCTCAAGCGTGGCTTTTACATCTCTCTCTACTTCTTCCCTCCCACACAATCATTTACAAGCTTTCCGATGTAGTACATTTCAGGATGTTTAGACTGGCCGTCAGGGCTCCCCAGAGCCTGGCTGCCGACCATCCCCCCGAGCTTACCTCCCCTTCTGTCAAACCTGGTGCCTCTCTGCAACCACACTGGCCTCTGCTTCTTTGAATGAAGCCTGTGCAGCTTCATGCACTTCCTTCTTTCTGACTGGACACCCCCTCCTTTTGCCCCCTTCCTGGGTTCTGGACGTGTTCCCCAGAGTCACCCTTCCTTTTTGGATCCTCTTCTGAAAGTGTGCACCCCTCCCGGACCTGGCCCTTAGGCTCGGAAATGTTCTTGCCCCATCACCCTAACTGGGCTGTCATCCCTTAAAAGCAACAGCCCGATCTCCTACTTCTTGATGTCTTCAGAAAGTTAGATATAGTCCCCAAACATACGCTACCGGTTGGTATCCAGTAGGCGCTGGGTTCAATGTCTTAAGTAAGGCTTTGGGAGAAAGGGGAGAGATGGGCCAGAATTACACAAAGATGTGGCCACTTAACAGCACTTGCATTACCACTGGCTTCTTTTCGCGGGCATGTGCGTAAGGTACATCAGGGCTTTCTTTTGAATATTGGTGACGCTTGCTTGCTGGGTGGGGCCCAAGGATGGCTCCATTTTTGTTAAAAAGAAAACTTGATTTAGGAAGCTTAGTATCTTCCCCTCTGCTTCTATTTGTTTTCCTGATATTAAACAAGTGCAGTTGGGTTTGAGAGGGTGGCGTGTGTGTGTGTGTGTGTGTGTGTGTGTTTGCCGCCTCTAACGAGTCCAGATGGTTATGCAATTTACAGACTCAGATGCGTCCAGATCATGAAAATCCAGAGGCCTCTGTGTTTGAATAGAGGCCATATATTTAGGCATTGTTGTTCCTTGTGTGGGCCCACGGAAGTTGCTGAGAAATCTAAAACCTGTATTCTAGAAGTCTAGAGTATTCTAGAAGTGTAGAACCTTTATTCCCTCCTTGGTCCGACGTCGGACATCCCTGTCCTTCCTTCTGCTCACGAGGGTGGGAGAGGGGCCCGTGGTGCCCTTGTGCGTGCCTTCCGTTTCCTGAAAGTGAGGAAGATAAGAAGAGATTAAGAGATTGGAAACAATTGAGCCAAGCATGTACTGCTCTGAACAAAAACGGCTTGTGCTCTTTCAGCGTTTCAACCAGATCATCTTCAGATGTATGGAAAGCTTTATTAAAAGAAAAAAATACCTGCGTTAGTCCAGGATGAACCAGGCTAGTCGTTTTCAAATGTTAGCGCGTTGTAGAATTCCTGAGAAGCTGGGTAAAAAAACACAGATTTTAGCCCCCCCCCCGCCGAGAGTCTGCTACAGTAAACTTTGGACAATCAAGTAATCTGCATTTTTTAAAATTTCATCTGATGAGTCGGTGGCCCCTAGCACCGCACTTCGAGAAACTCTGACGGAGTTTTTGAAGCAAAATTTAAAACCAGAATATTTTAAATCAGAAAAAAAATTAACTGTCAGATTTAATGCTCAGATTCTTGGTCCCTCGATGTTAGATTATTGGCTTTCTCTTCTCCAGGCTTTTTGCCTGCAGGCCAGAATCGGTGTTTTCACCACAGCCTGTTTTCAAACCCCAAGGCACCCACCCTTAATGCTCCGCTCCCACCCACCCAGGCCCTTGTGTCTTTTCTATCAAAGGGCTAGTGCATTTTCTAGAATGAAGCATTTTTTTTCAAGTGAAGTATCTCTAACATATAAAATATTAATTTTATTAGGTTCTATAACTCTTCCCATCACCCCTTCGTTCCCATAGGTGTGGCTTGTGCAGGACCCTGGTGATGGGTGCTTGGTTTCTTCTTTTTTTGCTTGAATTTCAAGTGCTTTTCTGGTGCCCTCCTTGGCTTGGAGAACAGTTCTGCCTACCAGCTCTTCACATCTCGAAATTAATTTATTTGCTCATGCATTCAACACAGATTTGTTGAACACTTACTATTTATCAAGCTCTCCTGGGCACTGGGACGTTAGTGTAAACAGTAGATGACACATACTTATCCTCACCAAATTTACATTCTAGGTTGGGCAGAGGGAAGACAATAAATATGTTATGAAAAATGTTATGAAAAAAATCAAGGTGGGGAAGAGGGCTAGAAAGTGCTGGAGGGGTAAGAGGGCTGCAGAGAAATTTTAGAGAGTAGTCAAAGACTCGAAGGAAGTGAGGGGCACCTGGATGGTTCAGTCAGTTGAGTGTCTGACTCTTGATTTTGGCTCAGGTCATGATCTCAGCGTTCGTGAGTTTGAGCCCTGTGCTGGGCTCTGTGCGCACAGTGAGGAGCCTGCTTGCGATTCTCTCTCTCTCTCTGTCTCTCTCTCTCTGTCTCTCTCTCTCTCTGCCCCTCCCAGGCTCACATGCATTCAAGCCCTCTGTCTCTCTATCTGTCTCTCTATCTCTCTCAAAATAAATAAAAATTAAGAAAAAAGGAGAAGGAAGTGAGCGAGAG
This sequence comes from Proteles cristata cristata, assembly GCA_017311185.1. Classification (NCBI taxonomy): domain Eukaryota; kingdom Metazoa; phylum Chordata; class Mammalia; order Carnivora; family Hyaenidae; genus Proteles; species Proteles cristata. Next base: position 110,750 of record JAESUZ010003469.1, on the reverse strand, counting down.
GCTTGAGGACATTACAAGGAAACAGCCTGTACAAAGGCCCTGAGGTAGGACTGTGTCTGGGGTATTGGAGGAACAACAGAGAAGCCAGCAGGTTAGGGGAGGAGAAGAAGGGGGAGAACAGTGGCCAAGGGTCAGAGAAGAAACATGGGCCCATTATGAGGCCTTGGCTTCTTTCCCAAGGGAATAGGAAGCCATTGGAAAGTTCTACTCAGAGAAGGGATATGGCCTGACTTAGGTTTTCAAGGGCTTTCTTTGGCTCTGTGCTGAGAACAGACTGGTGGACAGTGTGTAGGGCCAGTGAGATTTGCTAGGAGGCTGCATCATTGACCCCAGGAGGGGCTGGGTGGCCTGGGCCTGGTGAATCCAGTGGAGAGAGTGGACCAGTGGTCAGTTGTGGGTTTAACTGGATTGAGGAGCCAGCACAACCTTTGATGATATGATGGCAGAAGGGAGAAAGTGGATTCAAGGATGGCTTTGGGCCTGAGTCACCAGAACTGAGTCATTGCCCCATCAAAGGAGTTCGTGAAGGCTGTGGGTGGAGCGGGTTTGGGTGGGGAGAAGATGAGGAATTCAGTTTTGTGCATATGATTGGGACGCCTGTTGACATCCCGATGCAAATGTTGTAGGCTGTTTGGTATGGGAATCTGGCGCCCCTGGGAGATAATTATCTAGGAGTTTTTAGCGTATGGAATGGCAAATAATATTTTTGAAAGTTTATTTTCTTACAAAAATCTTGCTTTATATTTGAACCTGTTAATATATGTGTGTGAATGTGTGTGTGTGTAATTATACATATGTGTGAATATAATCCTTTCTCTGTATATAGTTGCATATACATAATTAGCAGAATTGTGTGTCTGTGTATGTGTGTGTGTGTATACTCCCTGCTCATTATATGTCTTAGTCCATTGTTTCCAGTGTTTTGTTTCCAGACTGTTGAATGCGTAGCTTTTGGTATAGACTGTCTTTATTCACTGCATCATTCTATGTTCTTGATACGGAGCTCCAGATCTACCCCTGTTAATCACCAGTATTTATTGTCACTTACCATATTGGGCTTGTGTCCCCTCTTTGGGACTCTAAATCCTGAAATAGATTACCACTGCTGGAAATGGTTAAAACCCGACTATCTTTGGTAAGTTCTTTTCCACGGGGTCATGGCCAGAGCCTTTAAGAGTGTGCAAACTCGGAGGTCCCGCCTTCTCATCATGTGACTGTCCTTTGGCACACTTGATCCATGATGGGTACAGTTCATCTGTGTAGGCAACTTGACAGATGTCCTTACTGAGACATCAAATTGGACGGTGTCTGCTAACAAACCTAATGGGAACAAAGGAAAGAGAATTCAAAGGAATTATCTTTTTTTTAAGGGTTAAATTTGTGCCATTTAGCTGTTTGATACCCTATAGTTATTGCTGCTTTATGAGAAGCCTACATACGATTCTTTATGTGGGTGTCAAAATAAGTTCAGTGCAAATGATGTTGTCCACCACACCGAAGCATCCGTTTTGTGATTACAGACGGGTTTTGTTGGCGCTGGTCTACTTTCTTCCAAGCCTCTTGCCGGACAGGCTGGAATGAACAACCTCCGTTAATTTACTTCGGCACCTCACATGGTTAGACAGGCCACGAACACGATGGTCTTTCATAAATTTCTTTCAGCAGGCCTGCAATGGCCCTTTTTAATTGATGCCCTTCATAAATTGTATTTGCCGAAGCTATAATTATTCACCAAGCCCGCAAAAGCAAATCTACCTCCAGGTACAATGAAGATGTTCTTTTGTGAAATCAGGAAGGTACAGAAGTTCGACATGCAGAGTAATTTAGTTCTGCTTTATAATTATATCTTTGGGGATTCTATCTTTGGGGATCACATCTATTAGAGCCGATCAAAGTGGAAAGGACCGATCATCACCAGTGTACTTCATAAATGCCCCTGCCTCGCAAATGACCATTCCGCCAACGTGTAAGCTCTTTGAAACCGTTGAATTGGCCGCTTTCTTTCTTAATGTCTTTATATGCTCTTCGCAGTAGGTAACTCTGTTTCACCCGATGTTCCTTTGGTTTATTTGAAATATTCTGTGTTGCCTCCTGAAATCACGTTAAAGGCCCTTACATGGTGGTATTAGGGGCTTCTCCAAGGAACATCAGTGGAAAGCTACCGCCTAGAAAGCTTGGAAGTCGGCCAAATTAAGATGACCCAGAACAAATGATTTAGAAATTCTTACTTAGGCGATTCGTAAAATGCTTCAACTTTAGCATGGGGCGAAATGAGGATATTAGCTTCTTGTAAGAAGTGTTCAGGGAAAATAAAAGAATATTGTCAATAAAGAGTTTGGAACAAGGTTTCCCAAGGTGTTCCTGCAGACTGTTGTGAGGGAAACCAAAAGAGGTGTCCCGTGGAAAAATTGGGGGGAGGGGGGAGGTTTGCCGTCTCCCACTCAGAGAAAATTGTCAGCTCCGTCCAGGTTGGAGCTTTGTCGTGTTTCTCAGCATTTTGTTGCCAGGGCCTAGCACAGTGCCTTGCACACAGTAGGCACATAAATGAATGTTTGCTGAATGACTGCGCTGCAGGACTTCTCAGAACGTTTCACCTGGTGTAGAGCGCACAGTGACTCATAAAAGAGGGACAGTGGTCTGCAGCCTTGGGCTTTGCAACTCTGCACCTGTTTTCTTGGGGTGCATTCTGCTAGACTGAGGTAGCTGGAAACACCTCCTGGGAGACCGTAGCCTTGAGTAAGATGATAAAACGATAAAAATCGAGCTTTAAACTTGAATTCATCACTGAGTGAAATATGCAAGGTTCTGTGCCTATTGAAATGTAAGTGATCAGGAGGGGTGCCAGATTCCAGGGTTGACCTGTATGATTTGGGGCATGGAGCCCTCAAAACCTCAGTCTATTTATCTATAAAATAGGGCTACTAATTTTTTCCCCCTAACTTGTTCTTGGGAAAATAAATTACATTCAGTCCCGCTTGGGAGAGTTAAATGAAAAAATAATGTATGTAGCAGGCCTCTCGGGGAAATTACTATTATTGCTATCATTATCATTCTCGTTATCATCATAAAAAAATAAGTGATGCAATCGCCCCAGTTAGGATGGGTGATTACGAGACACTGAAGTTAAAAGTGTGATCAACCTTTCTCCCCCTCGCTCTGTCTTCAGCAAGTGTTGGAGCGCTTATTACGTGGCGGGGGAATCGTTGCTAGTTTGGGGGGAGACAGCGGGGAACACAGGGGAGGCCCTTTCTCTCGTGGACCTGGGGATATTTTGGTAATATATTGTGTTTACCAATGTCGCCATCTCTTAGAACATAAAGTAAATTTAATTGTACACAATTCAGTTAAAGCTAATTGTTCTGAGGTCATTATATTAGAGATCTGCCCCCAAAGGATCACTTTTTCTCTCAGAATCAGATCTGTTCTTACACAGAACGAGTAAAGCAGGATTCATAGGTCACATTTTAAAATAAAACATATTAAATTAAGCCAGCGTTACGAGATAAGGTAAATCAAATGGAAAGTGGCATCCCTGTCATCGTGATCAATTTAGCGATGCTGTAGGGTGGCCAAATTTAGCAAGTAAAAATACACAATAGCCCGGTATAGTTGAATCACAGATAAACAGAGAATGCTTTTTTCTTTTTTAAGTATAAGTGTATCCCAAGTAGTGCATGGGACATACTTATACCTTTAAAGTTGTCTATTTGAAAGCCACATTTAACTGGACAACCTCTATTTTATCCAACCACCCTACCATGCTCAAGCAGGGACCCAGCCACCTGTGCTAGAGGAAGCCCCTTCCCTGCACCAGTCAGTATGTGAGGCCAGCTTTGTAGGGGAGATATTTTACCCCCAATGGGACGGCAGCCATTGGCTTCCGTTTGATATGATATATAACTGTTCCCGCCCGATCGCCAAGTGTTTCCAAATGAAAAGCCATTAATTAAGGCCCGCTATAGATACAGAAGATATGGAAGGAGTGCTTTGTAATTCCAGCTCAGTACTTCAGGTGAGAGCTTTTCAAATTACGTGGACCAGTGGAGCCACGTGCTTGACTAAACGCAGCGTGGCCGGCGCGTGGTTCACGGGCACACCACGGAGCCAGCGTTCTTACTGATTTTTCTCATTTCTCCAGGGCAAATACTAATTAATGGATACAATTCACAGCTGATTAGCTGTAGTTTCTTCAGTAATTACATTCGCATCCTAACTGTTCAGAAGAGGATTTCTAACCCAGTTCTTATTTTACTCGAAGCTTAATTTGTTTTTTGAATTGTTTAGGCCCTTAGTTTAATAGCCATTTTATTTTTCTTTGTGGTTTTAGGTGCTATTAGGTAATAAGTGAGTTTAATCTTAAAAAAAAATACTCTCTGATAATGAGCTGCTCTCCTTAAATGGATTTCTAATTCCCCAACAAAACGTACATTTAAATAACGTTAAAGCTGGGTTGCGGGCTGCGGGTCGCTTGCTGGAGGCATAGGAGGAGGGGAGCCTAGAATACACATCGGGACCCAAGTCCTCATGAACATCCAGAAAGGATGGTCAGCATGGAGGCCCGAAATATTATTCTAGGATCATTAATTCATCAGAAATTCCCAGCCAGAAACCTATGCTTTGGCTTGCACGTATTTAATATTGTAGGAAAAGGTGGGGGGAATATGTCTGTGGATATGGGTGGGGGGGTATGGACCATTTTTTAACTTTAAAACTATTTGAAAAGTACTTTGTTGAGGTATGCTGGACCTACAGGTGACACCTATTTGATGTATGCGCCATGATGGGTTGGGACATAAGTATATGTTGGCGAAACCGCCCCCGCACGGGTTTGGTACCCCATGCCTTCGAAACACTAGATAAAGGTCTCCTTTGATTGCTAACAGGTACATCTTTCAGAAATCCTTAGAAAGATGTTTATCCAGAGCAATCTGTGGGCCCATTGTGTGAGTGTGTCTTTAGGAGTCATTTTACAGGGTGGGATTTTGCTTCCGGAGACCACAGCCCCACTCTGGAACCATTCGAACCTTCCGCGTGAATCTGCTTAGTGCTTGGATCCTGGTATGATAAAGTGTAGCGTGTCAGTCCAGTGTCTGTGCACGAACCCAACAAGTTCAGAGCCAGGGGCCCAGAGCGCCCTGGAAGTAAGTGTTGGCGGGTTTACTATGAAGAGGATTCTGTGGATCTTCCATATCCATGTGTGTCTATTTATTTTCTACATGTATCTCTCTGTATTTCTCTTCTCTCTCTCTCTCTCTCTCCTTGGGGAAGTTATGCCTTTTACTTTATTTTTCTAAAAATTTTTAAAGTTTATTTATTCTGAGAGAGAGCAGGGAAGGAGCAGAGAGAAGGAAACCCAGAATCCTAAGCAGGCTCTGCACTGTCAACACAGAGCCCGACGCGGGGCTTGAACTCCCAAACCATGAGATCATGCCCTGAGCTGAGATCAGGAGTCGGGACGCATAACCGATGGAGCCACCCAGGCGTGCCCCGCCTTTTAGTTTAAATAATTAAGTAGCTCTATTTATATGAGAGAATGGATGTCTACATTTCACCCTTTGGATCCCAAGCCTGTGTGTTATTTTGATGCACTAAAAGGAAGAGACAATACACAGTACAAAAAGATGGGTGTTCTTTTACCACTTTATAAAATTGTGAAAATAATATAGCTCCAGATAATTAGGCTCACAGAGCCTTTCCATATTGCCAGACTGATAACAGAATGTTTAAAGCAACAAAACATGCCTCCTTATACCATCTGAACCTGAAAATACGTTCTTGGCAAAATCCGAGTTTTACATTTTGATAACAGGTCTCCAGCAGTAAAGAGCTTACGCCTGAAATGCTGATACAGTCTTATTTGCGATGGTATGAATGGGCTATTGTGTTAGGGAATTAAATAAAAATTGCTGTGTTCATAGGATTCCGCTTATTTTTCAAACCTCTTTGCACTTAATGTTACATCGGGAGATTAAATATCACTGTTTTCAACAGCTCTGATGGATACGGATACCGTTTTCAACTCTGTTTGGAGATTTGAAAAATATCCTTTAGTCTTATTATTTATTTATATCCATGCCACACCCCATTCACTAGAAAATAGAATTCGAGGCCCGGGAATTGGATTCTATTCCCTTTAATTCACATTTTAACCTACTCACACTTGTGACATCTGTTCTTGAAAAGTAAGCTATGAAATCTCAACATGCTGTAAAAAATGTGTCAAGGTGATTTTCTTGGAAACTTTTCCTTCTCCCCTCTCACAAATGCCAGTGCAGTTAAACAACACCCACTAGTGACCGGGGCGGCGGTGGGGGGGAGGTGGGGAGCAAAGGTTCGCAGTTGCCTCACTTCGCTGTTCGTCTTGATGAGAAACAACCCCGTTTTCCAGAATTATCAAGTTAGCTCGGCTCTGTGCTTTATTTTCCGAGGGAAGCAGCCGACTCCATGTCGCACAAAACCCGTCACAGTTCACATTCGGTCCGAGTGAAACTACCCTTTTAATTCATGACCCCAGCATTCTGTACAAATCCCGTCCGAGTTTTCAGCAAACCAGCCGGGATTCTTGGTCTGTCTGCATATTAACGTAAAACTATCTCTTTTCTTTCAGTTTGGGAACAATAACTACATGACCATGGCTGAGGCCAACAGTGCTTTCTTTGCAGCCAGTGAGGTAGGCATCTGTCTTCATGTGTCCGTTCATGTTTCGTGTGTTATTTAGATCATTTAAAAGGCTGGAAGGGGAAAAGCAAAGTATCAAATTTATCTCTCTTACATGGCGCAAGGTAACGACTTCGGAGGAGAAAAACCTTTTGGAAAAGAAAATGACCTGACAAGTCTGTCACTTATCCGGTGGCTGTTACGAACGTTAGTAATTCACACGCATCTCTCGATGAAAAGAAATGTATATGCCAACAAAAGTAAATGTGTAAGACAGCACATAAAATCTATCTATCCAAATTGGCATCGAAGCAACTAAGTGGTTATTTTGGAAACTAGGGGGTGGAAGGGACTTTTAATAGAAAGTATTTCCACTCCGCAAAGCTCCAGGGATAATTTCATTAAGTTGCCATAGTTTGGGGAATGATGAGGGAGAAGAGTATTATGGTTTCTTCGGTCTTCAGTGGAAGTGATGTGAAGTGAGTGTTTTGTTTCCTTGTTAGATCCCCATAGACGTTTACAGTACCTGGCACATAGTAGGTGTTCAGTAAATATGTAGAGACTGAATGAATGAAAGGGCATGCTCCAGGGCTTGGTCATAGCAGGGCAAACTGGAGGATGGCTCTGGGTTTGTCTACAGTTTTCTGGTACAAATGGAAAAGAAAAAAACAAAACAAAACATCTTCTTGTTGCTGTTTTACTGCATTCCCTCCTCACTGACTTAGGGCTGCTGCCCGAGCTCATTGGCCGCCCTCCCAGAAAAACCTTGCCCTTGATTAGATCAAGAAAATGGTTTCCTCACACATGGCAAACTGGGAGACTTAAGATTCTAGAACAAGAACAAACAGGTGAAATTGGTCCAAGTGGAACATTTCCTATTGCGGTCCCCGTAATAAAAAGTCTTCATTTTCCAAATACATTCACATATAGGCAACTGGACTCGCTCGGCCCCAGAGGATGGAAACCGTCATGGCTTTGTAAATGATCTTGGAACAGGGAGGCAAGTGGCATGAAAGAAATGCGGTTGGCAAAATTATTAGGAAAAACAGGGAAGCGAGAATCAAGGATATTCATAGATTAATCATCTCCGCAATGGCCATCGTCTCTCTAACCAGAAAGACCGCCTACACCAGGGATATTGTCTGGCGCTCGCTGCCGTGTTGTCTGTGATAATGAACACAGACCCCCATCTGTAAGGACAACATGATGCGTCATTCTGTAGGATTTTTTCCCTACATTTGAATCAAACATTGATGAAAGCTCTACTGCCAGCAGCTGTTTGGAGACAATTTAATTCCAGCTGTGATAATTCACCGTGTCAGACGCTGGCTGTTATATGTTGATACAACAGTTCTCCAGATTTGCATTTTTATCAAAAGGAACAAATGTTTTGAACATTTCAGTACAGATGGTATTTAACCATGTACATGCTATTTTACCATGTTCAAGGTAAACACTGAAAAGTCAGTATCTGTAAAAAGTAATCATCGGAGGCTCTAAACGATTAACCTGATATCAGTCAGATGGCAGAGTCACAAAAGCCAGTGTCTTTTTTGTTGGTACTGGTGCGGCGCGTGGTTATTTTTATAATCTCAGATTTATCCAGGGTTTGGGGTTACTCTTTTCTCTAAGGAATGCTTAACTATATATGTGCACATATACACACACATACATATACATACAGATATATAATGGTCTCTCTTTTAAAAGGAGTTTATTGCATTTTCTTGGTGATTTATTATAATGTCATTTTATTAGGTTATGCTCCAGCAATATACTCAATTCTAACTTAAAGTGGAATTTGTTTTTGACTTTTTAAAAGATGTTTTATTTATTTTTGAGAGAGAGGAGAGACAGCGTGAGCAGGGGAGGGTCAGAGAGAGAGGGAGATATAGAATCCGAAGACAGGCTCTAGGCTCTGAGCTGGCTGTCAGCATAGAGCCCAATGCAGGGCCCGAACCCACAAACTGTGAGATCATGCCCTGAGCTGAAGTCAGATGCTTAACCGACTGAGCCACCCAGGTGCCCCGAATTTGTTTTTGAAAAAATTATACCGTAGGGACACATTATTCATAAGACAATGTTCCTGTACAAAATATAAAAGTGAAAGCCCCCTTAATTTTGACCGCCTAGCATAAGACATGCTTTACATTAGAGTTTAAGAGCTAATCCTTCGCAGTGATTTCACTGTACGTCTTTTTTCGAACACAAAAATAAAGCCCAAGTAAATGTTAATGCACCACATTACAGCGTGTGCCTAATTTCCCAGTCATTGCGTTAAAAGTAAATTTATTTGGTTTTTTAACATTTTAATGAGTGCAAACTACTTCAGGAAGACTTTAGGTTTGAGTGCTGTGAAGTCGAAATCGTGCCTGAAACCAATTCCCTTCCCATAGATATTGCCCCGTAGATAACGCCACAGGGACTGGAAGATTCGGAGTTGGAAATTCACACATTTGCTTTATGTTTTCTGTCTGTGTCCTGATTACCCTGACCATTTTTAAAGTACTTTAAATATTTATTGAAATAATATTTCAAGTGTTAATTACAGTGGTAATGAAAACAGCCAAATGCCACATATCAAGAATGAGTGTTTATCCGTATTGTTAATGTGATATGTTAGATTTCATTAAGCAGTAATGGGGTAGCAAATGAGTCACAAATTACAGTTGCATCTGTTACTAGACCACATTAGTGCCAAAATAACGGCAAGTGCAGCCACAGGGTTACATTCATTAGCCAACCACGTTTGTGGCCAACCCGTCCCTTTGTGTTTGAGCGCTTGGGGTACCACGGTAAGAAATTGACGTCTTTGGGGCGTCGGTATTAGAATCAATACGTCAGAGAACCTAATGCTTCATTCTAGGTTTCAGGTATGTTTTTATACTATAATGTTTTTGCATATATTGAGTCTGCTAAGAACTTCAAGATGTTCACCTTGTCCGCCATAGATTCCCGTAACATGTGACCTCTTTATTTCTGGCGAGATGCCGTTAACAACGGACAGGTTCTATTTGCACAGATTTTTTTTTTCCTTTTTTTTTTCCTTCAGTTTCTTTTCTTATTTTTTCCGAAGTGATTATTATGTTCTATAGCATCATCGATAGTTTGAAGAATGATGGTTTTCCATTCTTAATTAGTTCTCTTAACCAATTACAGCAGATTCAAACGATCTTGCACCAGTTAATTCTTCAAAAAATACTACGAATAATGAACTAGAACTTTGATCTTCTGAGCTAGAAAAAAGAATATCTAACTCCTTCACCCTACCAAACAGAGTATCCTAGACCTTGACCGCGCCACCTCCATGAAATCTGAGTTCTATTTTAAGAAAGGTGGTTAGTTTGGTAGACAATGGCAGCCCTAATTTACATCAAAAGGCCTCATTTTTAAACACTATCTTTAAGGATCTAAGTCGCACTGACAAAAGTATTACATTATTTACTTAGGTCTTGAGAAATAGCACTTGCTTAAGTAAGTGAGCAACAGCAATAGCTTTCCTACGTGTATATCAGTGTATCTCTGTGCTCATTCTGTAAATCATCTTTCGAAGTTGAAGACCCCTAGAAACGTTCCGATAAAAACGTATTAAAGTCATCGTAAAAGAGAATCCCTCTCCTTACAGTTTAGATAAAAGCACCAGGACCTTTTAATATATGCTCTGATAAGCCTTATATAAAATTTTACATCAGGAACCTTAACAATTTCCATAGAAGCATTCTCTGCGCCTGGGAATATACCAGTAAGGAAAGTAAAACGGCAAAATATTAGGCGTTTGATATGTTGCGGCAGAAAGTAAACATGTGTACTGTTCACTTCTGGATTAATGTTGTGTGTGCGCACCACAAAATCGTCAGCACTTTATGCAGCACGTGGATAATGTAAGCGGTTTGAGCCGCTTCGCTAACATATCAATAAAGTGGCAATTTGTTATATAGCCAAATCTAATGTCGCTGGTGCGCCAAGTAAGAACGAAGACAGATGTTGCTAATTAAGTACGCATTAAAAAACTGTTAATACTGATACTCCATTAAAACCATATGATAATGAGACTTAAATCTTTAATCAGAATGATCAGCAAAACTTTATATATGGAAATCTGTGTTTAAGATGTTTTCATTTGAGAAATAAATGTTTGGCCTAGCTATGCAGTGTTTTCATGCAAAACCTTCCTTTTTCCCCTCCGAGAGAAATAAGAGACTGGAACAGAACGTGAAGACGTCTCTGTTTTGTTTCCTTTTAGCAGACGTTCCATACGCCAAGCCTCGGGGATGAGGAGTTTGAAATCCCGCCTATCACGCCTCCTCCGGAGTCCGACCCTGCCCTGGGCATGCCCGATGTTCTTCTGCCCTTTCAAGGCCTCAGCGATCCGTTGCCTTCCCAGGGAACTGAATTCACCCCCCAGTTTCCCCCTCAAAGCCTGGATCTTCCTTCCATCACCATCTCAAGAAATCTCACGGAACAAGATGGCGTGCTTCATAGCAGCGGGTTGCACATGGTAGGCACTACATTTATTGCTTGAAAGTGTTTTTTGTTTCAGTCGTTGGCACTTCTCACGATAAAGACCGAGAGTCTATGTTCTGAAATGTACTTCTTCTGCCCATCTACTGATGGACGTGAGGTTTGTTCTTCCTAATGCCATTTAAGTGCAGGGACCAGAGGGTTGTGGGTTGGTTGATGATCACCTAGAGGAGGACGAGACCCAGCAAGGGCCTTCCTGATTTGAAACGGTTTTCAATGAGTCTGATTCATTGGTTTGGAATTAGCCGATCTCCCCTTGGCTGTGGTTGACCACAGAGATGTCCTTGAGTTAAAAGTTTGCCCAGGAGAGATTTTAGAAACGGAGGCCCTTCTATGCCTTTGTTGGATTACGACACGATGTTTCTGATGGTACATGTTCTGCCCCTATGTCAAATGAAATCTCAGACTGTGATACAGAGAAAGGGAAGGCGAATAATTGCTTATACCCAGCAGATGAAAAGAGAGAGTGGGTTAGTGTGTGAAATATACCTAATTGTGTTATTTATTGTCATAAACATGGAAGAAAGCACTCCAGAGAGGCAAGATCACTAATGTAATCATTTCGATTCCATTTTTCTTAGTGTGCAATTATCGTCAGCAATCACCGGAGTAAATCTGCTTAAGTATTTTAAACTATTCTGCTGGGATTGTTGGGGTTTTTTGTTTTTTTTTTTTTGTTTTTGTTTTCATTTTTGTTCTTGTCTTCCCATCATAGTTTATAATACATTTGTGTTGATCTAGGTGAGGTACTAAGCAGACATTTTAAAACAAGATTAATAGTTAAGAGGACTTTTTTTTTTGTAGCCCTGATAAAATGAAACAGATGTGTTGGTATAACAAAAAACAAATCCTACTGCTTGTTTACATATTTCTCTGCACATTAAGACCATGCCAGTGATGTTTTTTGGTTTCACTGTGAATTCCCCAGATAGCAACAGTATGTACTGGATTAACGGTATAAAGATTCAGCGTGCTCTCTGAAATATAAGATTACTTTCCCAAATAGGATTGACGCGGCATCATTTTCTTTTGCTTGTGATCTCTTGTGTTGGAGCTGAACATCGGGGTGTTTAGGTTTCCTTTTTTGTCAGAAAAGAATGCAGGGGACAGTCGGGAAGTGGTCATTAAGTATTCATAAATGTGCCTCGCCATCACAAATAATTGTTTCCTGTGGACTTCCTTACATTTTTTTTTTTTTGTCCCTTTGACACTGGAAATGGAGGGTTCTGTCCTCTGTTCCTCTACAGCCAGGCTTGCTGTGCTGTTTCTGGAAAGCCATAAAAATAAAAAGGGTGTTTAGTCACCAAGGGAGTTTAGCAGGGCTCACCATTATTCACAGACGCTCAGCGAGGCCGATTTAAGTTGCAGAAATAGTTAAAAGGCCATATAATGCATGCTAAAATGTGTATTTTATTAAATTGGTAAATATTTATTAATAATATAAGAATCTGCCTTTAAATTAAACATCTGATGAATTACCTTGCCTTAAAGCTATAAAACTGTTATTGCTGCTATAAAAAAGTGTAAAGGAGGCATTTTGACTATGAAATTTCATTTCATGGTCAATTGAATTTACTATATTGGAAAGAACTAAAGATGGGATCATAAAATAATTATGATATTCACATACACTTAAAGAACAATGCTTTCACGGACTGGCCTTGGGAGAGAGGACTCAATTTTTAATGCTTCTTTTGTAATGTATTGCTAATCACTAAAGCAGTTGAATTATTTCATTGATTTTTAAAAGTATAAGTACTTTAGCTAAGTGCAGGCTGTTGTCATGGTATTTACATGGACCTCATCACATTTACTGGTGCCTTTCTGAAGTTTTGCTGAACCTGAGTGATATTTATTTTGGCTCGAAACACACTAATCTTGCTGAAAATTCTAGTAGAATTTCACCTTGAAGAAATGTCATGGGATCTTAAATCACAAATGTTGGAAAAAATAAAATGTACTTGGACAGAATTATGATGAATACAATGTGTCGTTGCCTTTGTTCTATGTACTACCTGACATGTTCACCTATAAACTTGAATTCAGAATCGCCAGAGGCATGGTTAAAAATAGGCTGTGTCAAGGTTCTTCTATATCTCCCTCCGGGTACCGAGTTGGCTGTCTACATCATAATACTCCACAGCAGCTCCTCAGAGATTTCCCTTTGGAAGGTCACCAGCAAAATAATAAATAATAGTTTCTACATCACGCATTCGGCTTTTCAGTGTGCGTCGGTTCTTCCACACCTTATGCAAGTAAGAAGTTTTATTATCCAAGTGAATATGGCTGTCTGCTAAGGTTTGCGGTGGTGAATTAAGACTCATAGAAGAAGAAAAGCCAGCTTGTTTATGCTGTATCGAACCAGCTTTTCTTCAGAGCTTCATTGCTTTTCCTTTAGAAAAGACTGACAGTTTTGTTACGTTACTGATTAGCCGCATTTTTGTTGGCAACAAACACGACGTGTTTATCTTCCTTAAATTTATGCCATTATGCTTAAAAAACAGAAAGCAGGAACAAAAAGGAGGGATTAAAAGGAGTCCGATGATTAGCATTCACATTTCCAAATATGCAAATATTGCCCTCGTAGTCGGAAGCAAATAGTTGAAAAATTGAACGTCGGCGCATTTGTGAGTTCAAAGCACAACCTTGATTTGCTTGTGGCGGATGCGTCTATTTTCCAACAGGATGTGGTCGGCAAGTCAAAACCAACAGCATTATTTCGGTTAAAAAATCTTTACCTCTAAGCGTTATTGTCAGTTCAGATGATCATCTGGAAATTAATTTAATCTACAAAAGATTGCGATTCAAAAAAATCTACAACCTGCGCTCCAAAGGGTTGGTGTTTTTTTTTTTTTTTTTTTTTTAACACCTCTCTATAATCTGCCCAGCCTGCTGAGTAGCATTGACATCAGTAGTACATCAATTTCAGAAAGTGGATTATTTTTACTCGACAGCTATTGTGACATATTGGGTCAGTCATAAATGAAAGATATTCATGCAAGCATGCAATACTTGTAATGAAGTCTCACTCTGACCTTCTGTATGATTGATTCTGTAATTTAGTTTTCTCAGGCAGTGCCTGAAATGAAATGAAATCATGTTGAACAAGTTTTGAATACCCACAGTGCACTAGGAGAAGAAAAATCTGCAGCCCCAGAGGCTTGAGAGAGAGCAGCTGAACGATTTATCTCTGTGCTATTATAGCCTTTGCCAGCGTTCAACATTTCTTCTTCTTTTTTTTTTTTTCTTATTTGGCTTAAGTACTTAATTCTGCAGGTAGCTGTAAATGGGAAAATAAAATGCTGTTCAGATTTAAAATGACAGGACAGGAGTATGTGCAAGGGACTGATAAAATATCTTGAATAGAACTGACCTTTCATGTAGCTGAAAGTTACTGGGGGATTCATCCTCATAATTACCATATAGATTATTTTTATTTCTTTCCTGCAATGAAACATTTCAGAGAGCAGTAGTGCTGATTGAATGAAAATTGAACTTGTTAACATTCTTTTCAGCTTAGCCTGTTGTACATAACAGAAGGTTAGCTTTGATGAATTTCAAAATTCTCTTTGATATCCAAGAAACAGACAGTAAAATAATTGTCTCTAGTCTGATAGTTTGTATGCCCCCCAAAAGAGAATTTATAAAACACACTGATAATTCACATACTTTTTCTTCATACATTATATTTCATGTTTAGAGGACTGACATTTTCTGTTTGATACTGCTTTGGATTTAATTGTGATACTACATATTTATAGAAAATGCTACTCTGCTCGCTCTGGTAGTATCGAACATAGTGTGATGGAACTAAAAAGGATAGAAGAAAGGGAGGTATATTTGAGCATGACAGTCTCCATACCTGGTAAGGAAAAAGAAAGAGGGGAAAGTCCTACGGAAGAAACGCATGCCGAGGAGAAAATTAAAGCTTTTAAAATATTCATAAGACTCTGAGGTCACACTCTAGACAGATCTCATTTTTGACCAGAGAAATGGGAATGTATCAAAAAAACAACACATCCGAAATTACCAGGCTCATTTGCAAAGTTTTGCTTTTGCACGCCATCGTTCGTCGTGGCTCTCATTTCGAAGTTGAATTATTTTAGTTTTTACGAAATGACGTTCATGCCATTTGTATACTTTAAAAAACCTTACATTTCGAGAAACAGCAGACTTTCAATTAATGCATTGTTTTAGCAACGTTGCCTAATGTGTTACAGATAAAACAGTTATTTCATGGGTCATTAATGTGTTTAATGCGTGGAACGTTCTATTAAAACAAGCCCTTATTATTGTTATGAACATGTTCATTGCCATTGTCAATAGAGTCGCAGAGCTGTAGTCCACAGGATGGCCTTGCAGTCACTGGAGGGACCTACAGTCTCATACACATTGAATGATGACTTCATTTAAATTTATTTTCGGTCAAGCGATGGTCCAAAAGGATTCTTATTCTAAGTTAACTTAGAAGAGGCACAACTTACCTACGCCAAACACTCACTTTGAGTGGAACTATTTAAGTCCAGATTGTAAAATTGAAACGGTGTGAACCTCTAACAGACAGTTGCTGAGACCCACTGAGTGCCCTACGTTGTTCTTAACCGTTAGAGATTGATGACACTGTTTATAAAGTTGTTTTCTTGACCACCAGTGTCTCTTCCATGTCATATGAGAACCAGAGTCTGATGACTGTTTTACAGATGTTTATTGCCCAAAGTCACTTTAAAAAATTTTTTAATGTTTTTAATTATTTTTGAGAGAGGGGGAGAGGGAGAGAGAGAGAGAGAGAGCACAAGCCGGGAAAGGGTGGAGAGAGAGGGAGATGCAGAATCCGAAGCAGGCTTTAGCCACCAGCTGTCAGCAGAGAGCCCGATGCGGGGCTCGAACCCACGAACCGTGAGATCATGAGCTGAGGTGAAGTCAGTGCTTAACCGAATAGGCCACGCAGGCGCCCCCAAAGTCACTTTTAATTTAGCTGTTACTGCACCTTGACAGTTGTCTGCCAAAAATGCACAGAGCGCACACGGTTTCATGGGCTGCCTTTCTCTGTCGAGCACATAGCCTTGTACCATACACAGCTTAAAATAAATACTCTTTCTTCTTGGCCTGTACTTACTGACCCTGAACATGCGAGTGCCGTCTTTAAGGTCTAGTTAACTTTAGGCTCATCTGTTGAAAGAGGGTCATGTCCCAAACTTTCCCGCCAAACCCGCTTAGCTTGTGTGAAATGTGACACATGACCACTTGTTTGATTTATAACATTCAAGGAAATGTGGTGTTAGAAAGTTATACTGTCATTTATTTCCCCGCATCTGGGGTTTCGCAGATCTAATCTATAGCCACCTACTATCCTGCGGTATTGCCAGTACCTCCCAGTGGGTTGGCGACAGTAAAGACACCACTTTCCATCCCTCAGATTCCCGAATAAAACTGGCTTGATGGCTCAAACGTTTTTTTCAGAGGGATGAGTTTTAGTCTTGCTAACGTCCTTTGACTTGTGACACCTGTCGCCCTTTGAAATAGCCTCATTTGCTCGTTCACATCCTGTCCCCTGTTGTGTGTGCGATGTGGGCTGCTGTCAGGCTCAGACCCGGGACAGGGTCTGGGCTGGAATATACTAGGTTCTCAATAAATCTGTTATTTGTTGGCTATATGCGTGAATGAGAGAACAGTGAAAGAATATTTGCTCTTAAGGGCGTACCTTGACCACTAAATAAAAAGTGGAAGAGAGGGAGTTTGAAGTCACAAACAGCCGTAAACAAGGAATTCCCCTTTAAACTTTTCATGTAGACCAGAATAAAATAAGCAGGGAGCCGACTCCTTGGTAAAACAAAGGAGTCGCAGGGTGTATCGCTGAAATACCATTAAGTGTTTTATGGTAAACTCTTGGAAATTTTGTTTTGCTAAGAAACCATTCATTAGCTCTTGGGAAGGCTGCTTTTCACAAAACATTCATGGGTAGGTATGTTTGATTATAACCCTGAGAGTAGCTATTAAGGAAAAATTATCTATTTTGGCGAAGTTCAAGTTTGTGGTGTGAAGGTCTGTAATTAGCATTGGTATGCATTTGTCATACCTGTGTTTGTTTCAGGGTTTGCTGGGGTTAGGAATACACGAGCTCTGCGTGGCAATTGCTCTCTGTTCACTTAGAAACAAAGTTTTGGGGCGCCCGGGTGGCTTAGTCGGTTGGGTGTCCGACTTTCGCTCAGGTCATGATCTCGCGGTTCATGGGTTCGAGCCCCGCGTCGGGCTCTGTGCTGACAGCCAGCTCAGAGCCTGGAGCCTGTTTCACAGTCTGTCACTCCCTCTCTCTCTGACCCTCCCCTGCTCATGCTGTCTCTCTCTCTCCTGGAAATAAATAAAACAAACAAAAAAAAGGTTAAAAAAAAAAAAAGAAACAAAGTTTTAACATCACAAAGGACGTAACTTATGTAATTGAGCATAAAATTACCGGACCTGAATTTCATATTTGTAGTTCTCTGATCTTTAATAATACGAAGCAATTTTTTAGCAAATCTCTTTAAAAAAATTTTTTATTGTTAATTTATTTTTGAGAGAGAGAGACAGAGCATGAGCGGGTAGGAGGCAGAGAAAGAGGGAGACACAGAATCTAATCCGAAGCAGGCTTCAGGCTCTGAGCTGTCAGCACAGAGCCTGGCGCGGGCTTGCACCCATGAACCATGAGATCATGATGTGAGCCGAAGTTGATGGCTTAACCGACTGAGCCACGCAGGCGCCCCTACGAAGCAATTTTTATTACTGATAATTGTTTAATTGCTCCATTTCTCAAGAAATATTGACTTAAAAAAACCCACCACGGTGAAAATGCATTTAGTCACACTCACTAATATATTTGGGTTATTTGCTCCCTAATTAGATGCTATCCTCTATTATGAAAACTTGACATTGGATCGTTACAGAGAGTATTTATTTGCATGGAAGGTGCTTATCAGATGTTTGGAAGCCCTTTATGATGGAAACCAACTGGACAATAAACTATTAAAAAAAAAATCAATCCAGACAGAAATCAGCACCACTGGCATGTATAAAAAGAAATAGAACAGAGTAATAACATGTGATTTTTAAAACAAGGTATCAGTTTGAAAGCATCGATCTTGCATCTGCACAAGACCCCAAAACCCAATGCTAGAGGATGTGTAGGCATGTACTGCTGAGTGAGCAGCACAGAGATAAGATAATAAATACCAGGCATGGGAGGAAGAAGAGTCCCTATTGATGCACCAAGAAGATGCCATAGAGGGTCCGGTCGGACCCTTGCTACAGGCCTGATAGAATGAGTTAAGACAGATTTTAATATGTAGAGGGGGGAGAGTTTTGTTGGCTGAGCAAGTCTGAGCAAACTGCCTGTTCCCACCTCCACCCCCACCCAGAATCCCCACATATCTTTACGTGAAGTATGGCAGCGGTAATATCCCATCGTGATAGGGCATTTTTCACCTTGCCAATCTCCTTCAATCTTGATTAAGTCTTGGTTTGGGGCTTATAAGTCTTTTATCCTTTCTAAATGAGAGAAAAGCAAGGCTCAGCCTTAGGCATGTCCCATACTTTGACTGTAAAGGTGAGGTTTCCTTTTCTTGCTATTTAGTTGGCAGTCCATTGATCCGGGTGCCCCCAGTTTTTAATTTACGCTAGGGAATCCAGAGTTTCCTTTTGAACCTATATTATTCAGACTATAATGGGTCACTCAAATGGTTAATGTTCAGCAATAGCCTGGAGTTCAGGCAATTTAAGAAATTTGGGGACCCCTACCAGAAATCTCCATTCCTTTTTTTTTTTAAATGTTTTATTTACTTTTAGGAGAGAGAGAGAGAGACAGTGTGAGCAGGGGAGGGTCAGAGAGAGAGGGAGTCACAGACTGAAACAGGCTCCAGGCTCTGAGCTGGCAGTCAGCACAGAGCCCGACGCGGGGCTCGAACCCACGAACAGTGAGATCATGACCCAAGCGAAAGTCGGACGCTTAACCGACTAAGCCACCCAGGCGCCCCTAGAAATCTCCATTCCTTGGTTTCCTGTATAAAAAAAAAAAAAAAAGACAAGAGGCTCTTTATCAGGTGGAGGGAGGAGCGAGTCTTTGCTGAGCACTCTGGGTACCAAGGCCTACACAGGCCACGAAGCCTTTGTTGAATTGTACTTCCGGGCAAACAGAAGACAGTGCGCCTCCTATTATGTCGTGACGTCCTTGGCCTGCCCATTCAGAAAGAATCGGGTATGCTTCCAAACGTAGTTGTTAAAGTGTTAGGATATATTTTTCTATTTATGTTGTTTATATTACAGTCAAATTGCCCCCCACCAGTTTCGATGGGTTGCCCATGAGGTGCGATCAGTTACCGTCTGTTGGAATAAATAATCCCCCCAGAAAGATACAATGTGTTTAAATTTATCACGACATCCTTCTACACTGCGAATAAAATCCCAACTTCCTAGCATAGACTATGGGACTTGTCACGTTGTGGCCCTTCCTTGCCTCTCCAGCTTCAATGCCAATCTTTTCCTGGCCTGGTAACACCGGCCTCTCCTTTCCTTCCTCAGGCGCCAGGCCTTTGCACACGTTCTGCTCTGCCTTGGGTGCTCTTCCCTCTTTTCTAGCTTAGAAGCTTCTCTTCTCCCATTACACCTCAGCCCTGGTGGGTCACCTCCTCAGGAAGCCTTCCCTGATTACCTCTCCTCCCCGCACCATCTGGCTCCTTCCCACCTCCCCAGGCCACCGAATGTCATCTTCATCCTGTCTGCGCTTCTCCCATCTGCACTGGCGTCCTTTCCGTTTCTCAAGCGGGGGAAGCTCTCTCCCACCCCAGACTTCGCACATGCTGTTCCCTCTGCCTGGAACATGATTCCCTCCCCCCCCTTTCCTGGCTCGCCCCTCCTCAGGCTCCAAGTATCCGCTCACATGACCTCACCAAGAGGCCTTTCATTACCGACCCAATCAAACGCAGACCTTATTCTCGTGACAACTTATTTTCTTTAGCCTATTTATTTTCCTCACGGTATTTATCACGATTTCTGTCTTGTCAATGCAAACATTTTCTATTCTTATAGGCAAGACATAGGCTGCGGACACTCCCTCCATAACCAGGAAGATGGTTCCCATTATATTTGTCTAATGAAGTAGTTCTCCAGTGAGGGGGGTTTTGCCCACCAGGGGACATTCACCAGTGTCTCGAGACATTTTGGCTGTCACAGCCCGACTGGGGAGTGGAGGCTCCTGATATCTAGTGTGCAGGAGCCAGAGATTTATTTCTAAGCCGTCTACAATACACTGGGGCCCCCTCCCCCGACAAAGAATTATCCAGACCACAGTGTCTGGCAGTCCTGCTGAGGTTGGGAACCTCTTATCTAATAACATCAGAGGACAGAGTGAGACCAGGAAGAGAGAATGAGTTTTTCCCAAAAAATGAACTGTTTTAGGAAATGGTAGAAGTGAATCCTGGATATAAAGTGTAATTGTGAAAGCTACGAGCCTTCAGCTTGTATGTGGTATATAATCGTGGCAATCTCTAATAACCTATTAGTTTCTTGGCTTTCAGTGATCATTGGTAAGACTTTTAAGACTTAGTTTTAGAGGTACCTGGGCAGCTCAGTCGGTTAGGCGTTAGACTCTTGATTTAGGCTCAGGTCTTGATCTTACAGTCCATGAATTCAAGCCCCACCTTGAGCTCTGCACTGACAGTGTGGAGTCTGCTTGGGATTCTCTCTCCGTCCCTCTGCCTCTCTCTTGCTCCCCCTCTCTCTCACTCTCAGAGTAAATTAAAATATTTTTTAAAAATTTAAAGAGACTAATTTTAGTAAGTGAGAGGTAATGATTTTCAAAAAAGCATTAAATTTCTTAGGGCTGTATCTGTGGTTATACATTTCCTTTTTGTGTCGTGACTACCAGGAGAAATAGCAAGCTATTTTTGAGGAGTATATATGAATTATTCTTGCCTACACTTTGTCAGAGTACATTTATTAATCCATTCTAAGTCTTGTTTAATTTGGGTAATGCTTAAAAGAATCGCATGCTAGTTTTCTAATTTTTAAGGATCTGAGCATTGGTATATTGTTTTCTCTGGCCTGGCACATAGCAGGTGCTTAATAAATACCTTCAGACTGAGCTGGCATCTTTCTTTTTTTAAGTGGGAATCCTACGATCAAAGGAAGTATCTTTCAAAGGGTACCTTTTTTTTTTTTTTTTTTTAATGGAAAATGAATTGGAGCTGTTAAGAATCAACAAGTTCTCCAAGGCAGTTGGTAATAATTGGTGGCCCTAAAGGAACTTGAATTTCTAGAGACACTTTCCCCACTCATCTTCTTGTTCCATAGTCCTCATACATAGGAATTTATTACGGCATAATTGTGGACCATGGCAAATGCTAGCACATTTTGATGCATCAGTTATGTGGTTTGGGGGTTACTTGAAAGTGTTTTAGAGGCCCTTGGTGCATTGTCCTGTGGGAGATAAGAAAGATGGCAGGCACCTGCATGTTTGGGGATCTGAAGGCTATGTGGATGGCTCTAAGTTTTGGCAAGGCTTGGTCCCCACCACCAGTGTGTTTCAGGAGTAGTCTTCTCTCTGTCCCCATTGCAGAAAACCCCTGTTCTCTCTCTTTCCCTCTCCAGTGAAATGTTATGAGCACTCTCAATTTATAAAATAAATGAATATATAATGCTTTCATTAAAAGGGGGGTGATGGCTAGTAGAGAGCCTGGGGCCCCACCCCATTCATTTCTTTCTGTCACCGTTTTCCCATCCAGCTTGCTCTGTGACACTGCAGGTAAAATTTAGAAAGAGCTGACGAAGCCAAGAAAACTTAACTTCTTGGCCTTCTGTTTGACCAGGAGATCCAGTTGAAATGCCGTGGATGTGGGATAAGTCAATCAATATCTGTATGTGCTGAATTTCATAGGCATTGGAGCAAAGCAACTTCTCTGTTCATGAGAAAGTTGCGTAAATTAGAGAGCATCATATTTCATGGTCATGCCAGTTAGCTACTTTGTTATTTTACAGTCAGTATTAAGATACTTAATTCAAATGTAATCTGGAAGTTCCTTGTAAGTACTTAAAACATCTAGATTTAAATAAGTCTGAAAGGACTTTAAAAATGCATTCTGAAGGACTCATATGGAGAGTGGAATTAAGAATAAGATCGCTTGGGCGCCTGGGTGGCTCAGTTGGTTAAGCGTCCAACTCTTGATTTCTGCTCAGGTCGTGATTGAGATCTGCGTTGGGCTCTTTGCTAACAGTAGGGAGCCTGCTTGGGGTTCTCTCTCTCCTTCTCTCTGCCCCTACCCTGCGCACACTCTCTGTCTCTAAAAATAAAGAAAGAAACATTAAAAAAAAAAAAAAGAATAAGATAACCCAATCGTCAGTAGTTGGTGGGTAGAAGCGACATAAACAAGCAATGGCGGAACCGTAGAAGAGCGTGGAAGAGCAGGTAGGCGGCTCGAATTTTTTAGGAGGAATGGCTAAGTGAGTGGTGGAATGCTAATCCAAAGAAAAGAATTAGGACACACTGATACTGTAAAATCCACTTTTGTGATACAGGTCTGCAGAGGGACACCTGCCAGTAGATAGAATGTAATATTTTAGGATATTGTCAGCGAGACCAAGAGGTGTGAGATTGTTCTGGTAAATGTGACACATTTGTCCAGGATTCTGCAGCAGTTCAGGAACTCAGGAATTATTAAGAAATGGGATGATTCTACATTTAAGATAAAATCCTAGCACTTGGCCCACTGTTTAAACCACTGTTTAAACCACTCAGACCTTTTTAGCTTTTCCTCACTAGTATGTTTGTTCTGGTTTTTTCATTCATTTTGCTTTGTGGTTTTATAGATAGAAACGTTTAAGATGCTCTTCTCTTCACCCTTCCAGTTCTTTCTCTTATGATGCAACCATCGTTAAAAGTTTAGATGATACTTAAAAAAGGGGAGGGGGACTATACTCTGTAATTATTTTACAACTTGCTTTTTCAATTTCTGTATCTTGGATATCCCTCTAGGCCAGTGGTTCTCAGGTAAGAGAAATTTTGTCCCTCAAGAGACAATGTCTGGAGATATTTTTGCTGGTCATGACTGGAGGGGAGAATGAGAAGTTGCTTCTGGAATCTAGCAGAGGCCGGTGTTGCTATAAACGTCCTATAATGCAAAGGACAGCCTTACAACAAAGAATTATCTGCTCCAAAATGTCAATAGAGCCAAGATTGGAAACCCTGTCCTAAGTCAATACACATAAACCTCACTCATTATTTTAAAAAGCTTCATAATACCCGTAGGATGCTAGATCATCATTCATTCAGCTAGTTTCCTATTGATAGTAATGCCTTCTTATTTAGTGATATTTATATATTTAACATTAAGAAACCAAATGCTCCAGTTGGGATATTTACAACTCATTTGTTTCTTTAAAGAGCAAAAGTCAGTCTTCTCAGAAAGACTCAAAAGAGGAGCAGTTAAGAATTTATAAGCTCTTGGGGCACCTGAGTGGCTCAGTCCGTTGAACATCAGACTTCAGCTCAGGTCATGATCTCGCGGTTGGTGTGTTCCAGCCCCGCATCGGGCTCTGTGCTGACAGCTCAGAGCCTGGAGCCTGCTTCTGAATCTGTGTCTCCCTCTCTCTCTGGCCCTCCCCTGCTCTCTCTCTCTCTCTCTGTCTCTCTCAGAAATAAATAAAACATTAAAAAAAAAAAAGAATTCAGAGGCTCCTGTATAAAATTAGATTCTGGGTCACTGTGAGTCGAGAGAATTTGGTGTCAGTAAAAATCACAGACTCAGACTAAATGACAAGTCTTAAAGAAGTTGTTTAAAAGCATGTCTTCATTTTTTTTTTGATTCTTCAGAATTAAGAAAAGCAGCAGCACCAACTAACTCTAAAGCCTTTGAGATGACTGCTCACAGCAGAAGGCTACTTTAGACGTGACTGCAGTAACTTTCAGAGCAGCTGCTTCTGATGAGCTCTACTTCCTCCTTACATATATTTTTAAAAATCCATTAGTATCTTAAATCACGGTGGGGTGAGCAAAAGAAAACAAAGCAGGTTTAAGACGAAGAAAGTGATATCCAGTCCTAAAGGCACTGAATGACTTCCAGATGCCATTGACAATGTAATTCAGAATTGGAATGACCCTCTGGTTAACCACAGAGGGTTTTATAGAAAGGGTGCCCTGAAGCAAACAGATGTTGGCTCTGTGCCTCCCTAACCCCCGCCCCCCCCTACTTGTCAAATGCGTTCCCGGAAGGATAAAGTGGAGACCGGATTCTCCTGCCCTTACAGACCTGGGTCTAGGTGAATGGTACCAGTAGTGTGTGTGTGAGAGAAGGATAGAGACCCAATGGATAAGCTGGAAGAAAGGACTAAACCTCCGCTTCAACCTTTCCTTCCTTGTCCGTTTCCTCAGTAAGAAGCAGAAGTTGGAAGTTTATCCTTCTTTGCCAATAGGCTTTTATTACTATTTTTTAAAGCCATTTGGTGACAGTCCTAGAGTGAAATAGACGAGGCTGGATAAATTGGGCTTTGTGCTTTTGACCCTTCAGCTTTGGGGTAAGAGTCCTTCTAGTGGATGAACGACTGGGGGCCGTCATCCTGGATCAGGTCACACCTGCCTGAGGAACTGCTGACATTCTCGGGGTGTTGGTATGTGAGAGCGCTAAGAGCTCCCTTCCTTGTTGTCTGTTGCCTGTTTAGGACCAGAGCCACACGCAAGTGCCCCAGTACCGTCAGGATCACGCCTTGATCATGAGGTCCATCGTCCACATGACTGATGCTGCCCGCTCTGGGATCATGCCTCCCGCTCAGCTCACCACCATCAACCAGTCTCAGCTCAGTGCCCAGTTGGGGTTAAATTTGGGAGGCGCCGGTATGCCTCACACGTCTCCTTCACCTCCAGCGAGCAAATCGGCAACGCCTTCCCCTTCCAGCTCCATCAATGAGGAGGATGCTGATGAATCTAACAGAGTAAGTCTGCCTTAGTGCGTCACCTACCCAGGAATTCACAGGCACCTCGTGCTGTGTCTTTGAATTTCATTCATGGTAGTACCTTCCTTCTCTTCGTGGGTTTTGGCTAGCATTTCAATTTATGATGGTTTGATCCCCACCCCCCCACCCCCGCTTTTACTTACTCATTTTTTGTGAAAAGCATATTCCACTGGAAATTGGGAGATCTGACTTCTCCTACTGATTATAAAGCGTCAAACGTGTCACTTAACTCACGTGGGCATGATTTTCCCAGCCGGCAAAGGGAAGGCTCACAGTAGCTTCCCCAGGAATTTTAAAGTGCTCTGGTTCTAAGTTAACGTCCATGTGGATAAGTTTCACCCGGTTAGTTGGCGAGCGACCATCACATTGGACAGCCTTACTCCTTCGATGATGCTTACCACTTAGTAAGTTCTAATTGTTCCACATTTCTGCTTTTGTCATGGAGAGTGATACTCAAGTACGCATGGTTTGAAATAAAAACTTAGTTGCAGGTGGGACTTTTCTGAATGCTTAGAAAGGTATTCTGTTTCATTCAAGTTACTTATCCTAGATCCACAGTTACTCCTTCCCTATTCATATGTGTTGTGTCCCTACTCTGTGCTTTGCATTTCGCTTGGTTCTGGTGACATAAAGATTTATAAGAGAATTACTACCTCTGGGACTCCCCACTGGGGATGAAAAGCAGTGTTTAATACTAGCTCCAGGTGTGATTAGTAGTATAATTGATGTATCTGGTGGGCTAAGATTGTAATCGATTCTGCTTGGGAGAGTGATTTGAGGAAGACTTTATTGAGAAGGTGATGTTTGAATTAGGTCGAAGAGGATACATAAAAGTTTGTGAGGCAGAAGAGAGGGGCCGGCATTCTGGCCGTAGGAGCAGTGGAAGTACATGCCAATTTATGAGTATCATGAACAGTTTGATATGGGGAGGAAAGAACTAGGAATTGAAGAAAGTAGGAGCTGAAATGTGGAAGCAGGTAGTTGAGAGCTGATTAATGATTTGCATAGCGGAATGGCATACGCAACTTTATGCTTTCAAAAGACGGCTTTGGCTGTATATGGAATGCATTACAAAGGGAGGGACTGGAGGAAAGAAAACAGATCAGAAGATCCTTTTGTTACAAAGTGTTTCCTTTGAGCAAAGGAAGGAACTGACAGGAGGTACCAGCTTAGTGAGACATTGTAAGAGAGAGGGTCATAAATTTTGGTAATCCACTGGGGTTTGAAGGAATCAAAGATAAATGGGGTTTTAGTATGAGAGTAAGCATGGATATCAGCAAATGAGAGAAACGGCCCAGAGAGAGAAGAGTGTTCCTTTTTCTCCCATGGAGAAGATGAGAGTTTGGCACAGTACGGGTCAAATATGAAGCATCCACGTTTGAGCTACAACTCAGTTCACTGGAGGTACAACAACATATTTGGGGACCATTAGCACATAAATATGGAGACATGGAAGTAATCAGGATTTCTCAGAGTGTGTGAGGAGCCCTGAGCATCATTAATTTTTAGGTAGCAAATGCAAGAAGAAGAAGAGCTAGAGAAGGTTGAGAGTGATGATGGAAGAGGGAAGGGAGGTTAGAATATATTGCAGGGATTTAAAGAAGGAGGGTTTGATCTGTCCTGACATGTTGGCACCTCACTGGACATGTTAGCACTCCACTGGACACAGATTGGGTAAATGGATTACCAGTCTCTGCTCACACTTAAAAGGACTTCTGTAAGGTGAAGGGAGAAACAATGATTATAAAGAAACTCCAGGGATGGGAATAAGGCACAGCTAAGTTACAACTGGCCATGACACCATTCAAATGGATTCCTTTCATTTCACTCACATTTCCACTGATCTGATACTCACTTTTGTACCACACTGAAATTGTCATGGCTAAGGAGAACCTTATCTGTGACTCCTAGCTTACTCCATTTTCAGCAAGAGTCTAGGTTTTGTGTAAAGGCAAGGAATCCAATTTGTTCTCCTTTAAGCAACTGAGCCGAGAAAGAAAGATTAAAATTATCATTGATTGTGTCTCTTTTGGGGAAAACCATTTCTCCACCTTTCCCAGCCTTCTTCAGTCAATCACATACAGGTTTCGGTAGGAGAATTAATTCTTGGATTTTTATTTAAACTGTGAGATTCTTCATTTCAAGTTTATTCTTAAAAGGTAACAGTGATCAGGGCACATCATGATTATCCAAGGAAGATATCAGAGGTTGTCAACATTTGAATGCTATTTTACAGGAAGTGAGATTGAGCTCTTCTCTGGGAAGAGCTGCCCTGGAAATCGCTTTCACCTTGCCATTGGTCAGGGCATTGTTGCTGCAAACAGTGCCAAAGTTTCTTCCAGGAAAGGTGTATAGTATTGGACTCAATTAGAAAAATCTGTGTTATATGCAGATATTTTTTTCCTTGGGGCCAAAGCAGTATTTTTTCACTGAAGGAAAACTTGGCGCCCATTGAAGCTCTAACCGAAAGGCATCTGACTGCCTTACAAGTTCAGATTCATTAACTAGAATTAAGCAAGTCGCAATGATTCTGAGAATTTAGGGGGGAAAAAGATGATTGAAAATTAATAAATTAATTGTGTGAGTCATGAAAGCTGGCATTTTGGAGAAGAGGTGAGATGTGGCTCACCAGCATCTGAAGTGTGTAAACTACTTGTATGAAGTACAGATGTTGTTATCACTCAAATAGTGCATGTGATAGGCCCACCGAAAAGTGGATTTGTGATTCCTCAACACATCAATGGTCCAGAGCACTCAGAACCAAGTTACTTACCATTTTTCTCCCTACAAATTTTAGTAATTGGATTAAGTTCCAAATGACTGTCATTCAGAAAATAATGATACTTTTGGAAAATTTGAATTTAGGATTCAAGACTCAAGGCCATTAAAAACCAATCTGTCAGTAACTTGATCCTATCTCTGCTAATCTTCCCCATGGCTGGCTTTTAAAACCAATTTTGTCAAACATTTCAGCATTCTTGAAGTTAACTGCAAAATGATCTTCAGTACAGTCATATTATAATGTAGGGGGTTAAAACAGGGGTGATGCATCTCTTCTCCTGCTTCTCTGGGAAGGACATTATATGATTAGATGATGGTAGCAGCAGGTGAGTCTGGAGCTCATTGCTATATAAATATAGGGAGCTATACCCATGGCATGTCTGTGGCTTTGATCTCAGAGGGCTCATATGGTAAGTATGTGTAAAGGACTTACTGTCTCTATGACAATATTCTTCTGGACAGAGTCACTCACTATATATCATAACTCTTTACTTATCAGTCTTCTTTATAGCCTAGGTGATTTTAACCATCAGTTATTGCTCTCATGCAGGTTTGTTTTCATTTTAGTGAAGAATATCAGTTTCCCCCCAGTTAAGGGAGTTTTGACATTTTTTTTAACGTTTCTTGTTACCCTATTCTTCAGAAAGTTTTAATTGCATAAAGAAATAAAGACGACCTTTCTTTTACTATGTGAGCTTAGGGATTGTAGCTAATTTCCACCGGCATTTCTGGAGACCCATTAGCAAAGGAACATTCTGGTAAGATAAAACTTGACGCTTCAAAAAATCGATTCAGACTGATCATATATGGCAGAGGACTCTGGCAAGGGACCTCAGTTTAAAATATCTGAATATGATCTGCATCCTGAATTATTATTTAAAATCCTTCTAAGACCTCTGAAAAATGTAAACTATTTTATGTGTACACATGTAATGCACACACACACACATACACACACACACACGCACATACTTCATTCATTGCCTGGTATCATGTTCTGTTTTTCATTACTCATAATTGCTATTTAGAGCATATGTTGTGAATGTATTGAAGATACTTCTGGGTCTCATTAATCAATGTTCTAAATGCTAATCTTTGCTGTCCAGTTAACTCTAAGAAAACTTACCCCTCCCCTGCTTTTGCCCGTGATTCATCTGTTGATGAATCTGCTTAACAAAACCTTCAAAGAACAATTGCGGATCTGGTTCGGTCTTGCTGCCTTCGCTGTGAGGACATTCGAGGCAGTGAATTTTCTTCCTGCTTTGCAGGCCATTGGAGAGAAAAGAGCTGCTCCAGATTCTGGCAAGAAGCCCAAGACTCCAAAGAAAAAGAAAAAGAAAGATCCCAATGAGCCCCAGAAGCCAGTGTCAGCATATGCCCTGTTTTTCAGAGACACACAGGCTGCAATTAAAGGTCAAAACCCCAATGCAACCTTTGGAGAGGTCTCAAAAATCGTTGCATCTATGTGGGACAGCCTTGGAGAGGAGCAGAAGCAGGTGAGGCAACGATCCACCGCGACCATACTCTTCAAAAAGTTAGCAGAGTATTTCTCCCGTCTTCTCCGAGTGAATGTTCACCTAATGCGACTGTTTCTCAGGAAGGCCTTTTCTAAGCTGTGGGATTTAGAAACGCAGTTGTGTAAATCTAAGCCACTCTCCCCAGATACACGGATTCCTCAGGCCCCCTTAAGGGTTTGTGTTCGGAACCCATTCCGTGGAGCAATGGGGGAAATTCAGGCAATATCCTGTAAGTGTACACTTTTGATGATCATCTTTTCGCTTTAGATAATGCGGAACTTGCCCCCTTGGCTCAGAAAGGGCACTCCAGAGAGATTAGGACCATCCCGCTTGCCTTTCCTCTGATCCTGTCTCCGAACCCTTGTGCCGTCCTGTCCTGGTGGGTTTCCAAACTTTGAGGCTGCCTCTGTGAGTCTCATTACTGTCACGGGGCGCTTGAAATTTTCTTCCAAGTTCATTCGAAAGCTTGGCCATTGCATTGGCCAAAAAGTATTGAGAGATGAGCCAAGCCGGTGGGAGATACTTCCTTAGGGTCTCACCCCCAGAGTTTCCCCTTGAGGCTCCTCCCGCACAAATGGAGGGAAGAGTGGCTTCCGTACACCTTGTGTGAAACTCCAATGACCATCAATGAGATTTAACTTTACGTGCACTCAGAAGACTTGACCTCTCTTAGTAATAACACAGAATAGCCATTTCAGGAATGAAGAGTGCAAACCCTCTTGTTTTCTTTTACGAATCGTGACCTCATTCCTCCTCGCTGCTTACTCGGGGATGTGCGGCTATAGATTTTTGCCCGTTTGCGGTGAGCTTATTGTTGTATGCGGTGCACTGATTCTCTGTCCCAGAAATGTAATCCTCAGGGACTGGCAAACCGCTGCATCTTTTAACTCTGGAGAGAAAGGCAGTTGCGCTTTGGTCTCACACCCAGCCGTCAGACACTGTTAAGAAAAGGAGGAGCAAATCACGTTTTGTATAGTGGGATTTATTTATGTAACTCGTTGGCCTCACTAATGGAAATTTCCCATCTTTTAACTATTTCTGAGGGTTTTTTTCCTTCAGAAGAAAACTAAGGTAGTTTCATCTTTTCTCTTGTGCCTTCCCACACCGTACCTGTCATTGGTGATGTTTTAATCCCCTTATTTGGTGCAGGTTAGAAATGGGGGAGGGGAGGGAGGAAGACACTGATGGAGAAACTCGTTATTTTCTGTAATTTGAACCATTTGGAGGAAATTTTACTCTTCTTGCTACCCCATCCAGCCCTCCACTGGTTCTCCTGAAGTCTTTTTTTTTTTTTTTTCATTTGTAATCGTCAAATGAAAATCGTATAGTCAAAATTGTGCTCCAATGAGGACAGGAGGGTTTTGTTTTAATGTGTGTGGGTGTGCGGCTGGGTGTGTGTTCACATTTAAAAACCAAAGCCGCCGAAACCAGCCTTCCATGCGAGTTACAAGTCTCGACCTAATTTGTGCGGCCTGTCCTCTTATGGCTGAGAATGTGTATACTAAAGGCGATGCTAACTGTGTCTTTTAATAGGTTTATAAGAGGAAAACGGAAGCTGCCAAAAAGGAATACTTGAAGGCCCTGGCCGCTTACAGGGCCAGCCTCGTTTCTAAGGTAAACCCGTGCGGGAACGGCCAGCCTCAGAGTTAGCCAGGTTGACACCAGCCCAGAGCGCAGAAAGCCTACAGGCAGCTCCTCTTAGAGTGGGCCAAAAAAAAAAAAAAGAAAAAAAAAAGGCATCTTGAACAACTCATCAGCTTATTTGTTTCCATTGGAGATGACCTCAATGATAGCGTGAAAAATAGGAGTTCACTTATTTATTTTATTTTTTAATGTTTGTTTATTTTTGAGAGGGAGAGAGACAGTGCAAGCGGGGGAGGGGCAGAGAATAAGAGGGAAACACAGGATCCGAAGCTGGCTCCAGGCTCCAAGCCGTCAGCACAGAGCCCTACTCGGGACTTGAGCTCACGAACCACAAGATCATGACCTGAGGCCGAAGTCAAACACTTAACTGCCAGAGCCACCCAGGCACGTGCCTCCCCCCGCAACAGTTCATTTAAACTGCTGCATCGAAATTGTTTCTGGAAGATTCACTGACCTCTCTTTATGTATGTTGAGACTATTTAACAAAACACAAATATTCAAGACAAATCTTGAATAGCCTGTCACTTTTGCTTTTCATCAGGGACTGAGATCCTTGTCAATGTCCATCCCTTGAAACGGGGCGGTATTTTGGCCAGGTGGCTTGGGACATCCTATCACAAATTCGCCAGTGCTTCTATTATTGTCGTAGGAGATGTTGCATTTTTGACCAGACTGTTCCACATCATATAAATAAATAAACCTCATGACTTTTTAAAATAAAATTATACTCCAAGTATTTAAAAAAAAAAAAAAAAAAAGGACGTGTGTATGTATTATACATAGAGTAGAAAATGGGCCCTGATGTATTATAAAATGCACCAGCATCCCAAAGCAAATGTCACTCTGGATTATTATTACCTTGATACAAAAGGAGCATGAGCTATTACGTTGCATTTTAACATTTAATTAATTTTGTCTTTAGCCTCTCTAGAATTTTGAGAGGCTTAGGGGAGAATCATTTGAACTGATGTTTTTGCTATTGATGTATTTCGCCTGGTGATCAGGGATTCATTTCCATTGTCTTGCTTGTTGCCAGAAGTACCACACAAGGCTGCAGGGCATGGTGGGTGTTGCTGGCAAAGCCGTTTAAAAAGGATCTAATTCCGGGCTGCCTGAGTGGCCCAGTCAGTTAAGCGCCCAGCTCTTGGGTTTGGCTCAAGTGATGATCTTGAGGTTCGTGAGTTCGAGGGCCGTGTCAGGCTGCAGAGCCTGTTTGGGATTCCTCCGTCTGTGCCCCTCCCCTGCATGCTCGCTTTTTCTCTCTCAAAATAAATAAACATAAAAGAAAAGTTAAGAAGGGCTTAATTCCTTTTTTCTTGTCTTCACCTCAATTGCTGCTTCTTTATATTAAGCTCTACGATGGGCAGCCACTCAAATCAGATCAAGAGGGGTCCCCTTGTTTTGCTGTCTGCTGTTAGGACACCTACCATGTTGTTGGAAGGAGAACACGGACATTCATCAGGTCAATAGTGAAACCTTCATCCGAGACCCTGGAAGACACACATTAAAGGATGTACCAGTTCTGGACTCAGATCGGCATATTGGTAGAACACAGCCAAACGTGTAGGCTACCGATGTTAAGAATGGAGAGATGGTTGGCTAATGAGATAGAGTGGTCCAGCTAGAGGAGCGGTGTACGTGCACTTCCTAAGTGGATCATTTATTCATTCATTTACCCAGAAGCAGGCATAGGTGATCTTTGTGCATTAGAGCATGAATAAGCAACCACACGTGGATTTCAGCCAAGAGGCAGTCTCTCAAAAGGCGTTCAGGAAACAGTAACCACGACTGAGCTCATCGAGTCTATGACTGATGTAGAAGAGACACTGTAAAAGTTATACATTGGGGGACTTGCATCAGGATTCAGAAGTATGTCTGAATAAAATTTAGTAGATTCCCAAAAACCAATAGGATGGAATTTTAAAAGAATAAATCTAAAGTAGTGTGTGTTTGGGGTGTTTGGGTTTTATTTTATTTTTTTGTTTTGTTTTGTTTTGTTTTGTTTTTCATTAAGTTAGGACAGGCTGAGAGCATCCTTCATTTATATTAAGAGCCCTGGCAGGTAACTAAAATAGTCCGTGAAGTAGAAGTTCAGAATAATTTCAGTCCAAACCCAAAGCTATTAAAATAGCTTCTAATGTGATGATGATTAGACCACATCTGAAGAATTGGTTCCATTTTGGAGCCCACATTTCAAAGGGGTACGGTAACCAATCAACCAACAAAAATTAATAGGAGCTTACTATTAAAATATAAGGGAGTAAACCTGGCAGGCCAGCAAGAACTCTTTCCACTCATCCACCCGTTACTCTTCCCCACTAGTGGAGTCTTAAAGGCACACTGGTATGATTGGCCAGGTGTCTAAATACAGACTTCCCTTGTAGTTTCATCATTAAGACTAGCTGGGTGATTTTTAAATATTAGGGTATATACAAATTGTTTCCCTGTTCATATGTAGAATACTGGGCGTATTCTACCTTATGGGAGATTTCATGGTTTTTTAAAGATGATTAATGAGTCTTTGCAGGCTTCTTCTTACCCTAAGACTTTAGAACATGAACCTCCAGGAGGCACGAAAGCCCACCTAGCTTCTGTAAAAAACCAGAGAGCTGTCCACCGATAGACGGTGTTTCACCCTGATGATGTGTTCAAACACAAGCCATCCACAATGGCTTCTCCTCCACTGAATGACTGTCAGCATAAGATCACCACTTATAAGATCCTTCTACTAGTAGATTTTAGAAGTGGGAGTCATAAAAATCTGGAAGTAAACATTCAGTATCATCGAAGAGAGTAGATGCCAGCGTGATGCCTCCAACATGCTACCACTACCCTCCTCTCTAATTTGGTGAAGAACAAGAGAGAAAATAGCCAGTAAGAGCAATCAGTTCGATCACGGTTACGTCAGTAAAATAATTTACTTTGATAGAGACGATTACCTATTTTTAGTGCAAAATATAATAGCAGCGTCTCTCCATGTGGAGCCTCAAATCAGATCAGGTGTTTATCTTACAACAGACAGGTTATGCAGCCACCCAAGTGCTGAATGTTCTCCCCCGATCTAGGACTCCTGCGATAAATTCTGGAAATCTTTGAAAATATCGGGTAAACTCAAACATTTCTTAAGCCATGAAATACTTCCATTGAGTATCTCTAAGGAATTCCGTAACATTACTCCTGTTTTCAAGTGGGCCCTGTCATACACTGTCTGAAAATGCAGGGCTTTGACATTTTCTGGTAGTAGTTTTCTGGAAATAGTAATTGTTAATTAATAAAAAAATAACATTTACTAAATCCATCCCCTGGGCCAAGCACCATTCTAAACGCTTCACAAACATGAAGTAATTTAATTCTCAGAACCTCTGTGAAGATAAATACCATAACACCCCATTTTATAGGTAAGGAAACTGAGGAACAGGTGGGTGAATTAACTTGCCCAGGGTCACAGAGCTGCCAAGTAGCAGAGCACCATTTGAACCCTCGGGCAGTCTGTACTCTCTTGTCTTTCAGTATGATTTACAGAGATGAGGGTTAGCTCAGGCTTAACTGCTGGAGATGTGTTGTTCTTGAATGCGTGTATCAGTTATCTTTTGCTACATCGTGCTTTGTAACGCCCAGCCACAAAGCCCAGTGACCTGAAAAGACAAGCATTTATCTCAGAGGGCGGCAGTGAACTGGCTAGTTCTTCAATCTAGGCCAGACTCGTCAGGATCCACCGGTCCTGCTCATTGGTCCGCAGTCCGGGTGGCGGTTGGAGGCGGCTGGGCCTCGGTCACGGACAAGGCAATTGGCCGGCTGGCTTTGGAGTGGAGACTGGGCCATGT
This sequence comes from Proteles cristata cristata, assembly GCA_017311185.1. Taxonomy (NCBI): domain Eukaryota; kingdom Metazoa; phylum Chordata; class Mammalia; order Carnivora; family Hyaenidae; genus Proteles; species Proteles cristata. The sequence goes on along the minus strand of JAESUZ010003469.1, from coordinate 75,835 downwards.
GCCCCTTATCACCCACATGGTGATAGCAGATGCCTAGACAGGGTACAAGGCTAGCACAATTCAAGGGGGAAGGAATTTGTCCCTACTTCTGGGGTAGGGGAGCTGAAAACTCTTAAGACAGGAAAATTGAGTCCAGGGAAGAATGAATAGTGGTGGTCATTTTTTTTTTAATCTTAAAAAACAGATTAGTATTTTAACTACTTGGGGATTTTAGTATCTGGGGGTTTTCTCGCCCCAAATGCAGGCTGCTGCCGAGTCAGCAGAAGCCCAGACCATTCGCTCCGTTCAGCAGACCCTGGCGTCCACCAATCTGACTTCCTCGCTCCTTCTCAACCCTCCGCTGTCGCAGCACGGGACCGTATCGGCCTCACCCCAGACTCTGCAGCAGTCGCTCCCCAGGTCCATCGCCCCCAAGCCCCTACCCATGAGACTCCCCATGAACCAGATCGTCACGTCGGTCACCATCGCCGCCAACATGCCCTCGAACATTGGGGCCCCGCTGATAAGTTCCATGGGGACGACCCTGGTGGGCTCGGCGCCCCCCGCCCAGGTGAGCCCTTCCGTGCAAACCCAGCAGCAGCACATGCAGAGGCAGCAGCAGCAGCTGCAGCAGCAGCACCAAATGCAGCAGCAGCTCCAGCAGCAGATGCAGCAGCAGCATTTCCAGCACCACCTGCAGCAGCACCTGCAGCAGCAGCAACACCTGCAGCAGCAGCTGCAGCAGCAGCTCCAGCAGCAGCTCCAGCTGCAGCAACTGCAGCAGCACATGCAGCATCCGCCTCAGCCCTCTCCTCGGCAGCCCTCCCCAGTCACCTCCCAGATGACGTCCCCCATCCCCGCCATCGGGAGCCCGCAGCCGGCCTCTCAGCAGCACCAGTCACAGATACAGTCCCAGCCACAGACTCCGGTATTGTCACAGGTCAGTATTTTCTGAAGGCGCCCGCGGCAGGTGCACCTGGAGCGGCGCGCGTGCGCGGTGGCCAGTGGCAGAGGAGGGTCAACGGAACGCGGCCCGAAGCTTGTAAGTTGCATCGGTTATGCCGAAATGTGTCACAGATCACATGGTCCTCTCAAGTGTCTATTAGATAGGCAATAAGAACACAGTGTAGCCGAGTATCACCTTCTAGCTGACTGTAAATCACTTTGTTTTTAAACAAGAAAAGCTGTGCTCTTTTATGTGATGCCTTTTTTATTTATTCAGGCTATACCTACAATATGTGAATCAAACCGTTTAATGAATCCTGGGACGTACTGAGGACTATAAACTGGCCTCTCTGAGTCACAGAAAACGGCCTTATTTCTCCAGAAGTGAATAAACCGCACTTCCAGGCTATTTGAATTCCCGGAGCCCTAAAAATAAAAAAGCACAGTGGTAATTACCTGACCTAGGAAGATCCAGTTTCATACAAACATTTGTATGACGTGAATAGTTGATGGCATTTTTTTGTCATGAAAAAAAAATAATAATAACGTAAATCACAGACTTTTGCCAAAGCTCTTATTTTTTTCCCTAAATCTCTCCAGAAAAAAAATACAAGTGATTAGATTCAATTATTGACTTATTTCCCCCTTTTTAACCCATGGCTTCTCCAATTCAAACCACAGTATACGTTGTAACAATATCTATGGCCACTGGTAGCCCATTATGTTCATTCCAATTAGAAGAAAAGAATGTGAATATTATATTCTGTGTTTTGAGTGACAAGTTTCGAAAAATAAAAACACTGTATTTTTAAAAGGGAAATGCACTTAAATGAAAACAGTTATTACAAAAGTTAAGATTTAAAAAAAATGCAAGAGTTTTTATTATGATGTAATACCGGTAGAATATTTAAAAGGCGCACCACATCTGAATAATCAATGTAAATATTTTCTTTCCAAGTTGTAAGTTTTCATATCATGTGTTGTAAAGTTTTCATAAACGAGGCTTTAACGTAAACACTGGTGTCATAAACCATTCATTGCTACGTTGCTTATTGTGTTTTTATGCTGTTTTATACTTTTTTATGAGTTATGATAGCAGCGATTAAGTTGTTTGTATTTTGCTTAACTAAAACAAAAATGCTTTTATCTTGCTATAGAATAAACACCTTTCAGTAAAAACTGTGGACTGTATTTTGATGCAACGACCAGGAAAATGTTCACTTTTCAAATAAAATGATATGTCAAATGTCACTTTCGGTTCCTTGAATACATGTATGATGGGAAAATACGCCACATACCGACTTGTCTTGAGCCAAAGCATCATATTCTGTTTCCAGTTGGAAATAGGATACTCACTGCAAAGAATTTGGGTTGCGGGGCCCACCCCCGGGGACCTCTTAAAAAATAGAAAATCTTTTTTTAAGGATCGTTTTGTTAAGATGCAAGTGGCAGGTAAGTACACAGGAGAAAGCAGCGGTCTTCTCTCTGAGGCCAGAACTTGCCGGCAGTGTGTTGTTACTGCTGTTAAAAAGGATGGCGGATGCTGGTTCTTAAGCCAAAATAATTATTTCGGTGCTCATTTCTTCCCCCCTTTCCTTGCTCTGTAGTGGCTCCTCTTTGAGAACAGTGTGACCAGTATCCCCAGTTGCCTTGCATGATTAATTACAGCATCTGTCCTGTCAGAAGCTATAATGAAGAGGTCTTGATAAAAATTGCAAATTACCACTGGCAACAGTCTTAAACTGTTTATGATAAAATGAAAATTAAAAACAGCAAGTGTCAACCCTGACCAGAATCCTAATCTGGAAAACACGAGGGTGTGCGTTTGGGTGTCCGTAGCTCCCGTGCGCAAGCCACTCAGACATAACGGACTGTGGGGTCCTCAACGTTGTTGTATTTTCAAAGAATTATTTACTGTATGTTGTGGGCTATGAATAATGAATTCAGCTTTCAATATTTCATAGTCCTCTCGTACTCTGCATTATGTACAAATATTGAACAGCAAGAGATTCTAATTATAAATTTATAGATTTCTTGCTGTAGAAAAATTTATGTCTAAATTGAAGCTTTTCATAAGATGTATTAGTTGACAGGTATCAGTGTTCAAACAGCCTTAGAATGATGCCTAATCGCATCTACAAGGAGGCAATTGTGTTCCACAAAGAAATGATCGGCTTGCCTCAGACCCATCAGAAGCAGAGCTGATGGTAAGAGATTTTCTGTGAATTGAAACTAACATTACATAACAATAAGAGCCATTTTATATTCTGTTGTGAAACCTTTAGACAAATGTCTTCAAAATTAATTGCTAAACTACATGTGACAGTAATTGTGTATTAGTTCTGTCATTGTCATTTTGAAAACCCATGAAGTATTGCTTGGAAAAAAATGTCACTAGTGATAAGACTTAATTGCAAGCGAAGTCTGTTTTCAACTGTTTGCGGTTAGAAGCAGGTGTTGTAACATCTATTAAATGATTTTGTAAATCTTGGGTTTTATCACATTTGATTAAATGCTGCTGAGCCACTGACGGTCAATTTCAAGGCAAAAAAAATAGCTTAATTACGACAGTTAAAGAAAATTAATCATCAGGCAAAACTGTATGTTTAAAATGTCAAAAGGCTTGAATCATGAAAAGAATTCTCCAGCCTTGTCACCAGATTATTCTCAGGATTCACTAAGGCATATTATGAATCAACTTGTATTTCAATGTATGCATGTGACTGGCTCCTATTCCCGAGATGTCAGTAAGGACTTGCTATACTTTGTTTTGTTACAGGGCAGAAATAAATCAGGGTCATGAGAAATAGACACGGGAGATGTGGTATCTGATTAGTGGGATTTCTAAATGGTCTGTGTTCCCTCTTACGTAGTCTCAAGATGTTAAGGAGGCCCCTCCGCACCCCTGCTCCACCTCTATCACGCACACCTTTTCACTCCCCCTGCCCGGTGCGCGTTGTTTCATTACTGTGGCTGAATGAGTTCCCTTTTTTGCATTAACCTGTACTGCCGTACGATGGAGGCACATAAGGAGTTTTCATTTTTAGCTGACGTGGGGTCATCAGTTCCCAACTCGAAGAACAAAAGCTTAAATGCCTTCGTTGCAGCATAATTTCTGCCATTTATTACCACCTGACGGAGGTCCGAAGGCGTTCTAGACAGATGGATTAATATCTCAGGCTTAAGTAGAAGTCCTCTGCTGTGTCCATTCAGACATCTGAATGGTTTCTTTCCCGTAACTCACTTCATGGAGCATTTTTCAGCACTGGACTTCAATCTAACCTTTCCTTCCTCCCCCCCTCCCCACCCCCTTTGTTTGGCTTTTGTTTTGCAACAGCTGTTATTATCGTTTTTGGTCAGCTGTGATTGCTGGAGGCAAAATAGGACCAGATGGTGTTTTGCTATGCATGAATGGCGAGTTAGAGGCGTTGAGATTGAATAGGCCAAGTTTGAATGGTGTCTGTACACCACCTGCCTGCCTGGGCTGTGGCACACACATCACAGTAGCACGATCCGCCACCAATCTCCCAGAATCGGATGGGAAAGTGGGGCGCTGGGGTGGATTGTCCCCATATTTATTGATCTTCCATGCACTCACAGAATAATGCAGTGTACAGTCAATTTGAGTTAATTGGATATGACACAGCATGGGAATGTAATCTATCACTCTAGAATTCTGGTTTGCTTTAAGGATTTCATTGCTCACACAGACACACACATACACACACACAGTAAGAGCAGAAATTAATGGGCTAAGTAGACATAAGTTTAAAAAAAAAAAAAGTCTGTCTAAAATTATAGACTTAGAAGTCTGACGTTGAGGCTTTGAAAGGAGAAGACCTCTCATGATTTGTGTTAGCTAATCATGCAAGGGAGAGGAAAGCCATGATTCTGGTATGTTTGCAGAGCCCTCCTGTTTGTCAGCTATCCATCAAATATTGCAGATTTATAAGAAATGTGCCCTGGGAGGAAAACCACACAGATTCACAACCAGATTAGAATTCTTTTGGAAAATCCTCCTCGATAGGATGGTCTCTCCCCCGCAAATATAGTTAGTTTTGCTGACCATCTGAAGTAAATTTAAGGATAAACACTATCCCTGAATTTTACAGTCAGTGAACGGCTCAACCCATGTTGATTAGGATCCTACAGGTGTGAAGGTTTTATGTGTGCCAGCGCGTTGGAGGAAAAGCTTAACCACCCACAAAACATAGAGTTAGATATGCAGACAGGCAGCCTCATTTGCCTGCGGCCCTAATTACTTAAATTTACCTCTGCTACATGCAGAACACTGTGATAGGTCCCAACGGAGATGCGAAAAATAAACAAAGCCTTCTGTTTACTTTGTATATGTTTGAAATCTTCCCTAGTAAAGGTTTAAAAAAATAAACAAATAATAAGCCATCTTCAACATCAGGAGCTTTTTTTTTTTTTCTCTAATTGTGGCGAAGAAATGTACCCACCAGACAGAATGATGAACAGAGCAAATTAAGCAAATTGTTCTGGGTGATTGTGTTTTGTTTTTGTTTTTTTGGGTTTCTTTGGGGGGGGGTAATCTAAGATATTGAAAATTTCTTCAGAAAGGGAAGCGATTGTAATTGGTTAGGGGTATTAGGGAAGGCTGCTTGGAATCATTGGTGTTTGAGATGCGCCTTGAAGTTTGGGTGGGATTTCAGTGGGCCGAGGTGGAAGTCCTACCCTGGTAGAAGAAAGCAATGACTCTAGACAATGGGAAGCAATCTCAAGCTCCATCAACACAGCCACAGGCAACGTAGCAGACTGGATACACCAGGCTTCCGGGGAGGGGAGCAGGAGAAAGTTCTAGAAAGGAATTTAGAAGTTGAATTTGTAGAAGGTCTTGCAAGCCTGGTGAGGGACTTAAGAAGCACTGAAGTTGTCCAAGTGAGGAAGGTATGATGAAGATTGATTAAACGCATGCAGGACTGTATCAACTGACTTTTGAAAAGGGGGCATCCAGTTGGCTATAAAGCAGAATGAGAAAACGGAACAAGATTCCCACGTGAAAATATATCTCAAAATTTTAAATTGTTTGTATACCTAAATAAAGCTATCGCTTCATGCTTTCTCACCTCACCCCTCTCCTATCTCCCTGGTGTAAGAATACACCAGTGACAGAGCCAAAGGAAGGCATTTTTGGCGACAACTATAGACTAAGCCTTATCCCTACATTAGCATCAGGAGGGAGACCATTTTTCTATGTTTCTGCTGTGAAAAGAAAGCTATTTTCACCACTGGTAAAAAGTACCTCTCGGTGCTTGAACTCCAATGTGATGCATGATGAAAAGAAGCCCTTGCTTTGTGGCCGAGTAAAACCTCAGGCAGGAGGCACCGGGAGGGTGTTGCTTACGGTCTCAATTTAATTTCAAAGAGGAACCTTCACAGATAGAATATGTGAATGCGGCTGTACACTTCTTAACAGAGGAATAATGCTCTTTTGTAAAACATCTCATTATCCTGAGCATCTGTACAGTGCTCTGCACTTTTCAAAGCCGTTCCCTCACTAGATGGGGCAGGTGTTAACCTTCTGTAACAAATTAGGAAACTGAGGCACAGAGGGACTTGTCACATGTTCTAATCTCTCTGCTTACAAGAGGCACGGTCAGAACTGGAATGGAAATATTCTCATGGTATGTCTGTTATTTCATCTTTTTTTAATGCTTATTTATTTTGAGAGAGAGAGAGAATGTGTGGGTACACGCATAAGTGGGGGAGGGGCAGAAAGAGATGGAGAGAGAATCCCAAACTGGCTCCACACTCAGTGCAGAGCCCGACGCAGGGCTCACTCCCACAAACCCTGAGATCGTGACCTGAGACGAAATCAAGTTGAGAGCTTAACCAACTAAGGCACCCAGGTGCCCCCCCTTTTTAATGTTTATTTATTTTGTCATCTTATAATATTTGTATATGAATGCCATATCTAGGGCATATATTTATATATGTTATATATCTGTATATATACTATGTAAGTAAATATGTGTGTGAATAGATAGTAGATGTAGATAGAAATCAGATGATAGATAGATAGATGATAGATGACAGAAATCCATCAATACAAAAAAGCATAATTAACCCCTGTTTTCCTCATGGTTGGACAGTCTGTAAACCAGGGTGAATGCCACCTAGCCTGTGTTCTCCATGGAGCATAATGCCACATGGCAGTGTTTTCAGTGTGAATTCTTTCCAGTCTAATTGTTTCCTCTACCAAGGTATCCCTGGAACTATTTTGTATTTGGCAAACAGCTTTGACTAGTGGTGTTCGAGTGTTAGGGCCGGAGGTACCACAAACGTGCCAAAGCAGACTATCACACTGCATGTGTAAAGGGAAAAAAATCAGGTTTTAGGGAAGATGGAGATGGATGAACATCAGGTAGATGTGGATTGTTATGCATTATTTAAGGCATCCAGTGAATCAATATTGAGCATGGGAAATCAATAACTATGTAGGGAGTGCATCTCCTTAGGGATGATGCAGTAGCAACCCTGCCGACTGCTTTGTGAGTTACCACTCCATTTCCAAGACTAACAGCCCCTCCCCCCGGCTAAGTGGGGTGTGTTCTACCACAGGCCGCCACTTGTTAAAGGAAATAACAGGGGTGAGGACCTTTCTAATCCTTTGTCCCCTAACTGCAAGATTTTATTATTGCCTTAACTTTAAATGAACAGAGCTCTAAAGCTACCTTTGCAAACAGTCACTGGCTAAGATTGACTAGTAATGAATGACAATTCTAACATACTCCCCCAGAAGACCAGGCATGAGCATTCTGGTGAGTAAATATGACTTTCACTTGCCAGGTGTTTGAGTGACTGATACGGAGTCAACAGAGTCACGGTTATTTCGAGAGCCACATCTTAGGTGTATTTTCAGATGTTTGCCCTACTTTTTTCTGTCTGATCAGTTTGCCTCACATTCAAGGATCTCTCGCTGCCAATAGATTCTTTGTGATAACAAAAAGATTCTTTTTGAGAACAATGCTTGTTATGTGTCATCCCTCTGACATGGAGAGGGAATCTTGATTTTTCACTTTGTCACAATGAGTGAACCTGATGTCATGTTCTAAACCTGCCTTAATTGGTGATTTGCAAATTTGATACAAGATCTTAGTCCAAATCGTTCAGGCCTCCTGTCTGCTCATTCTTAATCTTCTCCTCTGTAATTGCTATTGAGTATGTAGAATCCCAGGGGACAAATAATAGCATCTGAGGAAATTACCTACATGTAGTCTGACCTCGCATGTGCTTTTTTGGATGCCAAATTAAGACATCCATCTTCGGATATTTGGACAGTTAGACCTGCAAGGATGGGCACCATTTTCTCCGTAATAACATTTTTATAAATTGCGTCCAAATGCTGGCATACCTAGCATGGGACTTCCTAATGATGTTCAGAACATTTTGGCCAATGAACATGAGTACTGCTACATAGTTCTTTTCAAAGTAGGACATAATTCCATGGGGGAAATGTGCTATCATTTTCTATGTAGAAAATAAAATCATTGTTGCCTGTGCTATTTGGAGGTAAAAATTTCTTAGCAAAAAGAAAAAGGATGTTTTCTCACAGTTTAAATCCTAAAATCCTAGCAAGAAAATTGAGACTATTACCAGGAAATTTTTTTGGGATTTAAATGTGCAAAGAAAAGGTGGCAAAGATATTTGCTTCTAGACTATCAAGGGCCCCAAAATGTGCTGCTTGGCCTCAATCGACTACTAGACAAAAGCAACCAATCAAAGTGGATGACTCTTTAGAATGGGTGCAAATTATCCTTTTTGGAGTGGGCTCACTTTCTGTGAAGAAATTTATTTCTAGGTTGTGCCTGAAGTTTGTTTCCTGATGAAGAACACTGCTGTGGACAAAAATAGGTGCTTCATTGATATTTTGAACAAAATAGGAAGGTCAGACTCTTGAGAAGGTTAGGTAGCTTTCTACAGAGGTCTAAATCGTGTGAACCTAACACTGGTCTAAGCTCAGAGTCCCGTTTCTTAAAATTGTTCTCTGGGATTACGGAACATTTTTACGGAGTGAGGGGCCTCTTCAGGGGCAAACCTTCATTTGGGGATATCTGGAGGAGAAGGCTGGTGCCCCATGACCTCACTAGCACGTAACCAAGGGAAATTCAGGAAGCACCAGTTGGCCAATGTCAAGTGCTTATTACATCACCACCACACATGCCGGGAATGATGGAACTCCGCAGAGCATATTAAGTGTACTCAGTGTTACACAAATACTCTGACAAGTGTCCACCACCTACAAACAACCTACTTACTCCCAGGTAAGTACCCTGTACGTCAACGACACAGAACACAGCCCAGGAAGGAGGTGATCGTTGGATTCCTGCGGTTTGGGGGCGGGAGGTGCCTTGGGACCCAGGCAACAGCCATGTAACTGCTCGGCCCCAGAACTAATAAGCTGCATTTTGTACGCCTGTATTCTTCGAGCAACTAAGAGTTTTATGTTTGATACAGATGGTGTTTATATGGAGTATACGAGCTCAGCGTGAGAAGTAGTCATAAAACAGACTGGGGTTTGGTATAATTATTCACAATTACTATTGTATAATTGGATGCCGTAACTATTATATAAAAAATATTTTAAGAAGTAGACTCTGCTCCTACTTTCATAATAGTTCTTAACAATAAGAGACATATGCTGTAAACATCGTAACATATTTTATGGTGTTTACAAACTTCCACAAGCTTTGGCATAGTCGCAAATATAAAAAGGCCAGGTTCTCTTTCTTGGATTCTTAGGAAGATGGGTTGCCCTGGTCACTTCGAGCAGCAAGCCCCCCGGGGACTTCAGGAGTTAACTGTGCTAGGCCACTCGAATGGAGAGTTATGGCTAACGGTATTTCAGCAATTAAAAAAAAAAAAAAAGTTGGGGGGGGGAAATGGATCTGTTCTGCGGAAAGTACCCAGTTCTTCAGGTTTTTTCTTCCCAAGCAGAGTTCTGTTACTTCGCATTGTCACAACTGGCGCATTGGCATAATGCTTATTTTAATGTTTCTGGATGGAATTAGTGAATCTACAGACATGAGATCATTATACATATAAACTCTTATGTCTTCTAATAGGAAGAAAAGATGAGCCTATGTCCCCATCCCCCCCAAGCTACAAAACAGGCACGAAGAAAATTCATTAGCGTCTTCAGCGAAACTTCATTTCCTTTTAATTGCATCTACAAAGCGGGTCTGTGTCCATGAGCACAGCGGCTCTTCTCACCGGGAACAGTAGAGCGTGGGAAGTAAATTTCAGAGCGAATGACTTCGGTGATAGTCTTGTTTTCCAATGCATGGGTAACGGACACTGAAATCCGTGCGGTTCTCCAGGTTCCCCCTCACTCCTACTCATGGGGGACATCCATTGCTGAACCTCTGGCCGATTCTAGAGGGTAATGAATGCCCTTTGATGACTGGAGTCTTTATTACAGTAGTATCGGGAGGTTGCAGTGTTCCTGCATTATCGTCGAGAAGTGGGAGGCATCTCTACTGTCTGGACACCTCTCTAATTTCCATGATTCCTGGCGCAGAGGAGCGGGGCCAGGCTGGAGACCCTTACTCGTATAAGCTCACCCCGTTGCTACAAGGGTGGCACCCTTGAATATCTACCTGCCAGGTGACAACAAGCGTGACGTCCTCTGGCTTAGCAACCAGGAAGAGTGGGGGTTAGCTCCCTGGTTATGTCGGAGCCCAATACTTAATGCGCTTAGCGTGGGCGTGGACTGTTCTCGGTATGGCTTCCAGAAGGACCGCTTCCGGGTGTCCTCCTTGGCCCTGCGGAGGGAGTTGGTGAAGAATGGCTTTGGTACCCGGCTGTATTATGCCTGAGGGTGTGGCTCCAGCCTTTCAGGGATTCTCAACTGTCCCGATATTTCCTGTGCTGGGAAGATGGCTAACAATGCTGCTTCTGACTCGGTGAGAACAGCAACCTGTACAATGAACTCCAGGATCAGGTTCTCCTGAAAAAGAGAATAGGAATGCTTACCAAGTGAGGATGCTTCGGGTTTTGCCTCCTCGGACCTGCCCTGGTACACCATGTTGTTGTTGTTGTTTAATATGGATCATATAAACATGCATGTGTATGTATGTGCTGCTAAGCTTAACCAGTATATCACAACTGTTTCTTTTATTTGACTCTGTGGTATCACTTTTTGCCAACCTGGCTTCATTCCCCCCCCCAAGGAGACTTTTAATAAAAGGGGACACTTGTCCTTTCTGATGTTAGCCTCAGAGTTCAGGATTTTATTTCCAACATCCTAGTGTCCATTAATAGCTTATTGTGAAGGTGCTTCCTATCAATTATTCTCATCTTCTCCTATTTACAAATTTCATGATTTTTCTCTGAGCTTTATGAACTAGAGTATCTATTGATTTGACTTCTTATACCTTATCCCATCATCTTATTGGCGTATTTGGGAGGCATGATGTTAATAATACTATTATTATCATTCATTCATGCATTTGTTCAGCAAATATTTACATGGTGCCTTGTCTCATGGAGTTCTATTCCAATGGGGAATATTAATTCATTAAGTAATTGGTTACTTACTAAAGTGCACTGGAGAAAAATAAGCAGAGGAATAGGGTTAGGGAGAGTATGGAGAGGTTGGTAGAGTACGTACTGTAAGTTTGAATAATCAAAGGAAGCCTTATGAGAGAGTGACAGGGGGCAGGGGAAGGGGCTGTGTGTCCATCTAAGACACAAGCATCCAGGCAGAGACACTAGCAGAATGACCTGTGTACGGACTCCGGGCAGCCGGTGTGGCTGGAAGGGAATGAGCGTGGGAGAACACGGGTGAAATCCAACTGGGAGGCAGAGAGGCAGGCTCTGGGAGGCAATAGTTCTCAATCATCACACTGGACCACATTAGTCATTATTTTCCTTCCAGAGTTGTGATCATAATATTGTGGTTATGTTTAAAAAAAAAAAAAAAAAAAGCATCCTTAACTTTCTGAGCCACGTCCTGAAGTACTTATGGATCAGAGGAAATGATGTCTTGGATTTGCTCCATAATAGTGCAAGATGGAGGAAGTATATGGGGATGTGGAGGGAGGAGCCTTGGCCGTGGGTTGAGAGATGTGCGGTCTGGGTGTTGGGTATGTGGAGGTCAGTGTATCATTTTGTCTACTTCTGCGTATGTTCGAAATTCATCGTAATCCTAAAAGAAAAAACAATCGCATGGGGAGCCTTTAAAAGTAAATAACAGCTCCAGTAATGGGTGTAATTGGTTTGAGGTACAGCATCCACATTGTTTTGTTTTAAGCCTCCCCAGGTTTTGTTAATTTCCTGTTCACGCGAGAACCGTGGGTGTGAGACCATTATTAGGACATAGGCTTTTACTCTGAGTGAGAAAGGAAGCGAGAATTTTGAACAGGAGAATGACACAGGCTGACTCATACCGAAGAAGATCACTCTGGCTGCTGGGCTGAGAATAAACTATAGGGTGGCATGACCAGAAGCAAGGAGATTCAGGCGATTATGGACAAACATAGCAAATAGTGCAGTGAGGGCTGTGATGGAATGTTGGGCACATAGAAAAGTAGACTGAACATATATATTCTCCCTCCATCCCAGCCATTCCTGAGCAAAGAAGGACTTTTCAGAATCTGCTGGGATGCTGTACTATGAGAGGATAATGGTATTTCAGGTCTTGGATGGAATATGGTCAGGGAGAGAGTAAGATGACCCAGGGAAGTGCACACAGCTAGGCAACATCACTTGCCCTTTAAGACTTTTTACTTCCTGGAAGTAATTACATTGCAGCTATGTATCCAATCTCTGCCCTGATTGGCTCTTAATGGGCGGGGCAGGGTTGGGAAGGTTAGAAGGAAAAAATGCTTCCAGGGTCCAACACACAGGAACTTAGCATCTCCTAAACCATCTTCCACTCACTTGTGAGCATACAGGAGGCTTTGGAAGTCCAGCCAAACCAACCAAACCAGGCTTTCAGTGACAGTTGTGGTGTGTTTTCCCATATGGTGGAATCTTAGAGAAGAAGTGGGGTATTCCCACTCCCAGCCCCCTTCCAAATATTACTCTGAGACATCTTCTTCAACAAACCTTGTTTAATCTACAACTATATATTGAGTGTGCCTTTTGTAAGGCCTTGTATTGGACTTAGTGGGAAAAAAAATTGCCTGATATGTAAACTTTGCCTTTAGAATTGTCATATGTTCTGGCCCTCTCTTCTTTTTTTCTTAAAATTTTTAACATTTATTCGTTTTTGAGAGACAGAGAGAAACAGAGCATGAGTGGGGGAGGGGCAGAGAAAGAAGGAGACACAGAATCCGAAGCAGGCTCCAGGCTCTGAGCTGTCAGCACAGAGCCTGACCTGGGTCTCAAACTCACAGACTGCAAGATCATCACCTGAGCTGAAGTCGGAGGCTTAACTGACTGAACCACCCAGGTACCCCTCTCAATCCCTCTTCTTGAACCAGTCTTTCCACTTTAGTTAATCCACAAATAGGCACTTATTGATTATCTACTTTGTTGTGTACTTTGCTACTGGAAAATACAGTAGCTCATGGAATACAGGGTCTTACATATAAGCATTCATAGTCCCCCAGCACCAAGGAAAGTACTGGATCCACAATGGATGCTTAAAGATGTTGGTTGACTGATTTTTAGACAATTTTCATGTGAAGCCAATAATAAGACCTTATTGATCTTAAATAAAAGAGTCCTTAACTTTTAATCAATATTGACTTTATTAGTAAATCTGTAGTTTAAGAATAGTGCATTTCCTAACAGTTATTGCAGGGGATGGCAAACTGACTTTGGCTGATCCAACCCAGCCTCTGGAGCACTGGGATAGTTCCCAAATCCAGCTTAACAAAGAGCACATGAGACGGGGAAGTTGAATTGGATAGATTTTCCCGTGGCACCTAAGAAGATTGCAAAGTTGACCATGACTCTCAGTGTTGTCTCAAGCTTAAATCCTTTGGCCCAGGCCCATCTGGCTAAGGGAGAAGAAATGCCAAACTTGACACTGAGCCAGCTGATCTCACTTCCAAGAAAACCCAACCTCTGCCTTCTACTACACTGATCTTTCTCTTTGTATCACCTCAACCCTTTTGTGTATCACTCGATACACAAGGCTTAAATCTTCATATCGTTTTAAGTAGAAGTAATTCTGTACCTCGTGCATGTATGAACATCATCTCTTCCTTGAGCGACTAAGCAACGTTTGGTGGAAGAACAATGCTTTCTACTTCTTTAGAAGCCCCACAGCAGGTGCTCGATAGACAGTTTTTAAAGAAATAGAATTAACAAAATGCATTATTGTGCTCAGTCCTGTTTTAATTAGGACTCTCAATTGTGGGAGATTAAAAACCCAAATCAAATTGGCTTAGGGGAAATAAGGGAATTTATCTGCTCATATAACTGAAAAGTCCAGGGACAGAACTGGCTTCAGGCACAGCTGGTGCCAAGAGCACAGACAAGTCATTAGGCTCATTTTCTCTGCCTTTTACTGTGCTATCTTCATCCTCTGGTTCCACTCACTGAATCCTGGAAATACTGGCTTATGATATCCTTTCTGCTGGCACTCCCAGCAGAAAAGAGAATGTAGTCTCTCACCAACCCAGTAAAACCTCACTGTGTTCGGTTGGTTCTGATTGGGTCTTGTGTTCAAGCATAACCAGTCATGGTGGGGCTACGAGAATGTACCGCTCTGATTGGCTAAGCGCAAGTCACCTGTTCATCCCGGGAAGGATGGATTTGGTTCCACTAGAAGTACATGAGGTTAAGAACAGGGACAGGTTGATTCCCTGTAGAAAATTAGAGAACTGTTACCAGAAGAGCGTGTGGATTCTAGGGGGCATTAGCAGTGCACGTAACATACTTTCTGCAAAGGAAAGTCCTCTCAGAGAATTACAAAGCATCTAATAGGAGTCTGAGAAAAGGGTAAACTTGCCTTTGGTGTGTGCTGACACGATTAGTTTTGTGGCTTTGCTCTCTGTTGCTCTCAGCCTGCCTTTTAAGCGAGGCCGTTGCCTAGAGTCAACTCTTATAGCCCGTTCCTTAAAGTGAGGCCATGTGACCTGGCTACAGTGTGTATTCCCTATCTGTGGTTTGACGTATATAAAAGAAAGAGAGAAATTCTTCTCTGCAAACCCCACCAAAACATCCAAGCCCACTTGCCTCCTCTCTTCAGTTTCCCTGGGCGACTGTTGAGTAAATGATTGAACATGGGACAACGCTTCTCTTCCCAACAATAGCTCTGCAAACATCCAACACTGTCAGATGCTTTGCTGGCATTTGAAAATACGCCTGCAGCAAAACCATCTATTGAATGTTCGCTGTGACTAAGACCTTGTGGACAAAGAAGGCTGTCTGTGAAGCTGCCATCATTTGGCAAAATCGCTCTCTTTGGGGCCTCCTGGGGAAAGAAGAGCAGAAGACATGGTAGGTAATGCCCCAAAGCCAGCCAAGAATGGGGTGCTGGGGACTTCCCAAACTCATACACTGTCTCAATGCTTTCCATAGAGCACAGCTGGGGTGGACTCCAGTTTGAGGGCATTGCAGGGTGTGGGCCCGGGAGTTGGGAAGAGGCGTTGGCCCTCTGCAGCCTAAGTGATGGCCCAGATGTTGCATTTGTCGCTGAAAGGCTCTGTATCTTAACTTCTTTCCACTTCATGCAAACTCCTGATCCAGACTGGGATTGCCAGTGGGATGTTCCCTGTAATTTTCCAGTACAGCAATGTTTCATAGTTTTAAAAACTGTTGACATACTATTTCAGAACTCTAAGTGGATTGTAAAGATCTGATCATGAATTCTGCACAGCTTTGGCTTATTGTACTGGGAATTGGCACCACTTCGTGGCGATTTCCCTGATCTTTGTGATTTCTCCTCCTCTGATATGTTGGACAGGGTCCTCTGACACAGCCTTCTGGCCATAGCTGATGGACCAGGGACACCTGTCCTTGGGTAAGCCAATCAGATTATCCTTTCCTGGTACCTGCCAATTGGTGGAGAGCCTGAGGGCCAATGGAGTGGAATTAATGTTAACCCTTTGTAGTGTTTCTCAGTCTTTTCTGATAAGTGTGCAGATTCTAGGCTACTCCCTGAAAAATTCTGATTCAGTACATTTGGACTAGAATCAGGAATAGGTCTTAGCAAGCACTCCTAGATGCTTCCTCTCATCATGTTGATTTGGAAAAAAACATGGAAGTCTAGAAATTTCCACTCTGAGTTCTCCATGGTAGGTTGGTTCTTCCTTTCCAAGTTCTTAAGAGTGTTCAACTCTTTATTCTACAAAAAACACATTCTTTTCGTCTTAAATTGACCAGAGTTAGTTTCTATTGTTTGTAATGAAAGACTAATTTGGAAATGTCCCATATCTTGAGAGAATGGCCTAAGAGCTTTGCATGTTGAAATAAGAAAAGGCAAGGAAGGGGCTACAGATGAATATGGAAGCAGTAGATGAGCTCATTAAATAAAGCCACTAGCTGGTTGAAGAAGATCTCATACTATGGAATGCCTGACATTCAGTTGTTCTGGGAAAGAGAAAAAGAAAACATAGCAAATGGAGGACTTGGACCCTTTGAGCAAATGAACAAATTGTAGCTCTTGCTTTCGGAGATTATGTGTTCTGTGATCACATATCTTATCTTGCTTTCTAACATTTTATGTTCAGAAAGTGCCAACACTCCAGGCTTTCTTGGTCAATACCCCCTTTGTGTGAGAATCAGGTGTGCATCTCTGGAGGTAACACTGATATATGAGATAAAACTGTGGCTAAATTGAACACCATGATCCCCTGCTTGACAACTGGGTCAAGAATTTGACCAGCCCACCAGTAGGCCAAATGCTTTTTCCTTAGCATTTCCATAGTCAGTGAGTTCTATTTTCATTCAAAGTCTCCTAATTCCCGGGCAGTGGTAGGTTGCTTCTGCCTGCTTAAGTGAGATGAGTCTTTGAAATGCACCTGCATGTTCTTACCAAAGGACCAAACTCCAGGGGTCATGTTACTTGGCCAGTTTTTTACTTAGAAATCTCTAGCTCTACTTTAGTCTTAAGCACTAGGAGATTTGCAACTCCATGCTGTCCAAATTAATAGCAGTGGACAAGCAGAGGGCTTCCAAAACAGATATTCTTTGTAAGAAGGAATCTCTTTTGGGGCGCCTGGATAGCTCAGTTGGTTGCACATTCGACTTTGGCTCAGGTCATGATCTCATGGTTTGTGGGTTTGAGCCCCGCATGAGGCTCTGTGCTCTCAGCATGGAGTCCACTTGGGATCCCCTCTGCCCCTCCCCTCTCCCCCACGTGAGCTTGTTCTCTCTCTCTCTTTTGATGAGGGATGTATGTATACATATTTTAGGGTCCCAGAGTAAGGGATAAGTGCAAAAAAAGACATCCATTTCTTGAGTTCTACAATACTAGCATACTTTCTCTTTTCTCTGTCTCTGAGAGCCAAAGCTTACAAAGAGCTTTCACCACCTGGTCCCCAATATTTGGCATGTGGATGGGATTCTAAGTCACTCTAGATTTCCCTAAAACTACTGGTTTGGGGCTGTCTGACAGTGTGACTGTCGGCAGCCCAAGATAATTTGATATAGAGTAACAGTGTCCACTATAATATATCAAACCTTTCTTCTTATTTCTCCATCCTGAACGGCCTTTCTGTCCCCTCTCGCACTGACAGCCTGCTATCATTCCAGCCGGGAGAACACAGCCTGGATATTTGGCAGGTAATTAGTTGGCTATAAATCAGCAAGAGTTGGTCATTTTATTAAATGTGTTCCCATCTTGTTCGCTGTTCCTCACCGGGCTCCATCAGCATCATGGCAGCTTTCATTTACTCATCTAATATTAAGTCTCTCAGGTGATGAGGAATTGAGAAAGAGCATTCAAATGGAGCCACGTTTTGTGTTTGCATTTTGACATTGAACTTCGGGTACCTAGTATCAGCTGTGTGACCCCACTGTCGGGGGAGCAGTGCCATCTTATTTTAATTTTAGTCCCTACCCTACTCCCCTTAAAAGTGTCATCAATGAAAGTTGCTCACAAAATACCAGAACGGTATTAACACCAGGAATTCTGAAAAGCTTCCAACCTTCTTGACGCCTCCCCTGTATAACGAGACTGCCCTTAGATCCCCGCTTGTGGCTTGCCCCAGTTTTGCTGCTGGTTTGACAAGGTTGATGTGTGCTTTAGAGTTAATGAAGACTTACCTAGGTCTCGTGTGTTAAACAATGATTTCACCTATGGACCAGGCTTGCCTGAATTTTGGGGTCCATCTTCTACTCTTCCCCCAATTCAAGTGAGGTAGAATCTGTAGAGTTGTTTGCCAACCTGGTATCCATGTCTCTTCTTTTGACACCTGAATCCTGGTTCTTCCTTGTCTGTGCAGCATGGGTATTGCCAATTCCATTCTTGGCGCAAAGTTGAACATGTGCACCAGGCCTGGCCAGTTAGAGCATCACATCTCGTGAGCCATGGGAATAGATTTCAAGACAAGCGCGGGACCCAGTCATAACTGACATCTCCAGGGAAGGGAAAGTCTAATTGTTCCTTAGATCGCCCAGGGGCCAACATAAGGTTATCACAGCAAACTAGGAGAGACACTCCCATCAGTGAAAATAGAATCCAACAGAGGAAGGTGAAGCCAAGAGATGCAAGAATAAAAAATAAAATGTAAGAGTCAGGACACCTGGGTGGCTTAACCGCATCCGACTCTTGGTTTCTGTTCAGGTCACCGTCTCATGGTTTCGTGAATTCAAGTCTCACATCGGGCTCTGCACTGACAGTGCTCTGAGTCTGCTGGGAATTCTCTCTCTCCTTCTCTCTCTGTTCCTCCCCCAGTCTCTCTCTCTCTCTCTCTCTCTCTCAAAATAAGAAAATAAAAACTAAAAAAAAAAAAAAATAAACCCGAGTCCGGTGACATGAAACAATGATTCTCGCCTTTTCTACGTAAGCCACAGAATAGCGTGAGTCCCAACCAGTACTCGTACCTCTTTTCATCCATTTCATATGCCTGCTTTGCCTTCCTGTTCCCACTCCCTTATATGCAGCTCTGCCAAAATCCATTCACCCTCTCAGATTGAATTCATAAGTCCCTGCTTCCCCAACTGACTTCCTGATATGCACCATGGTCAAAATGAAACGCTCCCTTCCCTCTTTTCTTTCCACCTAAAATTCCCTATGGGATTTTGCAGGTTCACAATTCACATACACATCTCCATTTATGAGAAGCTGTCTGGCGATACCACGTCCTGAACACTTTCTTTGGGAAAGGATGGACTTGGAAGGTTGTGAGCCCTTTTGCCTTCTTAGGAAACCTGATGAATCCCCAGAACAGCATTGTCCAAATTGATCTGTGGATTCTGGTGTGCTTTTTAAGATACTTGAGTAACAGGTGCTCCTCTGTAAACAGATCTTATGTGCAAATAAACCCGGGAGCCTAAGTTGCACAAAATTGACAGTTGGTGCTTCTTGAAGCCTTTATCACACTCTTGAACAATACAACACCCCAGGCAGGTTATGGGGGGTGTGGATACAAAATGCTATAAGCACCAGTCAGGGTCTAGTCAGGAGACAGAAATCATATAGTAATTCAACCCGGCAGGGTTGAATGTGAAGTAATTATTAACTGGTACCAGAGCACTGGTTACCAAGGAATAGAGAGAACTCTAAAGAATACAGGAAGGAGGGGCATCTGGGTGGCTCAGTCGGTTAAGCAGCCGACTTCAGCTCAGGTCATGATCTCGTGGTTCGTGGGTTTGAGCCCTGCATCGGGCTCTGTGCTGACAGCCAGCTCAGAGCCTGGAACCTGTTTCAGATTCTGTGTCTCTCTCTCTCTCTCTCTGACCCTCCCCTGCTCATGCTCTCTCTCTCTCTGTCTCTCTCTCTGTCTCTCAGAAATAAATAAAACATTAAAAAATTAAAAAAAATAAGAATACAGGAAGTAGTAGATTTGGGAGAAGGCCCCCTCCTCCCCAAGACCGAGATTCATACCTCACTGCAGAGGGTACAGCTCAGCCCACTGGATGAAAGACAAGTTCACTGAGACTCCACAGCCCAAGGCTGCAAGCGGGAAATCACCCACTGAAATGCCAACAAACCTTTCCTGGAAAGCACCCGGTGGGTAGTCTTGAACTTCCACCTCAGATCTTCTGTCTGAGGGAAAGAACTTGTTATAGTCTTACTTTGAAAACTGACATGTTTTAATCTTTCTTATTTCAGATGTGCATTGACAACCACCAGTAAATATTTTAAGTTGCCTGAAGGCAGAGAACATGTCTTATTATTTATCTCTCTGCGTCTCACAGTGCCTTGAAGAGTGCCTTGTATATTTTGGCTTCTTGTCCAACTTTACACTGAAGTAGCTACATTTCTTCAAGGCTCTTTTTACAGTTTACCTTGCATGAATTATATCAGAGATTCAACAGAAATTCTAGCTTAAATGCTATGCATTCTAAGACTTCCAAGACTTACCAGCTGGACATTTTATTTCTTATTACCTATGGTTAACTTTTAAAAATATATTTACTTAAATGGCATTGCTATTTGTTTACGTTCCTTAGCCTCCCCATTCAAGGGTAGTCGTGGGCATATCTGACTGACTTGACATCTCAGTAGGCTTGACAGTGTCTGAGCGATCACAGCTGAAACCGGGAGAAAATTCCATCACACCGGATTTAAAAATGAAGACATTTACTTCTCTCATGTAATAGAAGTCTGGAGGTCCATGGCTTCATGTTAGCTTAGCTGTTTAACAATTGGTATGAAATCTATAGAATCTATGCCCTCATCCATAGTCTCTTGGTTTTCTTTTTATTTGTTTGTTTGTTTGTTTGTAGGTGGAGCAGAGAGAGAGGGAGAGAGAGAATCCCAAGCAGATTCTGTAGGGCTCAAGCCCAAGACCATGAGATCATGACCTGAACTGATAACAAGAGTCAGGCCCTTAACCCACTGAGCCATCCAAGCACCCCACACACATATGGTTTTCACACTCAGACTTGTGACTTCAAATTCACAAGATGACTATATAACCTAAGGGTCAAGTCTTTACATGAGAATATCCATGTAAGGAAAGGACGGAAAACTAATGTCTCTCCTACCAAATGTGCATCACAGAATCATGCCCAACCGCCGGAGAACCTGGGAGAATAGGGAATGGGCATTTGTGGCTCTGTCACGGGAAGTGGGGGGGGGGGAACCGTGACACCTGTTGAAAGGCAACCTATGGTGTACACTCAAGTGGATGCTCATTAAACATTCGCTGAGCGAATGAATGATTGTTTTTAGTGTGCACTTCTTTTTTATTAAAGTAGAGTTGACCTACGATGTTGAGTTCATTTCAGGTGTACAAAATAGTGGTTTGACAATTCTATATGTTACACAGTGCTTGCCATGATGCATGTAGCTACCATCTGTCACCATACAAAGTTATTACAATATTATTGACTATGTTCCCTATACTGTACAGGTTCTGCCCTGATAGTGTGGGACCCAATGGGGTGCATGATCCCACAAACTGTGAGATCCCGACCTGAGCCAAAATCAAGAGTCAGACACTTAACCAACTGAGCCAACCAAGTGTCCCTATTACTATGTTTTGCCTACGATGTTTAGCAGATATATTTACTTTTTCATTGAAATGGTAACAAGGGAGAGGCATAACACTGTGGAAAGCTTTGGGTTATATTATGAAACACAGATAGCTAATGACTCCATTAGAGTGTAAGCTTCACATAAAGAGCAAGTTTTGCTATTCTATCCACCATTGTTTCCCTTGTGTCTACAACCATAGTGACCACTCAATAAATCTTCGAGTGGGTAAAAAAAAGTAAATACCTGGGGCACCTGGGTGGCTCAGTCAGTTAAGCTCCCGACTTCAGCTCAAGTTATGATCTCATGGTTTGTGAGCTTGAGTCCCACGTTGGGCTCTGCGCTGACAGCTCAGAGCCTGGAGCCTGCTTCCAATTCTGTGTCTCCCTCCCCCTCTGTCCCTCCCCTGCTCATGCTCTGTCTCTCAAAAATAAATAAACATTAAAAAAAGTTTTGATAACATCAGAGGCACCCCCACTCAAGTCATCTAGGAAAGCCGTTCCCCAGAGAGGATTAGTAAGAAGTAGCCTCAAGCAATTATTAAGAGGGAAAAAAAGGCTCAGAACTGCACACAAACATTTGACATAGACTTTATGAATTGCCCCACTCTCCACTATATCCACCATTGATAAGCATTGTTACGTATTCATTGAAGGCAGCAATATGGTATATGTGCATATTAGTCCCTTTGATATTTCTGGGAAAATAAGAAAATGCAGATGATAGAACTCTGTCTAGGGTAGCGAGCAGTTTCTGACTCTGGAACGTGATATACTGAACGTGATATACTGAAGTTAGAATCTGAACCCTGCCTTCATAAGTTACTAGGTCTGTGATCTTGCTCAGAGCCTGTTATGTCCTTATCTTTAAAAGGCAGTGATAATCTTTTCTCTGTAAGGAGACTGGACAATAACGGAGATGTAGTGTACCAGGCACAGGGCTTTGCTCATAAGGGTTCAGTAGGGCCTTGGTCTCATTATTTTAATGAGATCGAATGTTCCTTCTGCTTTATTAAAACCTCGTATAGCCTAAGACTCCGAATTCCTTACAATGACCTAAAAGGCTTTATATAATCTGGCCTGTGACTAGCTCTCTGTTGTAACTCACTGCCACTCTCTTCTTACTCACTAAAGAGGCCATGTTGGCCTACTTTTTATTCTTCCCATATGCTAAGCTTGTCCCTGCCTCAGGGCCTTTGCACTTACCACTCTGTCTGTATATTGTGCTCTTTGAAAAACTGGCTCCTATTCAGCTAAAATGTCATCTCTGTAGAGGCACCTTCCTTGACCTATCAAATGAAGCCCCCATCCCACATCACTTTCTATTAAATCACTCTGGTTTATTTTCTTCATGCAACTTAGCACTCTCTGAAATGATCCCATTTATTTATTTGTTTGCTTGGTCATTGCCTGTCTCTCTCCACTAAAATATGGGGCTCCCCCAAAACTTAAACTACATTCATTTTAGTTTTTGCTGAAGCCCTAGTATGTACAATAGCACCTGGGATATAATAGGCCCAGGAAACATTTGTGGAGTGGGTGAATTGCAGTTAGTCATTATCTTCTCTTTCTGACTATTTGAACAAGCATAACTAAAACCTTCATTTATCGTTGAGGTCTGAGCATAATATTGAGAGTTTCACAAGGCCCAAATGATTTAACTGAAAATTAAAGGGCTAGAGATGCTCAGAAAGAGGAAGAGTCTAGAAGAAGAAAAATCCCCAAACTCTTTTTTCCCCCCAAAGTAGTGCAACCGATTTTCAGTGTTTACTTCAGGGTCCCTTCTCGGCATTCATTTCTTTCCCTCCATCATCAATCATTGTCAATTTGAAAAAGTACAATAGTTAGGGTCATTTATCTAGACCTATTGGAGTCTAAAATTATGCAGCTTCAGTCAAATATATGTGAATAAAGACTGTCATTTCTGATTAATGACATGTGACTTGAATGTCTCACAGAATCATTTGTGGCATCCAAGCTTTACAGAAAGGTTATTATGTAAGGTCTTCCCCTAATGTTTCTGCCTTCTCCCTCTAAGAATCCTGGAGGATCCAATTTCTCAGTAGGAAGAAAAGCAAATGTTTAATGATTTCAGTTGTAATTGTCACTCAGGTCCTTGGTTTGCTGGACCCGGAGTATTTTTCAAGTTGAAAATTCGCTTCCACTGGATGGTTAGGCAAGCTTATGATGTTGCTATTTTGCAATTTTTGTTGCCAACATAGTCTTCTCTATTATTGAAAAAATAATCCATGTAAGACACTAATCTTATTCAGTTGATGCAGAAAAAAAGAAGAGCAAAAAACATGCCAATTCTTTGTCAATTATACTTTCCATGATTCATCAACTCTCCTCTTGAAGCATAAAATTCCACTTCAGCATAGTCCCAAAAACATGGAAAAGAAAGATTTAGAAAGCAAACTTTGAAAGAGAAAAATCCAGGACTGAGAAAATTAAAAAAAAAGAAAGAAAGAAAGAAAGAAAGAAAATTTTCATATGAAGTCACTTTGGGTCTGCCACTCGATGGTATCACCCAGTCTTTCAGACCATTTCCACAAAATCTCTTTGGGAATTCCCTGCTATCACAAAGAGTGTAAGAGGAGCCAGTTCACAACCGCCAGTCACATGCTCCTAAGGTTTGACCAAGGTCAGTGGCTAGGGGCACACGTCGAGGGATAGGAATGTTTCTTCCTTGCCCTTGATGTTTCTTTCAAGGCGGAGGTATGTGGCACTCTGGTTTTCTTCCCTTCATCCTTCCCTTGGGGAGTTCTGGTGACCTATTTGATTGTAAATATAAGGGGAATCGCTGAGTATGGTAGACTCCAATCTGGCGTTATTTCTCTTGGGGTGAGCTGTCCATGAGAAACGTGATTTTTCTGCTTCTTTCACTCTGTGGGAATCCTCTCTGGTCTAGTGCTGACAAGGCCACATAATTATCTCTTTCAGGTGTGGGCCCTGGTATTAGTAAACTCATGTGACTCTCACTCCTGATGAGTCACCTACCTTGGTTCCTATTCTTTTAGTAACTAGGTTTTGGCCTTTATATTTTTTCTCGGTTTCTTCAAATGACATAGAAACCAGTGGAGGTTTCGGGGGCGGGGCCTCTATTTTCAAGGACCTCCCTCAGAGACTGATATAGGTGTGTCCTTCTGGGTCACAGCAAAAAATGACAGAAACTCACATTATAGTTGAAAAGTGCAATAGCATCTTGGGATCTTCTTAAGTACCTGCTGCATAATAAGCATCTCTACTTCTTTGTTACTTTCTGTTTTTTGAGAAATGTCATACCATAAAGAAGGAGTTCCTACTATGTGCTAAGCTCCATTTCAGGTCTTGATGCGAATACAAAAGCCCCATGAAACACGGCCTGTGCTTGCAATATTGTACTTTCAGTTAAAAGTCTTTATTTTTTTTATTTTTATTTATTTGTAGGAGAGAGGGAGAGAGACAGCGTGAGCAGGGGAGGGTCAGAGAGAGTGGGAGACACAGACTCTGAAGCAGGCTCCATGCTCTGAGCTGGCAGTCAGCACAGAGCCCGACGCAGGGCTCGAACCCACGAACTGCGAGATCATGACCTAAGCGAAGTCGGACGCCTAACCGACTAAGCCACCCAGGGGCCCCAAAAGTCATTTTTAAAAAAGGCATAGTAGGTCATAAACAGATGAATTGCTATGGTTTGGGGTTTTTTTTAGGTTTATTTATTTTAAGAGAGATGGAGGGAGAGGATGACTGGGGGAAGGGCAGAGAGAGGGAGGGAGAGAGAGAATCCCAAAGCAAGCTCTGCACTGTCAACACAGAACCAGACATGGGGCTTGATCCCATGAAGCGTGAAATCACAACCTGAGCCAAAATCAAGAGTTTGTCACACAACCAACTGAGCCAGCCAGGAGCCCATGTGCTACATGTTTAGAAGAGAGGAAAAAAGTGAAGACTACGGCAGATGGAGGAAACCTCTTGGAAGAGATGACACTGAACCTTTCAGAATAAATAGAATTAGAAGGATAGGGGAGCCATATTAGCCACGGTTCTCTTGGTTGCAAGCGACAAAATCGAATTCAGATTGGTGTCAGTGACAAAGGGAATGCCTTCGGGGGCAGAGGTAGCACCATGCTTGGGCTTAGCTGGATTTCCAGTGGTAGGCTATCTAGGTAGTTGAGTGATATTCTCTGAGTTTGGTCTTATCTATTCCACCTCTTGATTTATATCTGCTTTACCTTATTTTGGCTTCATTCCCAGGATGGCTGTCTCTTTGGTAGCAAGACGTATGCCAGGATTTCCAGATTTAAATCCCATCAGCGATCCAACAAAAACCAAATTCTTTCTGCCAAACGGTTCCAAAAGTCCTAGAATTGAGCCCAATGGACTCTGATTGGGCCATATGTCCATCCCTGAGATGATCATCGTGGCTGTCTGGTCTTGTTAACCAGAGCTTAAGGGTGTGTGGATGGCAAGTGGGAGGGGTATTTCTTTATTGAAATTTGGGGTGCCATTAGCAAGATGCTTGGAGGAACAGGTGTGAGACACACAAAAGTAAGACATGGTTGTTAAGAAGTAAACCAACAGGTGTATGGAGGAGATGGTGTTCCATCAGTGTTCTATAAGCATGAAAAAATACGGAGGTTGATTATGCAGCGGGAGTTAAAGTAAACCCTGATTAGAAGGACATCACCGGTGTGCCTGGCTGGCTCAGTCGGTTGTGCTAACTCTTGATTTTGGCTCAGGTCATGATCTCACAGTTAGAGAGACTGAGCCCCACATCGGGCTCTGTACTGACAGAGCAGAGCCTCTCTTTTCCTCTCTCTGTCTGCCTCTCATACTCTCCCTCTGTCTCTCCAAAATAAATAAATAAACTAAAAAGACAAAAAGGACATAATCAGATGGGAAAATACTGTGTTCACGGAAGAAGGGAGAATAAAGACTGATGAGAACATAAAATGATCCTGGAAATGGTCTGTAAATAAAGTTAGAGAAACAGCATGGACCCCAACATAAAGGGACCAGAAGTTATCCAGAGCTAGATTTCATGCAGTAGGTGAAAGCAACCAGCCCTCGAGTGATGTTAAATATCTTCTGTATACATTGCACACACTACTTGCTCTGTCAGTCTACTAAAAAGACCTTCCTATGTGTTTTTCCTTTTGGAGGGAAAGGCAGTTGACCCACCAATACGCATTCTCTCGGAATGTCGGTGTAAGCCAGCGAGGGCAAGCCCTTTTCCTTGCCCAGGGACTGGGTCAGAGGTGGGCATGGGAGCCAACTCATCTCCTGAGAAGTGAAAAACTTGTTGGAAGAATTTATGAACAAAGCGTTCTCTCTCTCTGGAAAGGAAGAGGCTATTCTTCCCCAGCCTGAGGATGAAGCCCCATTTCAGGATGATGTGAGAACCTATATCATTGATGTCATTGTCAGGCTGGCCAAAATTCTGCAGTATACTCTACTTTGGGCTTTCTGTTGTGTGGCATGATAAATATCTTTATTATCTTAGCCAATTCGAGTTGGGTTTTCTGTTATTTGCGGCAAGAAGCAACCTAAAATAGTTGAGATGAGCGCTGGGTGTTATATGGAAACCAACTTGACAATAAACTATTTAAAAACAAAAAAGAAGCAACCTAAGATACACTTTAAGAAATTATTTTTAAATGTTAATTCATTTTTGAGAGACAGTGAGAGTGTGAGTGGAGGAGGAGCAGAAAGAGAGGGAGACACAGGATCTGAAGCAGGCTCCAAACTCTGAACTGTCAGCACAGAGCCTGATGCAGGGCTTGAACTCACTGACTGCAAGATCATGATCTGAGCTGACATCAGATGCTTCACCGACTGAGCTATCCAAGCACCCTTAAGATATACTTTTTATACTGAAAATATAGACATAGAAACCCTAATTATAAGTTATTTCTATATTCCTTTATTTTTTAAAATGTTTATTTATTTTTGAGAGAGAGAGAGACAGAGTGCGATTGGGGGAGAGTCAGAAAGAGAGGGAGACACAGGATCTGAAGCAGGATCCAGGCTCTGACCTGTCAGCACAAAGCCTGATGCAGGGCTCGAACCCTGAAACCATGAGATCATGACCTGAGCGTAAATCAGACACTCAACTGACTGAGCCATCCAGACGCCCCTATTTATTCCTTTATCATTCACACAGTAAAATCTTCATTAAAATACAAAAGAAAGAGTTTCACTATCACGCAAGGATTTTACATATATTGTCACCACAATCTCATGGAGAAAAATGTCTAGAAGGAAATTGAACAAAATCTTAAGAAGTCACTTTTAGGGACACAAGTACGGATGGTGTGAATTTTTTTTCTTTGCTTTTTTTTTTCTCAAATGATATATTAGAAAACTTGTTACTTTTATAAAAATTAGGAAATATAAGTATGTTTCCCCCCACAAGCAACCCAAATTCAATTAATCTGAATTTTGAGTAAGGGACTCTTTTTGATATTTTAATTTTTGAGTAATTCAGAACACTTTAGAGTTCAAATGTGATTAGAAACTATTCTCAGATGTATGAGTCACTTTTCTATCATTGCAAATTGTGTAGTAACGGGAATGGAATTTTTCTTTACTGATGGCAAATGTCTCAGGCTTCGGGACATTTTTCTGAAGGTCAAGGCCTGCAGATATAGGACGAGCTGGTGGTGGAAATTAAGCTTAATCTATACTGACTGAGTACTGCCCTGGAAATTGCCTTCCTGCCCTGGTCTGTGAGTGAGTCCCTGAGACTCATTTGTACTCTGTTATTTGAATGATTTACTTCATATTTCTTTTTAAATCAGTTTACTTTCTTTTTAGAAAAAAAAAAAAAAAAAAGAATTGGGGCGCCTGGGTGGCTTAGTCAGTTAAGCGCCCGACTTCCGCTTAGGTCATGATCTCACGGTTCGTGGGTTTGAGCCCCGCGTCGGGCTCTGTGCTGACTGCCAGCTCAGAGCCTGGAGCCTCTTTCAAGCTGTGACTCCCTCTCTCTCTGACCCTCCCCTGCTCACGCTGTCGCTCTCTCTCTCTCCTAGAAATAAATAAAAAAAGACATTAAAAAAATTTTTTAAAAAAAAATTAAAAAGAAGTTTATATCACCGTCATAGGGTGAAAGCCGGTATCATTTCAGATAAATAGAAACTAACCTATAAGGAAACCCAGATATAGATAATGATACTAATACAAATAAATATAACGATAGCAATCATGTTCTATCTTGATGCTGTTGAACGCTCAAGGCTCTAAGCTTGGATCCTGATCTGTCTTTATTTAAAAGGGAGATTATCACATGTTAGAGGGATGGTTAGAGAGTCTATTAGTACTAAACGGAATCTTCTTGAGTAGGGAGAAGGGTTGCAAAGGATTAACTTCTTCGCTAAAGAGATTCAGTATGATTTGAAATCGCATTCCAGTGCCATTTAAAATCACATTCTCCGGACCACCCAAAGTGAGTCATCTTCCACTTAATTATTTGTGCGTCACCAGTGCTATCTGCTGCCTTCCACGTTTTAGGAAACAATGAGCTACATCAGTGGCTGCATATTAAAAGCCGTCGGGGTGGCGGAGGTGGGGGTTGCGCGGGCGCGCATGCGCACGTACGGTTCTCGAACACGCGTGTGCATCAGGTTCACGCGTAGGGCTTGCTGGACTACCCAGCGTCTGACTCACCAGGGGTGGCAGAGAGCCTCACCTTTTGCATTTCTAATAAGATTCCAGCTAGCACTGCCAACTGCAGCCCAAGGCCACACTTGGCGGGCCGGGGTCTCAATGACAGAAGCACCTCCGTTATGACTAACTTCACACTAGTTTTGCCTCAGTGTTGTTGAACCCAAAGCATGTCTGCGTGTAGAGTAAGGAGAAGACGGGCAGGGTTGAGATCCAGATAAATTAAGATGCACACATTTTTTAACCTTTCCTTCAGCCAGGGGTACATCAATTCCTATACGTTGAACTGCAACATCAAGTAAATAGATCCGCTCTGAGAAAAGGTCAGTGCCATGTTTTGCTACAATCTAATTTCACTCTATTGCCCTATGCCCTATTACTCACTGTGGTGCAAAAGATACAATGGTGGAAAAGCTTGAATTTAATTGTCTTTCCTCGACTAAAAGCTTCTCGGCTCACGGAATATTCATGAGGGCTGAACAGATGAGTTAAAGAAGGCAAGCCTGTCCAGCCACGGGATCGCAAGCAGCCCTCCTCTGAGATTGTTTCTCCCCTAGTTGCGGCTGGTTTTTTGGGGTTTGTTGTTGTTGTTCTACAAAACTTTATTGACGTTACGAGGAACATTTTCCTTGTCCAAGTAGATTTCAGTGTAAAAAAACATCTGATCTGTTCTGTCCATGACAACATCCTAGTTGTGATAATGTGCTACAGTTTTGTAAGACATTATCATTGAAAAAAACTGGATAAACATGATCTCAAGGGGCGCCTGGGTGGCTCAATGGGTTAAGCATCCAACTTCTGCTCAGGTCATGTGGGTTCGAGCCCCGCTTAGGGCTCTGTGCTGACAGCTCAGAGCCTGGAGCCTGCTTCAGATTCTGTGTCTCCCTGTCTCTCTGCCCCTCCCCACTCACGCTCTGTCCTCTCTCAAAAATAAATGAACATTAAAAAAAATACATGACCTCTCTGGTATTTCTTATAATTGTTTGTTAATCTGCAATTACCTTAAAGTAAAAGTTTATTGAAAAAATGCTTATCTAAAGATTGTATTCATTCAGCTTGCCCATGTAGGACCATCCCAAAATGTATTCCTCCAAAGAATGTTCTGTGGTGCCAAATGCTCAGGGATGGAATTTGAGGTACTCAAGGGAGTCTCCATTTCTTTCTTCCTAGTGTTTGGGAGAGGGTTCCTTTCACCTTGGAAAGCAGGCCCCAACTCTGTTTTCTTCCCTCTTCACCCAGTGCGTGCCATTACCAAGCACCAGACCCTAGGACTTACTTTCAGAAAGAAGCTTTAGGGGCACCTGGGTGGCTCAGCCAGTTGGGCGTCCGACTTCGGCTCAGGTCATGATCTCACGGCTTGTGGTTTTGAGCCCCGTGTCAGGCTCTGTGCTGACAGCTCAGAGCCTGGAGCCTGTTTTGGATTCTGTGCCTCCCTCTCTCTCTGCCCCCCCACCCCCCAGCTCACGCTGTCTCTCTCTCTCTCTCAGAAATAAATAAAACACGTCAAAAAAATTTTTAAAACATTTAAAAAAAGAAAGAAAGAAGCTTTGAACCCTTACTGTGGTGCACTAGCTATTTGCCAACCCTTCTGCCGATTACGGAACTGTGTTTAGTTTCTATGACTTAATAATTACTTTAATTTCACTTCATACTGTTCTGAAGAACTCTTTTTGAATGAAGGACACTCAGCGTACTCCTAGTGCTCGCCTGGAACAGACACAGCTAATCAGAATGTGTAGAATTAAATAAAAGAGCAATTATGGGAGGCTGTGATGTGTTATAACAGATGTACCAAACAAGGCTGGATCAACTCATTGCTCGGAAGAGAAATAATTTATTAAGGCGGTTTCAGCACAGATCTTGCAAGAACAAGTGGAAATATTTAACAGGCCAGAGGAAAAGAGAAAAACTGAAGATTTGAAGCATGGGATTTAATAAAACAGTCCCATAGTTTTCATTTATCCTGTGTGCTAATTTCCACTCAGGCACATCTTCCCTTATTCTTTGGTGTTCAATTCTGTTTTGAATTGCTTGTCCGTGGAAACTGGGTTCCTTCTTGGTTCAAATGACCAGGGAGGAAAGGTCACTAGTGGGAGAGTCCACTGAGAGTTTCTCCAGCCTTAATTGGTCAAAAAGTTCCTCTCCTCTCCCTGTCTTTGGAGGCGGTTCCTGCTGTGCCGGATGGAAGAGCAAGGTGAGAGCACGTGAACGTCTGCTATTAGCGGTAGCCTGGATTTATGACGTCTTGTTTCCCCAGCTGTCCTCAGGGCCCCATCTACTTCTAAGTTATGCCAGCCTCTCAGGGAATGCTTTTCTTAAAATGGTTAAAGCAGTTGGGGTCCTAGAGCTCATTAGCTAAATTAGATTTATTTTGATACCAGTTTGATAGGACTTCACTTTTGCTCTGTATACAAACTCTTGCTCAAGGAGTGAGGAGGGGAAGAAAAGGTAGAAAAGAAATTTTATGTCCTCCGGGGAGGCTTACGATGAACTAATAAAGACAGGACAAGCCCATGCACTTCCAAGTTTGAGAACAATTCCACTATGTCATTAACTAATTGCTACCAAAAAAAAAATTGTCTAATGGTTCATAAACAGCCTTAAGAGTAGAGTTCATGTGATGCTGTTGGTAGGACCCAAACCTTGACCTGAACTTCGGAAACCCCTGAACGTCAGGTGATTTGCTGTCACTCAACAGAGTTGACTTGGCAAGGAGGGTTTTTAAAGATACCACCTTTTTTTGAACCCTTTCTTCATTTGTCCTTTGTACAATTTGTGTGGTATTTTACCACAGATTATTACGGCCACTTTCTATTTATTTTGTCTCACGTTCTTTTATCTATCTATCTTTTATCTATCTATCATCCCATCAAAATTTTCATACAATTTCTAACTGGGTTGTCTGGCTGGCTCAGTCAGAAGGGCATGTGACTCTTGATCTCAGGGTCATGAGTTTGAGCCACACATTGGGCAGAGAGAATACATACATACATACCTAAACAAACTTTAAAACCAAGTATTAGAGAATTGTAATTTTTATAAAATTTGCAAAAACAGAGATTATTTTTTTCTCCAGTTTGTCCTGAAGCCACAACGAGGCAGCCAGCCTTTTAAGGATGAGTGATATTCCTCTCTCCTGTGTCTCTTACTAGGGTGTTTAGGACAATGTTTTCTTTTTCCATAGAAGCAGTAAGTCTGCTGATGAAATATAATGGAATATAACGACCTTGGCTGTCTAGGTCAGAAGTAGCACACATCTCAAGTATGGATAATGAGCAAAGGCTTCTTCTGTTTATTTTTTCTTCTTTTTAATAGTCAGACTGGCACAGAATGAGGTCAGAGGGGGTGTGAGCGATGTGGCTGTTGTGAGATGAGTCGAGGCACAAGCCATACCAGAATGAACCTGATTTTCTATCCAAAGAGTTGGCCTCCAGACCCCATGAGCCTGTACCCAAGTTGACTCCGGAAAGCCCTTGATCGCTTGGGTTGCCAGGGACCGCCTCCATAAAACAGCCCCGAGAATAGTATTTACCCTCATTCCACGCGTGGATTTGGGGGGGAGCCCAATGAAATAATATGTGAGAAACATACAGAGTCGTTCTGATCCTGTACAAATAAATAGAAATTGTTGTTTATGATCATAAAATGGAGAGAATGGAGCACACATTTAAACCAGCATAAACCAGTTTGATCAAGTCCAGACAGCTTGGCAGTTTCAATAAATCTCATGGCTTTGTAAAGTTTCTATTGTTTACTTGAGAAATCATAACATTTTCCAAAAAAACAAATACAGGCCTCTTTAATTTGGGCTGCCTCATGGAATGAGTACAGATGGTTACCAAATGGGCCGGTGGATTACTGAGAGGCAGCTAGATTAATTGGCCCTTTCATCAGGCTGGGCGATCTTGGCTGGAGAAAAACGGGGTTGTCCTGTACGTGCCCTGTACCTGCGTGTGCCTGTCGAATGCCACAGGCATGAGGGGATCTAGAATTTGCCCTCAGATCTTCTTTCTGCTCCCAACCAAGCTCTCGTGAAAGCGCAGAAAAGGCGAGCCTGGTCGTTGGTGCTTACAGAGCATTCTGCTAAATTTTGCTTCCCTGTTTTTCCCTTGAAGAACCACCCTACTCTCGGCTCTGGGCAAGGTCATGTGACCCAAGCCAGGCCATTTGGAATCATTGTACTGGTCTGGCTCTTAGGGACACCTCACTCAAGGCAGGCCATCCAGGGTCAAAGAGACTCCATTCCAGAACTCGTGTCTGAATTATCAGAAGAGAGAGGCCTTCTTTCTGTTGATGCTAGAGGGAGGCAGGATTGGAGCTCCTGGTAGCCAGGCACGTGGGAGAACATGCCTGACAATGGCCCGGGGGCTGAGGAAAGCGAAGCCAAGAGGTAGGGACACCTAACTGACTGTCTTTTTTTTTTTTTTAATTTTTTTTAATGTTTTATTTATTTCTAGGAGAGAGAGAGAGAGAGACAGCGTGAGCAGGGAAAGGTCAGAGAGACAGGGAGTCACAGACTGAAACAGGCTCCAGGCTCTGAGCTGGCAGTCAGCACAGAGCCCGACGCAGGGCTCGAACCCACGAACCACAAGATCATGACCTAAGCGAAAGTCGGACGCTTAACTGACTAAGCCACCCAGGCGCCCCCCTAACTGTCTTGTTCGACATCTGGATGTAGCCAGCCATTGGCAGCTCCCTCCTTGTTCACAGTGAGAACACAGCCGACACCCATTTCTGAGGCAAGTGAGAGAGCAGTGAAACAGAGGAAACGGTTATCAGTAACGAGCCTTATCTACTCGGACGTGCTTTATCCTCCTCAGAGAAGACAGCCTCCCCAACTCCGCATCGCCCATCCCTCCAAACTGGAGGTTTTCAATAGCTGTTTGCTATTTGCTCTTGAGGTCATTTCATGTCTGAGTTTTGACTTCCTAATGGATTGACTTATCCTAGAGGGCAGGGTCTTTTGGGGACTTGTTTTGTCCCTGATCTGGCATACAGAGTGCCTAAAGAGTACAGGCTCAAGGGAGGCCTGGGGGGCTCAGGGGGTTAAGCGTCTGACTCTCGATTATGGCCCAGCTCATGATCTCACCGTTCGTGGGTTCAAGACCCACCTTGGGTTCTACACTGATAGCACGGAGCCTGCTTGAGATTCTCTGTCTCCTTCCCTTTCTCTGCCCCTCCCCTGCTTGTGCTTTATTTCTCTCTCTCTCTCTCTGTCAAAATAAATAAAATAAACATTAAAAAAATTTTTTAAAAAGAATACGGGCTCAAGATTTATCTCTGTTGGGACGACTACAGGAATGGAGATATGTATTCAGCTCTTAGAGGACAGTGGTTTCTCCGTGGGGCCTGTGCGTGAGCCAGAGTGGACAGGTTGCTTGGCTATAGCAAAGATTCTTCTGTCTTTGAGGAACTCCTCCTGAGCATCTTAGGACATCCCTGGCTTAAAGGCAGGGAGCAGGGAAGGCTATGTGTCCCAAAGAGCAGGTCCACTTCCTTCTGCCTTTCCCATCTTGTCAAGGGTTACATCACCTCCTCTGTTTCATAAAATGTAACGTTGTCAAATTGTCGGTGCTGCTCTGGGTGTGCGGAGAGGTGGGTCAGAGAGGACAGGGCCCTTCGACAACCTTGTGCTCTCAGCTCTGGACCAAGACATTCACCCAAGGGTCGTGGGCTCACGATCTTTCAGTTTCTCCCCATTTCTCTTTCCACGGGGCCTTCCGTCAGATCATTCAGGCCGACAAGGGGTCAGCAGTTCTGTCATCACCCCATCACCAAAGCCTTCTTTCTCCTCTTCCCATCAACCTCCTACCCTTGAATCGCTTCCTCTTCCTATGGCCAAACAGCAAGAGGTTTGTTTGTAGCCAGTAATCCTCCAGAGGAAGCAACCAAGTTCTAGGTTGCCCCTAGCCAGGCCATTGTGAGCTTCACTGCCATCGTAAAATGGACATTGATTATTAGTTTACAAAGTGCTTTCACATGCATGGCCTTTCTAATGCTTTTTAATGCTGTGGTGAGTTTATGAAGGACAGGACCAAGTTTAGAGGAACATTCTTCCCAGGATGCCAGTCCGTTGAGCATCTGACTCTTGATTTCGGCTCAGGTCATGATCTCACGGTTCTTGGGATTGAGCTCCACTTGATACTCTGCACAGGAGGCATGGAACCTGCTTGGGATTCTGGTTCCTCCTCCATCTGCCCCTCCTCCACTCACACACATACTCTCTCTCAAAAATAAATAAACTTAAAAAAAAAAAGCAGAAAACATATCTCCTAACTGTGTTTTAAAAACTTTTTCAAATATTTATTTATTTTTGAGAGTCAGAGTAAGAGAGCGAGCAGGGGAGGGACAGAGAGAGGGAGACATAGAATCAGAAGCAGGCTCCAGGCTCAGAGCTGTCAGCACAGAGCCTGATGCGGGGCTCAAACTCATGAACCATGAAATCATGACCTGAGCCAAAGTCAAGATGTTTAACCGACTGAGCCATCCAGGTACCACTTAACTGTGTGGTTGTATAAAATAATTTCTGTTTCCAAAATACCAGCTTTTGGACCAAAAGATGGAGACCAAGCTCAAGCTTCCTCAATCCTTATAACTTTCGTCTTTAGTTTCTCTGGGTGGAAACAGAGCCCCTTCTTACCCTGTTTCTTCTGTGGAACTTTGAGTCATTTGGGCTAGAAATTCAACCCAATTTCTACTAGGTACACAGATAGGGCCCCAGAATCTCCCTCCGTGCTGATCAACCCCAGCGGTTCCCAGGACTAGAGGAGAAGGCTGTGGTGATGATGGGGCCCCGGAAGTAGAATTCTTCTCTCACCAGATGAGTTGTGATTATTACAAATGATAAAGAGGCTCAGTGCTTTATTATTTTTACTTTTAAAAATTGTGAAGCAAATGTTTCTCTCTGCACCATAACTGATCATTTTAATTTCCTTGCTTTTGCTATAATAAAAATTGACGTTAAAGAATGCCTGAGGCAGGGTAATGAGAAAATGAAATTAGTTTTTCAGTTGACTGATCAAAAACATTTTATATGTGATAATAAACAGTTTATTTTACTCTTTTGCTTATGACATAATTAATGGCAAAAATATTTTCCTGAAATTCATATCGTCTGCCGAACTCTCCTTCCAAGTTCCAGGAAAATAATATTTTTGTAACTCTCCAGACTGGATGAAAAAAAATAAATAAACTTTACCACTCCCTGCTGAGGAGAGTTTATAATCTTTGTTTAACCCTTTGTGATTTGTGGCTACTCTTGGACCAGTCAGGTCAGGGAAAATTCTTGTCTGCTGTATTTCCTTCCTAGAGTACAGCACTATTTTTCTGTTCAAACTGGAGTCAACCCTCTTTCTTTCTTGTTTCTTTCTTGTTGGAACACTCTTCCTTAAAACCTGTCAAGCCCGGATTTGTGGTCAGGATTAAAAGGTACAGGTGTTTTAAAAGTGTAGACTGATTGCAACGCAGCGAACTGAATTTGAACTTCTTTGATTTTTGACTGAAATATGCGCTGCTTTTCTTCACTAGCAAGATAAGACAATGATGGCTTTGAATGAATGTTGAACTGGGATTTGAAGGCCTCGCTGCTCATCCCAAATATTGCCTTCCCCACATAAAAGTTTGGTATTTCAGTTTCCTCATCTGGGCAACTTCCTAATTCACTTTTTTTTTTTTAAACATGTTTTTTCTTTAATGTTTATTTACTTATTTTTGAGAGAGAGAGAGAGAGAGCACAAGTGAGGAAGGGGCAGACAGAGGGAGATAGAGAATCCCAAGCATGTTGTGCACTGTCAGCTTGGGCCCAATGAGAAGCCTGAACTTACAAAGTGTGAGATTAAGACCTGAGCTGAAATCAAGAGTCAGACACTTAACTAACTGAGCCATCCAGATGCCCGAAATTCACTTTTTATTTTTTTTTAAGTTTAATTATTTATTTTGAGAGAGAGAAAGAGAGAGAGAGGAGAAGACAGAGACATAGAGAGAAAATGGGTAGCAGAGGGGCAGAGAGAGAGAGGGAAAGAGAGAATCTCAAGCAGGTTCCACACTGTCATTGCAGAGCCCAACTTAGGGCTCAATCTCACAAACAATGAGATGGTGACCTCAGCTGAAATCAAGAGTCAGACACTTAACCAATTGAGCCACCCAGAGGCCTCAAATTCACCTTTTTTTTTTAGTTTAATTATTTTGAGAGAGAGAGAGAGAGGAAGGGGCAGACAGAGAAAGAGAGAGAACGGGTGGCAGAGGGACAGAGAGAGGGGGAGAGAGAGAATTGGAAGCAGGCTCCACGCTGAGAGCACAGAACCCGACTTGGGGCTCCATCTTGAAAACCATGAGATCATGACCTGAGCTGAAATCAACAGTTGGATGCTCAACCAGCCACTCCATCAGGCACCCCCTAAATCATCTTGGTAACAGTAAAAGCA
Source organism: Proteles cristata cristata (assembly GCA_017311185.1). NCBI lineage: Eukaryota > Metazoa > Chordata > Mammalia > Carnivora > Hyaenidae > Proteles > Proteles cristata. The sequence continues at coordinate 38,279 of JAESUZ010003469.1, read as the reverse complement.
CCAATTATGAGGACATTGCTATGTGCCAGGTGCACCAAGGTGTAAATGCAAAGGCATTTCCCAAAGCACCGTTTGTAAGACCAGAAAACTGCAGTCAACCTGTATCCCCTAGCTTTTGCTGCCTAACACCTACTTCAAAATGTAATGGCATAAAACAATGACCATCTTATCTAGCTCACGATTCTGCGTTGGCCAGGTGGCTTTTCCAGTCTCAGCTGACTTGGCTGAGCTCTGTTTGGCTGTCTCACATCTACTGGTGTTTCAACTTGCAGCCGGAGGGATCAGGACGGCCCCCTCGCACAGCTGGGTGTCAGCAGGCTGAACAGTCAGCTGGGAACACTGGTCTCTGCTCTAGGTCTCTTATACCCTGAAAGGTTAGCTTGAGTTTGTTCACGTGGTCTTCGCAGGGTTCTAAGTGGGGCAAGAGAGAGAAGGCCAAGGATACAATATTTTTAAGTGTCCATTTGAATCAACATTTGCTATAATTCCATTGGCCGAAACAAGCCACATGGCTTACCCTGAAGTCCATACAGTAGGGCACTACCCAAAGGAAGGGAGACCTTGCAGCCCCTTCAGTAGGAAGCCTACCGCATAACCTAAATAACCATCAACACCAAGAATGATTGTCTCAGTTAAGATTCATATTTGCTGTTTACATACAATCTTTGAATATGCTGTTCTTTTTGTTTGGACCCTGGTTTGTTGAGCAGGTCAAATCCTATCTCTAAAGCTCTCACAATGCTATGCACTTTTCTCTGTAATCCTTCCCACATTTGCAATATTACATTAATTTGCATGACTATCTAACAGGTAACCCCGCTATACTGCAAGTTCAAAAACACAGGGACTGTATCTTTTTTTTTTACTTAATGTTGAATCCTCAGCCTGCCAGAGAGTATGACCTAGAACAGAAAAGTATTTGTTAGGTAATTGCTTTCGATTATCTTTAATTTCTCTCAATATCACGTAGTTGTCACCAAAGAAGGCTTACATATCTCTCAAATTTATTCTGAAGTACTTGATGTTTTCAGTAGATATTTTTATATTTTTGAGACAGAGACAGAGCACGAGCAGGGGAGGGGCAGAGAGAGAGGCAGACACGGAATCTGAAGCAGGCTCCAGACTCCAAGCTGCCAGCACAAAGCCCCGATGAGGGGCTCGAACCCACGTGTGATCATGACCTGAGCCAGTCGGATGCTTAACCGACTGAGCCACCAAGGAGCTCCTTTTTAAAAATTCATCTTTTTCTCTGTTGATGGTAAATGGTACTACAATTGAGTTATGTATCAACCTTGTAAATAAAGACCTTGCCAAATTCACTAATTACTTTTAAGACTTTGTATATTCTTTGGGATTTTTTATGTGAAATTATGTCATCTATGAATAATGTCTATTTTATTTCTTCTTTTTTATTTCTTACCCCTTTTATTTTCTTGACTTATTATAGTCCCCAAGACTCTCATTACAATGTTCATTAGACGTGATATAGGGCATCCTTATTTTGTTTATGATTTCAGAGGAAAGGATTTGGTAATTCACCATTAGAATGAGGCCTCTTAAGTATTTCTTTTTATTTATTTCTTTTTAAGTTTTTATTTACTTATTTCTGTTGAGAGAGACAGAGCATGAGTAGGGGGAGAGGAGCAGAGAGACGGAGAGAAAGAATCCCTAGCAGGCTCTGTGCTGTCAGCTCAAAGCTCTACCCAGGCTCAAACTCATGAGCTGTGAGATCACAACCTGAGCCAAAATCAAGAAATCAGACGCTGAGCTGACTGAGCCATCCAAGTGCCCACTATTTCTTTTTACATTTAACCATTAAAGGGACGCATGGGTGGCTCAATTGATTAAACATCTTATTTTGGCTCAGGTCATGATCTCATGGTTTATGGGTTCGAGCTTCACGTCAAGCTCTGTACTGACAGCTCAGAGCCTGGAGCCTGGTTTGGATTCCGTGTCTCCCTCTCTCTCTGCCCCTCCCCTGCTTGTGCTCTGTCTCTGTCTCTCTCTCAAAGATAAATAAACATTTTTAAGAAAGTTTTAAATTTAACCATTAAAGAAGCTTTCAAATCTATATCAAAGTAGGAAGAATAGTGTTATAAGCTCCACGTACCATCACCCGGCTATAACAATTGTCAACATCTTACCATTCTTATTTATCTATAATCTCACATTTTTATTTCTTTGCTCATAAAATAAGTACATTTGGAATAAGTAAAGTAATGAATGCAATGGAATTCTGCACAACCATTAAATATATAGTAGATCAATCTGTATGGATATAGAAAACTGTCATATGGTAAGTAAAAAGAAATACATATACATACACACATATCCTATGTTTGCATTAAAGCTACATATGTATACTCCCTCTATATGTACATGCATAGAACAGAGAAGGATATTCACCAAGCTAGTAACAGAGTTTATGTCTGGAAAGTGAGAAAGGGAATAGGGGATAGATGGTATTTCTTTTTCTTTATACACTCTTATGTTATTAGAATTTCTCTCAATGAGCACACACTGCTTTTGCAATTGAAGAAAACCAATAAAGGAAAAAACGTATTCTTAAATAGCTAGTTTGTGAACATTGAGTTAAGAAAGTAATGATCCAGGAGCTAACAAGCTATGCAGAACTAATTTCATTTCTTTCTTCATCTTTTTAAAAAATACCCTTATGAGACTCATAGTTTAAGAGAATGCAATAGCCTAATCTATCTTCACATCCCTTAACCTGGTTTCTTGTGATGCCCTTTTGGACAAGTTCGAGACCTGAAGGCTGAGGACTGTTCGGTCATCCATCAGTGTTTGCTGAGAACCTGTTCTACACCGAGTGCTCTTCTAGGATATGGAGCCTAGCGCTAAACAAGTGAGACAAGATCCCGGTCCCCAGGGATCTTCCATTCTAATTGGAGGGACAGTTACTATATAAATGAACAATTACTCCTCAATACGCCATCTCCTCTGAAGGGATTAAAGTAGAGAATGACTTGGAGAGCAATGAATTGGCTACTGGGTGGTCAAGGAGAGTCTGAAGAAAATTACTCTTAGGCTGAGATCCAAGAGCTAAGAAGATCCATCGAGGTGGAAATCAGGGAAAAAAAAGTCTACATTGCAGGTCTGTGTGGTGCAAAGGCCATTAAGTAGGTAATGAGCAGAGTGGGCTTGAGGAATGGCATGGAAATCAAGGAAAGTGAGGGTAAGGAACAAAGTGGGGAGTGGAAAAAGGACCCGAGGGCAGGGAAGGAGGCAGGCTTTAGGTTAGGTGAGGCTGTGAAGTCAAGGTAAGGACTTGCATATGGAAAACCATTGAAGGATTTTAGGCAAGGAAGTTCCATAATCGTCTGATTTTTGTTTCTCTGTCATGTTTTGTTTTAATCGTGCTGGTAACACTGTTGAGAATGGATCGGAATGGACCAAACAGAAGAGACACCAGAAGACTGCTATTCTGAGCCAAAAAAAGGAAGATGTTAGAACAGTTGAATTCGTGATACACGATGGGAGCAGAATCTTCTAGGATTTACTAATGGATTGGATTAGATTAGGCAAAGAGAGGAATCCAGGGTGACTTGTAGTTTTCCTGCCTGAGAAAATGGCAGGGATATGTTTTATTGAAATGGAAAAGACTGGGAAGTTCATGAACATGTTAACTTTGAGATGCTCCTCAAATGTCCAAGTGGAAATATCAATCAGATAGCTTGATAAACAAATCTGGAATCTCCAAGGGAGGCCAATATTTGCTGTCGATTTGGGACTCTTTGGCAAATAGATGGTATCCAAAGTTGGTGATTTCATCGTCTGTTGACAAGTCTGTCTCTGAAGGGTATGGATTAATCCAGGACCCTGCCACTGTTCTACCCCTTTCCACACACGCATTTAATAACGGGGAGAGAGAAAACTTGTTCTGATCACATTTGCGGTCAGTAGTCTACCTGGGGGAAAGCAGACTGGATGAAAGAATGGAGATGCAAAAATGGTAATGGGTAGGTAGGCATGACTCAAGATGACAGGGATATGCATTCACTTTATTTTGAGTCCCCCAGCTCAAGAGTGGAAGACTGTTAACTGACTAGGTAAGTCCTTCCTGTGGAAAATGACCCCGGTTGCCATAGGTTTAATATGTACCAATAGTGTGTTAGAGAGATTTACACTCATGACTAGGACCGGAACAAAACTTACGGGCCACTAAGCAAGCTCATGAGAAAAACCTCGTTGACATGTGTCATGTAGGTACAGACCTAATGAGGCCAAAAGAGGGAGCTGTGCAGGTGTCTGAGAGAAGGGACTTTCATGTGTCAGGAACAGCAGGTGCAAAGAAGTGGAACCTTGTCACCCTTGATTAGTTCCATACTCCCCTCACCCAGACATTGCCAGGTACATAATAAACAGTAGGTGTTTCACAAATCTTTAAAGTATTTATTTATTTAAAGAAAGAGTGAGAGAGAGCATGAGTGGGGAAGGGGCAGAGAAGAGAATCCCAAGCAGGTTCTATGCTGTCAGTGCAGAGCTTGATCTCACAAACCATGAGATGATGACCTGAGCCAAAATCAAGAGTCAGATGCTTAACTGATTGAGCCACCCAGGCACCCCATTAGTAAATGGTTTTTGAATGAAAAAATGCACTTTTATTAGCATTCACATGGATCATGATCAATAGGGAAGGGAACTCCCCTCCTCCCCAGTTTTTTTCTTTATCCCTTCCCACACTGAGATTCTCTGAGCCTGGATGATCATTATCATCCAAAATACATTCCTGAGTTCTTAACTGCAAATGAGGCAGTGCTGAAAAATGTGCAAAAAGACCCTCCTACATTGTTGGTGGGAATGTAAACTGGTGCAGCCCCTCTAGAAAACAGTGCGGAGGTTCCTCAAAAAATTAACAATAGAGCCAGCAATGGCTGCTGAGCCAGCAATAGCACTGCTAGGAATTTACCCAAGAGATACAGGAGTGCTGATGTACAGGGGGCACATGTACCCCAATGTTCATAGCAGCACTGTCCACAATAGCCAAAACATGGAAAGAGACTAAGTGTCCATCAACAGATGAATGGATCAAGAAGATGTGGTTTATCTATACCATGGAATCCTACATGGCAATGAGAAAGAATGAAATCTGGCCACGTGTAGCAATGTGGATGGAACTCGAGGGTGTTATGCTGAGCGAAATAAGTCAGGCAGAGAAGGACAGATACCATATGTTTGCACTCATATGTGAAACAGGAGAAAGTTAACAGAGGACCATGGGGAAGGGGAAGGGGAAAAATTAGTTAAGGAGAGGGAGGGATGCAAACCATAAGAGACTCTTAAATACTGAGAACACACTGAGGGCTGATTGGGGTCGGGGAGAGGGGAAGGGGGGTGATGGGCATGGAGGAGGGCACTTGTTGGAATGAGCACTAGGTGTTATATGGAAACCAAAGTGACAATAAACAACAAAAAAAAATGTGCAGAAAGGACCATATAGACCTTTCTAATTGTGTAATCTAAAATCTACTGGTGTAGTTTGGTTGAAGAACACACGTAAAATTGTGTAACACAGTGCTTGGAAGTGGCTCATACAGCAAGTGCTGGAAGCAGAGTCTCTTGTAAAGAAAAAAAAAAGAATGGTGGGTAGTTAGATACTCTCCAGGTAAGGGGTAAATGTATTGAAATGTATTGATTGGTAAGTTCTACTTATTCATAGAGTGATTAGTATGTGTTTGGCTAGAGGAAGTGAAAAGAACGAAGACATACTGAGTGCTTAGTATGTGTCAGGAATTATGCCAGATACTCAGGTTTCATTTCTTCTGAAAACAGTCACAGGAGATGGGAATCATCCTAATTTTCAATTGTGAAAATATTACAGTTGATTCACATAAGGACACAATCTTTTTCCCTCTTTGGCAGTATTAGCAATTGGCTAATTCTGTATACTTTTTAAAAGTTCTTTAAAACTTTTTATTCATTTTTGAGAGAGAGAGAGAGAGAGACAGAGCGTGAGCAGGAAAGGGGCAGAGAGAAAGGGAGATACCAAATCTGAAGCAGGATCAAGGCTCTGAGCCTGATGTGGGGCTCGAACCCATAAACCCTGAGATCATGACCTGAGCTGAAGTTGAACGCTTAGCCAACTGAGCCAGGCACCTCTAATTCTGTACACTTTTAATTTCTGAATCAGGTAAGACTCTTTGAAAAATTCCTTTTGCATTTTAATCTTTTATTTATGAAAAGTTTGCTGAAGAGTATATGTTACTTGCTTCATTTTAACAAGTCCAAGGAAATACCCTAACTTATGGCCCCTGTAGAAAACCCAGTGTCGTATAGGATTGTCTGACTGTATTCTACACATCATTTTTTTAAACAATTGAGTAATATATATAGTCAGGTGGATAGAAAACTTTTTTTTTTAATTTTAAAATGTTTTATTTATTTCTGAGAGAGGGAGAGAGAAAGCATGAGTAGGGGAGGGTCAGAGAGAGAAGGATATACAGAATCCAAAAACAGGCTCCAGGCTGTCAGCACAGAGCCTGATGCAGGGCTCGAACCCACGAACTGTGAGATCATGACCTAAGTCAAAATCAGATGCTTAATCGACTGAGCCACCCAGGTGCCCCGAAAACTTTTAAGTCCACCACTTTAAACTGATAATGTTGGTATATTTGCTAGAAACAAATACTAGACAACAGACTAAACAATAAAACACTAGATAATACCAGTAAAATCATGAGTAAGATAAAGATATTGGCAATCACTACTCTTATTTAACATTTTGAGGTGTTAACCAATAAAACAAGACATGAGCTAGAAAATGAGAGATAAACATTGGAAAGAATATAGTTATCATTTTTATGATATGATTGTCTACATAGAAAGGTGTCAAAAAGAAATCAAATGAAAAACTACCAAGACTGTAATAGAGTTCAATAGGAACACCAGACTAGTACAAAATTGTGCTTTATAAATTCCAGAAGTAATCAGTTAAAATAACAACAATCCACATTAACAAGAATATAAACACCAAAAGTAAATATAATAATTATTTTGGTTGAAATGTGACCTTCATGAAACTTTTGATAACCACAGAAAATAATTTTATCTAAATTGTTTTACAGTTAGCTTTTTAGAAATAAAATCACGTCTTCAATACTTTTTGAAATCGTCTTGATTTTTCAGCAATTTACACTCTATCTAATGTGGTTTCTGTGTAAATAATTTCACTATAGTTTTAAGTGTATATGTGTGTGGGAGCCGATAATTTTGTATTGTTTTGTGGATGGAAAAGGAAAACAGTTCAAGCTGAGAAAACTATTCCTGAACACCAATTTTTTACACATGTTATTAAAGAATGTTTTAAACCACACTGTCAAAAAATGCAAGCTCTCTATAGGAAAACTGTAAAATTTCATAGCATAGCAACTTTGTAGTTTAGAAATAATGTGAATGGATAGAATATCATACCTAACTCCATAATGAGAAGATTTCATAAAGTTCAGTTTCCTCCACATCAATCCATACAAATTCCTATGATTTCAATGAAAATGCCAATAAGATCTTTTGGTGGGTATCTTCTGGGGGAGGGGAAATTCAGATTGATATTACCCATTATTGGGAAGAGAAAACATACAAGAACAACCCTTTAAATGTTTGAAAAGGAAGCTTAATTAAGAGGACAAAATCTAACAGATATCAGAATTACTTAAATACAGCAGAGGGGCCCTGGGTGACTCACTCATTTAAGCATCTGATTGTTGATTTCAGCTCAGATTGTGACCTCATGGTTCATGGGATTGAACCCTGCATTGGGCTCTGTGCTGACACCACTGAGCCTACTTGGGATTCTCTCTCTCCCTCTCTCTCTGTACCTCCCCTGCTCTTATTCTCTCTCTCTCTCTGTCTCTCTCTCTCTCAAAATACATAAATAAGCATTTAAGAAAGGTAGCAGAATAAATAATGGACAAGTATTGACTAAAGTCCCACTCTGTGATCACCCATGAGCCAATATGATAAGATTGTGATGTCCCATCATTAATCTCTCTTCAAAGGCAGTGTCACCAAGTTCTACTTCCTTGGTCTTCTTAGCATCCTTATTTAGTTTCAAATCTCTAATCCAGAAATCAATTTACCTGTGTCTCCTTCTAACTTGCCTCCTTAAGGGCAGAAATTTTGTCTTATTCATGTTTTATCCCTAGACAGAGCACAACTTTTTTAATTCAACTTAACTGAAGTGTTACTGTACCTTGGGCTAACGAGCAATTTGAATGGCCATGAGATCACCTTCTCTTTTCTTTGATTAATCCAGAACGGCTTCTTGGAATAGGTTAGATTCTAGACTCAGATGGAAGGGAGGTAGTCCAATTATACTATGATCTTCTTGAGAAGCTCAGCGAGGGCTGGGTGATGGTGGTGTTTCCAGAGAAGTGGCCACAGCATGGTAAACACTGAGAAATGAGTGACCCGTTGATGCTGCTCTGGCCCTTGCATAATCACGAGTCCAGGAATGACATTATATACATGAGGGAGAAGGGGGAAACCGCACTGCTTTCTTTGGGAGAATTTGTGGCCCTGGTAGACACCTTCTGGTAGTTTAGTAGTGGATTGGGCTCCTTCTGCTCGCCATTTCTCATGGGTTCCTGACGTGGTGCCAGGCACTGTGGCCAGAATATGTGGAACAACTAGCCCTGTATCCGTTTCATACAACCCACCATCATTGATCACAGAGAGACGATTAGGTGATTTGTTGTGACCTAGACATTTGTATTTTTCCTTATTGTGCAGTACACATCCTGGGGATGTGGAAGGGGACATGGGTGGGGTGGGGGAGGAGGAGAGTGGCAACCCTCACATTCTGGTTTACTTTCTTTTTTTTTAATTTTTATTTATTTCTAGGAGAGAGAGAGAGAGACAGCGTGAACAGGGGAGGGTCAGAGAGAGAGGGAGTCACAGACTGAGACAGGCTTCAGGCTCTGATCTGGCAGTCAGCACAGAGCCCGATGCGGGGCTGGAACCCACGAACTGCGAGATCATGACCTAAGCGAAAGCCGGACGCTTAACCGACTAAGCCACCCAGGCGCCCCTTTTCTGGTTTATTTTCATAACGACAAAGACGGGTTGAAAGTCGAAGAGTTTATTATTCACATGTATAAAGAACGTTTGAATAGATGAGGCACGGTCAGGAAGATGATCGAGCTCAGTCAATGATGATGAGCTCGGCTAGCCCCCAGTCTTGTCTGGCGGGTAGTGGCGAATGATGGCGGGGATCTTTGGGGCCTGGAGATCTTTCATGGAGATGGGTGAGAGATCCATCTTCCTCTCTAGCTCCACCATCGAGGGGACACACGTCACGATCTGGAGGACCTGGATGTGTCCTCAATGCCAATGAGTGGTATTAACTTGTCTTTATGCATCTCAGAAGGTTATATGGCATACCACACTCACAATAATAACTAACTGTAAGTGAAAGTTGCGCGCAGGCAAATTTTGGCCAGAATTTTCCAGCATTAGAATTCCTAATGCTAATGGAGACCTCTAAGTCAGCCAATCCAACACTACAAGGGATATTACAGAGGGAAAGGACTGGGTTACTTCACTTTCAAGGGCCCTGCCAGTGTGAGATCCTGGAGGCAATGAGAAAGCAGAGAAGAAAATCTAGGACACTTGGGTCAGGCACTTGCTGTGTGATCCTAAGTTGGTCACTTCCCCTCTCTGAGCATCAGTGCCATTGTCCATGGAAGGAGAGGAGTGATCAAGGTAAATGCAGAATCAGAGTTTTCTTGAGAAACTTAGTTTTCTCTGGAGATCATGGGACAGAAGGAGACGGACTAGAGTTCCAAGGCTCCCCACCCCCCGCCCCAGTGCTTACCAAGGTAATTCTGCTTCAATCTGCTTTATATTCATGAGGTCATTCTCAAGATTTTGTCTGGGGAAAAAAAGTTCCATGGTTTTTCTGTTTGTTTTTGTTTTTGTTTTTTTAATCGAGGGGCGCCTGGGTGACTCAGTCAGTTAAGCATCTGACTCTTGATTTTGGCTCAGGTCATGATCTCACGGTTCATGAGTTTGAGCCTCGGATTGAGCTCTGTGCTGACAGCACGGAGCCTGCTTGAGATTCTCTGTCTCCCTCTCTCTCCTCCCTTCCCTGCCTGCTCTCTCTCTCTCTCTCTCAAAATAAATAAGTAAATAAAAACTGAAACTGAACCAAATTCCCTGACCTAAGTAATAATAGTTAACATAGACTGAGGGTGGCTACTCTTCCAGGCATTTTATCATTCCAGGTATAATATCATCTAACTCTTATATAATAACCCTATAATGCACCTACTATCATTTTTTTAAATTCAAGTATAATTAACATTCAGTATTATATTAGTTACGGGTGTATGAGATTCTGCAGTTCTATGCATTACTCAGCACTCGTCATGGTACGTGCAGTCCTAATCTCCTTCACCTAGTACCCCCATCTGCTCCCCCATCACCTGTAACTACCATTATTATTCCCATTTCACAGATGAGGAAACTGAGTCTGAGAGGACATTAGTCTCTCGCTCAGAGTCATACGTTTTACATTGGGAGTGCTTACCTGATTCCAGAGCCTGGCTTTGATGCTGCATTGGCCCCCAAAGGCGAAGGCAGGTGCCCACACGATTTCCAAGCCTCCTCAGATTTGGAAGGTTGTATCTATGTTTGCCATTCTCGCTGCTCAACGTTCATTAATTCCGTCGCTGAACGAATGATTCTTGAGTACTCACTATGGACCAGGGTCTGGAAGCGGAAAAGCAGAGTGCTGCTTCTTGCCTTTGTGGGGCATCCACCTGCTAAGGCAGCTGCATCCCAGGAAGTTGTGGCAGCTGCATCCGGGGCCACTGAGTTGTCCTGTGGGCTCTGCCTTTAATGGGCCTGTTCCTCATCCTTCAGTGACCACATGGCACAGTTATGGAAAGTGCAATTAATTTTTACTCACTTCCTGTCTGCAGTAAGTGCCCTATGTCTCTGAGACCACCGGACCACTTTGATGGGCTGTAGAAGGTCTGGGGCAGCACCGAGGAGGTCAAAGTTCCCATTAGGTCAAGGTTTCTGCTTGAGGGCAGAGATAAAAGGAATTTGAAACTCACAGGAACAAGTGATGGACAAGGACTGGTGGTCAGCCAAGCGGGACTGAAATGTAACATCATTTGAAAATGTCAACAGATCCGTTCAAGTCTCCTCCACTCAGAGTTCTTTGAGACTCACCCGGTGGGAGATAATCAATTCCAGAAACATCAGGGATCACCAGGTACTCAATATAGATAAATATAGGTTAATGAGGCACATTTAGTTAGATGATTTCATAAGCACTGCTATGCGGATCTATTGATGGGAAGGAAGAAAAGCACAGTTAAGCTCTCCTTGGAAAGAATTCTCCCCCAGTGTGTGTGCCCAAGCTTTACTCAGTAGTTTGGAAAAAGGAAATCTGATGAAATGTAAAATTACCCCATTTAATCTGAGTTTCTCATGCAATGTGTGTTAATATTTGTCTTCTTTTTTTTTCTTCCTTAAGTGGCTCAATCGTTACCTTTTCAATCACAGAACCACTGAATATGCAAGATATAAACCACAGGCAATTAAATGATAGCTAAGGTAGTAGGGCTGACTTGATTAAGCTGGGGTGTTATTAAGATTATAAACACAGCCCAGCCCAGCCACTGAATAAAATATGTGTTGGCTGAGGGTCCCTTTTCTAAGAGACAGTTAGCTAGTGCCTTGGGTGCTGGCAGCCAAGAATGTTTCTGGAGTTTAGAGTCATTCTCCCTGCCATTTGCTACTTTGGCTTTCAGCATGGTGGTTTCTGGAGACATCAATTAAAATATAAATTTGATACTGGGGATAGAGGAAGAATCACAGGAACGAGTGCATGCATGGAGATTCCCCTCTTCCTGCCTCGTTGATGGCTCCTTTTCCATTTCCTTCAAAAACCCCTTGTCTTCTGTCTGAATCTGGAACGTAGAGGGTCCCCAGTTTGCCTTACAAGAGTTGGGAGCCTAAGGGAGGGCGTTGAGGCAACTCAGAGAGCATCAACAATAGAAAACTTGCACCACTCGTAGGGTGAGAGTAATAATGGGAGCAGGGGGTGGTTCCTAAGCCCCCAAAGCCAAAGCTACTTATGGAAGTGGGACCCACAGCAGAGACTTTCTCTGCCCTCTTATCTCCTTTAGGGTCCTCCACTGGGTGAAGCCAGGGCAGGAGCCAGCAGCCACTGACACCTGGGAAATATGGTATAAGGAGCAAGGAGGCAGCGAGCCCGGCCCAGGACTGAACAGGAACTCCTCAGCGCCCCCATAGTGTCCCCCGCTGGGGGGCGGAGGATCTTAGACACCTTCTGTAGACAGGTGACCCTTTATCTAGCCCGGATCTCTCTACAGAACTTTAGACTCACCTGCCCCCCATTTACTGGACGTGTCCATCTGGATCTGCCCAACTATTTCGAGGTCACTTGAGCAGGACTAACTCATTATCTCCCACTTGTCATTTCCCATTGTACGGATTTCCATCTTTGCCTTCTTGGCATCTCCCCATCCACTGGACCTTCTTATTCTGATTTGCTTACTGAGTCATTTGTCTTAACTGTTGATTTTTTTTGGAAAGGAAGGAATACTTGGATTTACTTCTGATTTCACTGTCAAGGATTTATCTTATGAATGGTGCTTTTACCTTTATTATTTCTATTCTGCTGTTTCTTTTTATTTCGATGTGTTTCTCCTTTTTTGAGGTGGGACTTTGTTTTCATGGCATCACTTTATGTATATAAATATCTAAGGCTCTGAATTTTCCTCTGGTCACCACTGTCATTGTACATGTAGAGATTCTGACATATTCTCTGTAATTTTCCTTTAGAAGGAAACGTTGGTTTACCTTTAACCTTTCACCTGGAAATGTTAACAGGGGTGTTTTTAAATTTCAGAGAGGACTTAGTTTTGCTTTATGGTTAATTTCTTGTTTATTGCACGAAGATCTGAGCACGTTACTTGTGTCTTTTTATTTTCTAGAATCTATTGTGTTTCTTCTGTGAAATAGTATATCTTCCGTTGTCATGAATGATTCATTGTGTGCTTGAAAGGAAAGAAAAGTCTTTCTTATTGGGGCATACGTTTCAATGTTTACCCTCAAGATCTGATCTTCCTTATGCTCATGCTATTCAAATCTCTTATATTGTAACTTATTTTATGTCTACTTGACCACTGGGATTGATCTGTTAACATCTTTTATTGTGGTTTCTATCTATTTCTGCTTGCCTGTCTAGCAAGGACAATGTGAAAGTAAACACTCCCTTAGAGTGGGCATTTAGGTTACTTAAATTATGATATCCATTCAATAGGACGCGGTATAGCTACTAAACATGATAATGAGGAAGAATATTTATTTTACAAGATATATCACTGAGAGGAGCAGACATTGCATTATGTGATCAACATTTTGTTAGAAAGCATTGTTTCAGACAACCTAAAATAAATCTACATTGCTTAAATTTTCTATAAGAAATGTGTATTATCTATTGAATTAAAGAAAAGAAGACAAAAACTTGAAACAAACGCAATCATAGATGAGTGGAGCTCCAGGGTATTTATTAATTGTGTAGAAAAAAATGAGCCAGGTGTGCTGCAAGGGTGAATGAAACACAATTCCTGCCCTTAAGAAAGTCACATTCTAATGCCGAAGGCAAACATACTTGCTTGTTTTTTTTTTTTTAACAATTGTAACATACAACAATAGAATAAAAGAAGAAATTGTTATCCAGAACAAAGAGTAATTAATTTACTTTTGTTATTTTTTTTTTTAAAGAGAGAGATCGTATGTGAGCAAGGGAGAGGGACAGTGGGAGATAGAGAGAATCCCAAGCAGGCCCCGCACACGGTTCAATCTCACGACCCTAAGATCATGACCTGAGCCAAAATCAAGAGTCCAGCACTCAATGAACTGAGCCACCCAGGTTCCCTGAGAGTAGTTAATTCTTAGTAGGCTAGAGAATGAGGGGCTCTTCAGAGAGAAGATACCTGATCAATCAAACTGGAAGGGGATAAATATGCATGTTTCTAGCTTAGGACCATTCGTGTATATTTGAATACAAAGCAAACCAACAATGAGATGATTCTTTAATTTCCTAGTGGGGAGATTAAAATAACTTTTTGTTCTTGTTTTATTAAAAATATTTTTATTTTATTTTAAAAATGTTTTTATTTATTTATTTTGACACACACAGAGAGAGAGAATGAGAGAGGCAGAGAGAAAGGGAAAGAGAGTTCAAATAGGCTCCACACTGGCAGTGTGGAGCCTGATGTGAGGTTCGATCTCACAAACCATGAGATTTACAAACTTTTAGAATTATTTAGAAATAGTCAAATGTTTTATTATATTCATTTTATTAGTCTAGTTAGACATCTGTATTTAAAATCATGAATTCATAAGATAATACAGCTATTTAGAAATATTATGACAGGGCGCCTGGGTGGCTCCGTCGGTTAAGCGTCCAACTTCGGCTTAGGTCATCATCTCACAGTTTGTGGGTTCAAGCCCTGCATAGGGTTCTGTGCTGACAGCTAGCTCAGAGCCTGGACCCTGCTTCTGATTCTGTGTCTCCCTCTCTCTCTCTGACCCTCCCCTGCTCACTCTGTCTGTCTGTCTGTCTGTCTCTCTCTCTCTCAGAAGTAAATTAAAAAAAAAAAAGAAAAGAAATATTATGTTTTGTACTCGTATTTCAAGATATGTCTATGCTAACTCTTCATTCAGTTTTTTTTTTAAATTTTTAATGTTTTATTTATTTCTAGGGGAGAGAGAGAGAGACAGCGTGAGCAGGGGAGGGTCAGAGAGAGAGAGAGAGAGTCACAGACTAAAACAGCCTCCAGGCTCCGAGCTGGCAGTCAGCACAGAGCCCGACGCGGGGCTCGAACCCACGAACCGCGAGATCATGACCTAAGCGAAAGTCGGACGCTTAACCGACTAAGCCACCCAGGAGCCCCTCTTCATTCAGTTTTAACTTCAATGTTTTATCATCTCTATAACCACAGTCTGAGATGTATCAAATAATTTTTAGACCATCATCCTCGCTACTATGTTGTTTGAGATAAAACACCAATAGTGGTTGAACTGTGTTTCCTGCCCAAGTTCATATGTTGAAATCCTAACCCCCCAGCTACCTCAGAGTGTGACTCTGTTTGGAGGTGGGGTCTTTACAGAGGTAATCAAATTAGATTAGGTCATTAAGGTGGGCCCTACACCAGTATGAATGGTGTCCTTATAAAAAGGGGGAAACTTGAAGATACATGGGCATAACAGAAGAAAGCATATGAACATGAAGACGACTATCTTCAGGCCAAAGAGACAGACCTGGAATAGATCACATCCTTCCCTCATGGCCCTCAGGAAGAACCAACCCAGCCTACATTTTGACTTCAGACTTCTACCCTCCAGAACTGTGAGACGATACATTCTGTTGATTCAACCACTCAAGCTGTGGTACTGTGTTATGGCGGTCCTAGCCAACTAAGGCAAGTGCTTTTCATTCCTTCCTGAAAACGCTAGCATTTGTACATCAAGGACAGACTCACTCTTACTCCTCAGTTTGTGCCATACTATCATCTCCACTTTTGGAAGAATAGTTTTGTTTTTACCGTACTTTTTATTATTTTCTGCATCATCTGGCATCTCTAGTCCCATGCCCCTTTTCTCTCTAGATGTCTGTGCTAATTTATTTTTGAGAGAGAGACAGAGAGACAGAGCACGAGCAGGGGAGGGAACAGAGAGAAAGAGGGAGACACAGAATCCAAAGCAGGCTCCAGGCTCTGAGCTGTCAGCACAGAGCCCAACAAGGGGCTTGAATTCACAGACCCAAAGATCATGACCTGAACTGGAGTCGATGCTTAACCGACTGAGCCACTCAGGCGCCCCTGTGCTAATGTCTTGAATACACATACTTCTAATTCACCTTTCATTTGTTCATGCATAGGTAGCATGCATCCGTGAAATCGTGGTGTTTTCTTCCATTTGTTTTTTTCTTCAATTTGCATCATCATATTATTTGATGAACCTTATTCTATTTCTAACCTGGTTTATTCAACTCTAGGATTCTGAAGGCTGTCTGGTGTTGCTGTGTCACTAGAATTCATATTTCAAACTACTGTGTTGTATTCCATCATCCAATCCCATACTTTACCCATCTCCCTACCAATCTATGGATATTCAGAGCTCCTTGCTACTGCGAACAATGTGATGAGACACTTCTGAACACATTCATGACCCTCTTGCTAAATACGCTCTGCGTAGGAGGATCCCCAAGTAATGTTTTAGTAAAATAACTCTTTGCATTCAGATGAGATATTATTTCTGCCCAGATGTCTTCATGTTTGTCATGTCACTGGATACACTGATTATTCTGGTAAGGTGGGTAAGGATGAAATTATTGAATTTATTCCACAGATTCATAAGCGGGATCAGAGATCTGGAGATGCTGACGGCTTAGTAAGTGATTAGTGGTAGATGAAAAGGGAATCCAGCCCTTTTCTGGATGGAGGCAATGGTAGAGTTGGTCTATGAGGAGAGTGGGAGGGTGGATATGAAAGCTGAGTGTATGTGTTTGTGTGTGTGCAAGTGCACGCATATTCCCATGATTTGGCTACTACATTTTTTATAAGAATGGGGGAAACGGCCTTTAAAAATAAGTACATAAAAAAGAATATTTATTTCAAGAGTTATTTTGTGTACATCTCTTAAAACAGTTCCCATTTTGGTCCCCTCGCGATCTTGTCTTGGGAATTTGGTCCTGCTATTACTGCAGTATCGGGTATAGAGTGAGAGCCCTTACAGGTCAATGGGATGTGCTGACCTTCAGGGATGACCTTCCTGTTTTCTGAAGGTGGAGACAGTGCCTGGCTGTAGAGCATGTTATACCATCAAGGTTGGCCGATACCTGTTGTGGCGATTATTACTTTTTATCTGTTTGGGTTTTTTCAACATATGCATATTGTGTGTTTTCTATAGGCCTGGCTGTGTGTAAATTCTAGAGATAGTCCAGTGAAGACAGAAGAGTTCCTCCCCTCAATGCAGGGAGAATCCCATCAGATAGACTGTTGGCTACTTGGCCTTGGAGGGTAAAGGGTGTGATGGGGACACAGACCTGGGGACAAGGTTTAGTAGAGAGATCCCTGATTTCCAGATTCTTTCCCCCAACCCAATGTAACCATACTTTCTTTTTCCTTCTAATTTCTTAGAATTTGAAGTAGCATATGAAAATTAAGCCCTCCCTGTTCCCAGGAACAGTAGAATCTATGTTTGTGTTTTGAATATTCGATCTTTAGGTTTAATGGACAACCAAAGCCTATCATGAAAGGACAAAAGGAAGGGGTGTTTTAGCAAAATGGTGAAAAGCTATGGGGAGGAAAGTCATGGCCATTGCCCTGGCTTTGGATGGGAGGAGAGACCTATGGATATACTGAGAAGCTTGACCCAAGGGAAGCCTGGGCCAGCTCTCTAAAGAGATGGACAGGCATCAGAGGGTAGACTCCCATAGTCTAAGGAAGGAGGGAAGGGCTCTCAGACACTGTTAACTCCGTCACAGACTTCTCGTGGCATGGAAATGAATAGCAATAAGACTCCAAGAGACCAATGGGAAAGCCAAGAGATGACCAGTAAAATACACGGTGGGCCAGGGTCTAGAAGTCTCCCCCTCCTTCTGTTCTACCACTCCAACAAAGACTGAGAAAAGATTGCCCATTAGCCTCTTGCCACTATTGAGGAAGAGCCACGGCCTCTGGCCACATGCTCAACCACTCTGATGGCTCTTCAACTCAACGTTTTTGAAGGACGCCTATTTTTTTTCTTAATTCACAGGGTAATTGCTCGTTTCTCTGCCACCTCGTCCCATAGTTCATCCAGGAATTTCAGGTGCTCCCATTGGTGGTTTCCAAGGAGAAAGGCAAATTTTGGAGCCTTAGGCTCTTCACCCAGGGAGCCGGTGCAGCAGAGGAGCCTGATTTTCTGGCAGGAGTTACAATGTTACCATCCCATTAATGGGTAATATGCACAGGGATAGGTTAGATTGCTTCCATTATTCAAGGAGCTCCATGTGCCTGGTAGCAACAATTACCAAGACGCATAAATACAACAAAGTTAATTAAAATGTTAGCTGATATAAATAACCTAAGGTTATTGAACATTGTTCCATTTTAAATTAATAAGTACGCAAAGGTAATGTTTATAATTAAAGCTATAATTTATCTTCATGCTCTGTTTATTTAATAGCAGTGGTAATATAACGCTACATGCAGAAATGTAGTAATAGATTTGTTTAGCACTGACATTATAAACAAATGTCTCAGTCTATTTATTCTAAGTTATGATACAGATTCTTTTCACATGCATCTGATGGCCTTTAAACCATTTAAAATGAACTGCATTAACGTAATCTAATCTTGATACTGAACATAACATTTCAGTTTGAATTATCCTGAATCCATGATCCATTTTATTACTCACAAAGCACTTTATACATTTATGATAATGGCAAACCTTGCTCTGTTATTTAAATCCCATTTCAAAAGGGATGTTATTTTTAAAAAAATAAATAAATAAGCCCCACACATTTGGGGTAGTAAAGTACAAATAAGGAAAAGTCAATGCCTGGCAAGCCCTTTAACAAAGCCAACAATTCAGATTTTTATGACATTAGCAAGTAATAAAGGGAAGGACTGACATTTACAGTTGATGAAATTTTATGTTATAACAGATGAGGAAAATGGAATGAAAATCACACGGAAAAATGTATCCAGGAGGTTCAGCCATTCTGAGGAAATCTTTACCTGTGGACTGTCTTTGGGGACAAGTTTTCTGACTTCAACCTTTATTCAACCCTTGAAGAGGTGACCCCTGGGAGTGGAAGGTTTGCCCAGACAGCTGAACAGGGCCAAGCCCTTCTCTATCTCCATTCGGTTGCCCCTCCCTTCAGCCTGTGCTCAGCTCTCCCCACTCCCCCCTGCTCTCCCTTCCATTCAGGGGACCCTTATTCTCCACCCTCTAATTTAAATGATAATAGGCAACCTGCGTCTTCCCTCCTCTGCTTGCTTGAAGTATCCAGGAAAGAGGAAGAGAGTTTGGCAATCTCTTTCCGGTAGGCTTTAGCTCCTTCTTCCCCCGCCCCTCCTGGTTTCTCTCTCTCCTTAATCCCTTTTAAAATAAATGTTTCTTCTGCGTTTATTTGCAGGCACTGAAAGAAGTTTCACTTTGTTTTAGTAGGAATATTTTATCGGATCTCTTAGAAACGATTGCCCCTTTAGCCAAATAAACAACAAAAATATTTTTTTTTAAAAAAGCATTTCTTTCCTTCTTTCTTTTCAGGGAAGTTAAAAATGTAACAAGCCTATTTTTGGAGAAAGAATGGGCTAGAGAGTTGTTTTTTTTTTTTTTTTTCCTAAACAGATTACACACTTCGAAAAATCCTAAAAGGATTTTGATACTGGAACCTCGGAAAGTCAGGAAGGATTTAAATTTAGGATTATAAGTTCTCCCACCGCAAAATCCTTCTGTGATCAAATATCACATTTTGGGAGATGACTGTCTTTTGTAGCTGCCACTCAGGCCCGTTCTTCTCATTATGTGCTGTATTAATAAAACAAGAAGACTGTGGGGCTCAGGGCAAACTTTGCGGCTGAGGCTGCCGGCTGGCCCACTGTCAAAGGCCCAGGCTTCAGAAGAAGTCAGAGGGCTCCGGTCCGCCGCGTGGGCTCAGGGGAACCAGGGGGAAGCAGACGCAGGTGCTGGTGTGGGTAGATCTAGGCTGGGAGCAAGTTCTGAGCAACAAGACATGGTGTCGGATCAGAGGAGGCCCGCTTGTGAAAAGAGGAGATGGTGAAAACCCCAACCTTCTCCTTCCTCCTGCAAATTCAGGGCTTCCTGGCGGGACCTTCTTTTTAACCCTTGCCCACAGGGGGTACCTGGAGGTTATATACATAAAGTGAAGAAGGGGTGCGGTGCCTGGGTGGCTCAGTCGGTTAAGCATCCGACTCTTGATTTCCACTCAAGTCATGATCTAATGGTTCCTGAGTTCGAGCCCCAAGTCGGGCTCTGCGCTGACGGCTTAGAGCCTGCTTGGGATTCTCTGTCTCCCTTTCCTTCTCTGCCCCTCCTCTGCTAATGCATGAGCCCATGCTCATGCACTCTCTCGCTCTCCAAAATAAACATGAAAAAAAAAAATAAAGTGAAGGAGGAATGGGTTGGCATCCTACTCCAAGATATGGCACGTCGGCGTTTGAAGCTCACGGAATTTGAGAAATGACTGCCTGACCTTCCCCTGAAGCAGGTCAAAAGATCCTCATAGGAGAGGTGCTCTCCGTAAACTTGGAGGAAAAAGCGTCCTTATTTCTGGAAGCAGAGGGACACGGAGAGGATTCTGAAGAAACAGACGTTGTTAAATATCCCCGAGTTTACTCCTCGAAGTTTATATCCTTTTTTTTTCTGTCTTCTCACTTTTTTTTTCTACAAGTCTCTACTCTTCCTAAAAACATAATTAGCATAAAAACACTGAAGTTTAACTATTCAGGTCTCAGTTCCTTATGAAAGCACATGAATGTTCTTGATAATCTGTCTTTTGTTGGGGACTTGGGGGAGGCATGCTGAGAATTTGGGGGGACAGAGGAATAAGCTTTCTTTTCCCTTCTCTGTAGGATTCAGTTCTTGCCGTCTTTCAGTCTGGGCACTAGTGGCCATTAAAGTATGTTTGCACAGGAAATTATTTCTATCGGAAAGAGTTTTCTAGAATGCTGGAGCCAGAGGGTTCCTTGATGTTATCTGGTCTAAATGTTTTAAAACTTTAATGGCAGTATACACACTGACAAAGATTCTTTCCTTGATCAGACTTTAGTCAGGCTCCTGAACATTCTCTTGGGTCCATTGGTACCTTTTCCTGTAAAACCCAGTTTTAGCAAGAATGCTGCTAAGTCCGTTTAGACACCCCCCCTCCCCCTTGTATTCTGATAGCTCTTATGAGATCTCATCAGGTTCCTCATCATCCACCAAGGTGATGTCTGATCGCCCTGGCCTGTTTGCAGTGAGAATCCTGTTAGACTAGTTTCTCCAGAAGCCCTGTGCTCCTGATTCTCCCTTTTACTAATCTATCCACTGCCCTCCACCTTGCTCCTTGACTATAGATTCCCATTGCCCTTGCTGTATTCACAGTTTGGCCCAATCTCTCTCCCTCCCACCCTGGAAAGTTCCATTGCAGTGGTTATACCTATAAAGTTCTCTCCAAAGTCTTCTTTATTATCCTCTAACACATGTCACTGAGTTGTTTTTTTCTTTAAGATCAACAACAACAACACCACACACACACACACACACACACACACACACACACACACACACATCTGATGTTGAAACTTTGGGAGTTAGGGGTACAGAGGAAATTTGACTTAGAAGCCCAGTATGTAGACGAGGTAAGAGAAAAACACCTCTCTTGACTGGACATTTGAGCAGCAGGCTCCTGATCTCACATTTTCTCTTCTCTCCCAAGGGGGTGCCTACAACACCTTCATTAAACTCTAGAAATCCACACAACAGTTGGAAGACCCTTATGGGGCCCACTCCCTTCTTTTTCTGCTCTCCCACTGCAGGCTAAACGAGGAAGACGTGCCCATGGAGGGTAAGGGAGTCACCCGACGGCACCCAGTGGCCCAACGGCAGATCCGGGCCCCAAATCCACTTGTCCCCACTCTAAGCGTAGATGCTGTTCTCTAAGGTTGCATGAGGCATGGTTCACTCTTGCTCTCTGTATGTACTGTAATAAAGAGATGACTCCAAATTGGGCCTAGACATGTCTAATAAATTCAGCTATCAAATGTAGAGCCAGAAGATTTGATGGGGCAGTAGAAACATGTAGTTTCATATTGATCCACAGAAAGCAGGTCAATTCTTTGGACTGGGTGGATCAGAATCATCGCGCAGGTTTGATAGGGAGCGCCGTGGAGCTCAGGGGCATGATGGGTTGTGATACTAGAGGTAAAGTTCTCCTGACTCACTTTGCCCTCAGGTTACCATCTCTTCATGAAATTGTGTTAGCATTAGTTCCCTACCCTCTGTGATGCCCCAGGGTGCTTACCCTGGGGTGATTTTCCCCACCAGGGGATATCTGGCAATATCTCAGATATTTTTGATGCTGCTAAACATCTTTCAATCATAGGAGGTTCTCCCCAAGCAGAGATTCATCTGTCTCCAAATGTCAGTTGTACCCCAGTTGAGGTAACCTGCTTCAGAATGAGCGATCATTCTCGAATACATGATGTCATGATTGTCCAACTGAATCCTTAACCTCAAGGTGATTCTCAATATAATAGGCCATAAGTGGGTACAGCAAACACGGTGAAGGGCTCCAGGCTTTTGAGGGTCTCATTCTGATGGGAGAAGTGGGCAAACTGGGTGGTACAAGTGACTGTCACAGGCAGAGGGAGAGAAGAGAATAGGGGCGTCTGCATCTCTGGCTCTTTGCCTGTGTGGGAGGGGTAGCGAATGGCGTGTGTGCCAACTTTCTTTGTTGACTTTTGTTGGAGATCAGATGAGTCAGATAATTGCTTGGCTGTGATGGGGGGGCGGTGGCGGGGGAGAGGCAGAGAGGTAAAAAACAGGGAGCAAACCCATTTAGTTACATAGGACCAGCATGGAATAAGAAAGACAGAACGCCATGGAGAACAGATAGGGTTTTATAAAGATCCAGGGGTAACCTGGCCAGTCCTGTGTTAAAGGCACAGGCCAGCAGGACCATCATCAGATGAATGTGGGAGCTTAAAAGACTCCCAGAATCAGCCCTCACTTTGGATCTTATTTTCCAAAAGCATTGCCCATTGCCTTGAAAACACAGCTTCCTCTTCTGTGAGCCCAGGAGACAAAGAGCAATGCTTTACAAAATCCATAAAACAAAAGACTCCAACAGTGTCAGGCCTCTTTAAACAATCACTTGTGCTATGAGGCAAAACAACAGAGACATCCGGATAAGCACTGCGGTGGTATTTTTCATGTTGATTGCAATAACACCATCAAAGCCATGCACATTCTGTGTAAAATCAATGTCTGCTTGTAGGATTGTTGGAGGGGGTGGGCAGAGGAGAGGCCTGGGGATTTTATCTTGTAAGGCAGCTTTGTAGATAATCGCATGCCTCGGGCTTGGAAAAAATTGATGTTGGATCAATGGTCAGAAGCATGGACTGGACGCATCTGTGACTGTGCGGTGCCCGGTGTTAGCTGGGAGACTGGGGCGACGGGGACAGTACCTTTGAGTGGGCTGGTAAAAACTTGGCATTATCTGCAAGGTAACTAGAAGGATCACTGGGGAAATTCAGGTGTTAGAGAAGACAACTTGTAGTGGGAGAGAATTTCCAGGGGCTGTAGGACGATCCTAACCAATAAGGGAGACGTGTGTGTGTGTGTGTGTGTGTGTGTGTGTGTGTGTGTGTGTGCATTTGCATGTGTAGCCCTTATGCCCCAAGGGGAGGACAAACTTAAGTTTGTGTCAAGGAAACTTTTACAAGGTATCTATGTCCTAGTCCAGGGTATTTGCTGGTTCCTTTGTTTCATAGAATAGGAAAATACTTGCACTGGCTCAGGCAGGTTGAATTTTGAGTCCAGTCTGGTATCAGGCTCCTTATGTTTGGCTGATGGGGTTTTTACAGCTCTTCTTTATAAATGGGGAAGGAGAAGGAAGGAAGGAGTACGTGTGAGCAGGAAAGGGGGCAGAAAGACAAAGAGACTCTTAAGCAAGCTCCCTGCTCTGCATGGAGCCCAATGCAGGACTTGATCCCATGACCCTGGGATCATGGCCTGAGCTGAAATCGAGTCAGTTGCTCAACCAACAGAGCCATCCAGGCGCCCCATGAAGGAACTCATTTCATCCTCAATGGGTATCAACAAGAGGAAGCAACTCATTCTGCCATCAGTAGAAGAGAATAGAGACCACTGGGTGGGAAATTTGGGGGAAAAGGGTCCACTCCTATCAAAATCTCATCTGGAGTTTCCTTCCTTCCTCCCTCCCTCCCTCCCTCCCTCGCCTGCTCACACACACCCTCTCTCTAAAATTAAAAAAAAATTAAATTTAATTTAAAAATGAGTTTGTTCATGTAACATACTTAGCACTACTCAAGACAAATTTCAGCTACTATGTTTTCATTGTTTTTGCTGCCTACACCTCATAGACACAACAACCAAGAGAGGTTCAGATAGCTCTTCACTTGATATTTCTGGGGATAAAAATCCAAATCATACAGAGTCAAGATGGGATGGGAGAGAGGTGGAAACCTGCCCAAGGGCTTGCCCCCACTTATCCAGGCCTCAGGGTCACAGTGGCCTCACCCAGACCTTGGGCCAGCTCATCCCCTCTGGATTCCTCCCAATAACCCCTTCTCTCGCCTCCTCACTTCCTCTGCTCTTTGAACTTTCTTTCCTCTAGAATCCTCCACTTCCTCCAATTTGTCCTCTTTTCTGGTTTTCTGGCTTTTCCCCTAGACGTCATAAACCCCAACCCTCCTCTGGTGCCCACAACTCTTCCAGCCTCCTGTTTATACATTTCCCTTCCTAGGGGGTGTATTTTGAGCCCCAACTGTCGATGAGGCAGGAAGGATGTTGAAGGCAATGCTTCACTCCGGATGTGCAGTTGACTTTCTATTCCCCATCAGTATTGCAAAGAATCTGGAAAAGAAATTCATCCTATCTGACTGCTTAATGCCCTATCTGAGCCTATGTATGGTTCCACCTAATCTATCCTTAGCCTTATAAGATATTTGTCTTTTTTATGTCCTTTGTGTATACAACAGACTCATCTTGAACGGACTTGATGCTAGGAGACACCTTCCTACTGCAACAGAATGTGAGATGCGGGTGCTACAGGAAAGGTGGAAAATAGTGCTTTACCAGATGATAGTCAGCGCTCACTTAACTGGACAATCAAGCTGGCATTGTTATCTCAACTCACATTGAGAGCGCTCTCTTCTCTGAAATAATGGCACCTCGTTTACTATCTTGAATCACTCATTGATTTGTTACTCGGTTTTGTGTTTATCTCCCCAGCTAGAGTGTAACCTCCTGAGGACAGTGGCTCTTTATTATCTCCTTCAGTGACTCACAGGGTGCCTAGCACAGTTTGGGGCTCTCCTGAGTTTCAACACACAGCATGCTACTGCACTACTGTGTAAGGGAGATTCATGCATCAAAATTGTTGATGAAATTTACTAGTGATTTAGTTTGGTAGTTTTCTTTCCATCTTGCGAAGCCTTTCTTTCTTGGGGCCTGAGACCCCATTAAAGCTTATCTACACACCCCTGTCTCAGCATGGTCTCTTTGCTTCCCCTCATTTAATTATTGGAAAACGATGGTTTCAAGCCCTTTAATTCCAGATGAGATCATGTACCATCTCTGAGAGCAGGTCTCCCGTGCCATCTCTGAAGCCAAGTTCTCTTTGTTTGTAGTAATAATCACCACTAAATATGTTTGTCTTCGGAGAGAAATTCTTGAGAAGTTAAACCCTGAGAGAGAGATCATGTGATTCTGGACAGAGGTGTCAGTTACACAGTAGTTAATTACAAATCTCAAACTAGAGGGACTCCCTGGTTTCTTGCAGAAGGTCTCCACCAAACGTTCTCTTTGGTTTATATTTGAAAGTAGATGCAAAGTGGGGGTGTGGGGTTTGTGTCCCAGACGAGCTGAAGCCAAAGTACATGCAGCATTTGATCCTGTGTTCCAGAGACTGGGACCTAACAGAGCATGGTGTTGGGAGTCAGCCACTATGGTCCTAGACATACTTGTCTCACAGAAGCTGGCTGCCCAATGGAGAAAGGGGCTCAGGAGGTGAGCTTTGGTTTTAACCTCAGTCCAGAGGTAACCCAGCTGTGGGACAGGGGACAGGTCACACAGATCCTCTCTGAGCCTCCCTTTTATCAATATATAAATACATTGGGATTAAGATTGGGCTTTGGGGACGAGGTGACCTATAAAATGCCTTCATTGGGAACTGCTAAAAATGTATGCCCAGCTGAGCCTCTTGAGAGGGACAATGTGACACAAGGCTTCTGTTAGAACTTTGGCTCCAGTAGTAACTCCATGTTATTTTCATGGAGACTTCTGGATTGTGAGAAAAATAAAATAGATTATTTGTGGATTGTTTACTATAAGATTTTTTTCACTAAAAGTTACCCAAAATCCTATAAAAAGTATTCTTAAATTTGGAGGATCAAAGATCTTTTTTTGAGAGTTAACAACTATAGATGCTCTGTCTAGAACACACACATTTGCACACACACACACACACAGAGGCACACACACACAGAGGCATGCACACACACACACTTTTACATATAATTTTGGGTGAGTTTGTGGTTTTTGAGAGTTAACAACTATAGATCCTCTGTCTAGAACACACATGTATGTGCACGTGTGCACACACACATACACGGGCACACACACACTTTTTCATATAATTTTGGGGGAGTTTGCGGACTCTGTAAAGGCACCTGAATCCTTGTAGAAGCTTTGTTAAGATGCCTGCCCCGAGGGCTGGACATAAGGACAATCTCCTTTCTGCCATGGCAAATTGTTACTCTAGGTCTCTGCCTTTGGGTTGACTCAGTTGAATTCAGCTTCTTCGTTCAGTTATGTCATGGAGGACATGAGTAATGGATGAAGTACAGGAAGTTTCAGTGAGCTTTTGGAGCTGTCCAGAATGAGACTTGGCCAACTTACTGAGCCTCAGCTTTTTCATCGCCAAAATGGGGATAACTGTATTTATGCCATAAGATTATTGATAAAATTACTCAGAGAGTAACTAGCATGAGGAACTGAGGAATTCTTGCAGGGCACTTAGCACAGTACCAAAAGCTCGGTGACCAAGAGAAATAATATTAGAATGTAATATTTTTAAGCATTTAAGTCAATACAAACAATCCATGATGAACACACTATGAATTTAAGTAAAGACAGGATTGGTATCACTGGTTATTCCTTTTACCCCCTGTTCCAATATGGTGGTAGAGTACTATCACTGATCCTAAGAATCTAGTGGCTAAAAAATATCTGGACATTGCTAATCAAATCCAATTTTTATCTGGAGCCTTAATGTTGTCTAAAGCACATGGCTCTTTAAGCTCCCTGGCAAATTACTGGGGACAGAGCTAAACTCATCTGGAAGCCCATAGCTCTGTGACAATCCTGTGGGTCTTATTTCTTCCGGGATAAGCATCCTGGAGCAGTTACTTAAAATTCCTTCGGCTGTTTTTCACTTCTCGTCAAACCAAGAGGTCCTAAAGTTGGCTAAGGTCTGCCTGAAGGTAGACCCGATAACTTAGCCTCTTTTGTATGATCTGAGGACATCGAGGGCAGGTACTGTGGGGGAAGCAATAGCCAGACTTGTCTTCTCCTTGCTTGCAAAGCTTCAAAGCTCGCTTGGAGGAGCCCAGTCTTCGAGACAGCACAGCTTGTGAGCTTTTTTCCTATGGCGCTACCTTCACGACATGCCTAGACAGTCATATAGAGGTAATTATGATCTGAAGTGAGTGTGAATTATGATTCTCGATGATTTGTCCTTGTGATTTGTTGCAATATAAATAATGGTGATTTACGGCGGCTTCACCAACTGCTCTGTTGGTGATGGATCATAATAGTAGATCGTGATAATTACAAACTCAGCACAGAGCTGTTTTCCCCTTGTAATGCAATTGTAACACGGCCGCCGAGGCTGCCGAATGTCACAGCCTGTCTGCTAGATGCTGGATTGTGTTCAAGGGGGGTGATTTGGTCTTTCATGGAATTCATGGCAGTTCAACTCTAATAATTGTCCAGGTGGTTGTAATATTCTAGGCTGATGGCATCTGACTGGTTGATTTTTATTCTAGAAGCAAATTAAAATTCCAGAGTTGGCCATTCCTAGACCAGCAGAATGAACAGGGAAATGTTGAAGGTCAGAGGTGGGTTGGGGGTGGGGGGATACAGTGAGCAGGTGATAGACTCCAGATCCCTCTCCTCTCCTTTCTGCTGCAGCCCCCTCGCCGACTCAGGCCTGGGCTATGTCATGCAGACTGTGTCACCGTGTTTATTAATTTTTCTGATTTACACGGAAGAACTTTTTCTCCATAGAACACGTGATGCTTGTCATTTGGGTTCTGCGTTGAGCCACTCTAATCTATAAAAGTCTGCTTCATTTAAAGCAATCATTTCCCAAACTCAGTGCAAGAATGCTCGACCCAGTGGGTCTATGAAAAAAAGAGTCTCCTTGGGATCCTTACCGCTAAGGAAATTGCTACCTTAATAAAAGTGAAAAGTAGGCACAGATATACATAAATAAAAGATACCTTTTTGAATTTGAATTTTTATTTATGTCTTTAAGTAATCTCTACACCCAACGTGGGGCTCAAACTCACAACTGCGAGATCAAGCATTCATTGCTTGCCTAACAGACTGAGCCAGCCAGGTGGCCTATAAAATACATTTTAAAAAATGTTTACTTATTTATTTTGAGAGAGAGAGAGAGCAAGAGAGAGCATGCACGAGCAAGTAAGGGACAGAGAGAGAGTCCACAGGAGGCCCTGTGCTGTCACCCCACGGTGACAGTGTGTGTGGGGGGGAGAGGTGAACTTGAACCTAAAAACTGAGAGATCATGACCTGACTGAAACCAAGATTCAGATGCTTAACTGTCTGAGCCATCCAAGTGCCTCAAAAGATACATTTTTTAAAAAGCTAAGTGACATCATGTTCCTTGCTGCAGGACTTCTCAGATACTTTGATAATGGGCACAGTAAATATTTATGGAAAAGCCATGGCGTCCAACGGTCCCTTAGCTATGGTCTGTGTGGTGGATAAAAGAAAACCATCAATTCTTCACCAATGCCCCCATTACCAGGTGGAGTCTAATTTACTTACCCTTGAATCTGGGACGGCTCCGTGACTTGTTTTGACCAGTAGGTTGTGGTATAAGTGATCCTGTAATTTCATGGCTGTGCTTACAAGATCTGCCACCTGACCACCATGTTGAGGAAGGTCAAGCAGCCTCATGGAAACACCTACGTGGATGAGAACTAAGCCAGCCATGTGATTAAGGCCACATTGGAACTTCCAGCCATGTCAGCACCCCAGCCGATATCACAGGAAGCAGAAGATCCCTCTCGCCAATCAACGGAATTGTGAGAAATAAGAAGTTGCTGTTATTTTAAGACACTGAATTTTGAGGTGGTTTCTTATACACAAGAAATAACTGAAATACTCTGCCTCTCCTTCCGTGTTTTCTTCTATCATAACACGCAGAGTTTTGCACAACTTTCTTGCTTGTTTAATTTTCTTTCCTGGTAGAAGCTCTCAGATTGCAGCATCCGTATTTACTTTGTTTACCTCTGTATACTCCCACTGAGCCCAGGGACGGGCACAGACTTGACCTTCACTAAAGCAAGTTGAATGAATAAGCGTCTTTTGGAAGACAGTTTCCAAACACCAGCTTAGTGTACAGGCAGAATTAGGGGGCTGAGTAATGGCATAACAGAAGGCTCCTTCACTAAAGCAGAGATTAGCAAGGCTCCTTTAAATATTAAGGCTACATGATACATCAAAAATAGGATTCAATGCAAAAACCTCAAATTGCTGAAAATTCACTAGAAAATGAACTGGACCTAAAGGCAGTCAGGTAGTATTCACATCAGAAA
The DNA here is from genome assembly GCA_017311185.1 of Proteles cristata cristata. Classification (NCBI taxonomy): domain Eukaryota; kingdom Metazoa; phylum Chordata; class Mammalia; order Carnivora; family Hyaenidae; genus Proteles; species Proteles cristata. The sequence goes on along the minus strand of JAESUZ010003469.1, from coordinate 8,630 downwards.
TGACAAAACTCTTACTCACATGCCTTCCTTTTCATCCCTCTTAGGGGAAACCACATTCTGAGGCTATTGAGTATCACCACCAAGGTGTTTTTATTCCTTTAGTACATAGGTATATAAGTGGGAAAATCTGAAATCAACAACATATATGGTATTGCACGCCTCTTATCCATTTGCTTTTTAAAAAATATTTTGATTTAAAAATGTTTTGTAATGTTTATTTTTGAGAGAGAGATCGAGTGTGAGTGGGGGAGGGGCAGAGAGCAAGGGAGACATGGAATCTGAAGCAGGCTGCAGGCTCAGAGCTGTCAACACAGAGCCCGATGCGGGGCCTGAACTCACGAACTGTGAGATCATGATCTGAGCCGAAGTCGGACGCTCAACTGACTGAGCCACCCGGGTGCCCCAAATTGCTTTTTGTTTTCTTCACTCTGAGTGTTTGAAGGTTATCCATCCTACTATACACACACACACACACACACACACACACACACACACACACACACACACACACATATATAATTTCTTCATTTCAACTGAGGTAGATGCTTCCATTTTATGACTAAACATCAGCCTATTGTTTACTCTCCCACTGATGGATAGTTAAATTATTTCCATATTTATATGGTGAACCAGGCTGTAATGGACATCCTCATGTATGTCTCCCTGTGCGAGGTAAGAGTTCGGTTGTTGCCGTTTTCCAGGTGAGGCACTTGAGGCTCATAGCACTTAGGAGACTTGTCTGATGCCAACCTCATCAGGTTAGGGCCGGAATTCAGATGCAGACCATGCGCATCATTTGCTGCACTCAGCCTCTCGCAAGCCGGAAGGTCTTGCAGACAGGGGTGTACTGTTTGGAGGGGGATACGAGAAAGGAAGGAAGTCTCATGGTTGCTTCATGACATTGAGCTGAGACTTGCTGCAGTTTCCTGGTGCCGGTCACAGAGCAAAGACACTCCCGGAAACTTGATGATGTGAAGACCGTACAGGCTCGGCCACCACCAGTCACAGAATCAAGACTCAGATGTGCTACTTCCAAGCTGTGCAACATCGGGGCTGGGGCTTAACTTTTCTGAAGGTCGTCTCTACAGTGGGGGGTCTATCTCTCAGCACCTCGTAGACTGGTTGTGAGCTCAAGGAAACCAGTATGCAAGGAAGAACCTTGTGAATAAAATGTGCCACATTTGTGGACATCTAATTGGTTAAATCCATTGATGGACATTCAGAAAATGTCACTCGACAGTTTGTCTGATGGAATAGGTTGCATTTATGGTCAGATGTGCTCTGGCTGCATTGAGCAGGCAAAGCCTGAGGTCTGAGAGCAGGAAGGGGTGTGTTCTTTTCTTTTCTTTTTTTTTTTTTAAAGTTTATTTATTTATTTTAGAGAGAGAGAGAGAGAGAGAGAGAGCACACGTAGGGAAGGGGCAGAAAGAGAGGGAGAGAGAGAATCCCAAGCAGGCTCTGTGCTATTGGCGCAGAGCCTGATATGGGGTTCCAACTAATGAACTTTGAGATCATGACCTGAGATAAAACCAAGAGTTGGACGCTTAACTGTCTGAACCACCCTGGCGCCCCATGGAAGGGGTGTTTCCTTAGGGACTGGCAGCCTGGAGTTCTGTGAGGCATGAGCTGATAGCTCATACTTCAGGGACCTCTGGTCTGGCTTGTGATAGAACCCCGGTCCAGGCAGCATGGGAGTATCTAACTATGGGGATAAGTGGCCATGGTTCTGGGCTTTGTTCATGATCAGATGAATGTGGGTCCTTGTTTCTTAGCTTTTAGAGAGGGGCTTAAAGAAAATAAACACATTTGCCAATGATCTAGGTCTTGTGTTCTGGAATGTGTGAGAGGTGAGCTGGTAAATTAACAGAGGGGAAGAAGATACGTGCTAGGGATGCTGAAGTAGCAAGGGGAACTTGGGGGGCTGCATGTCTCCGGAGCCCCAAGGTATTTTGGGTTCTGCTGAACTTAGGGATAGGTGCTGTTTGGCGTGTGACAGCCATCCAGTGCCACCATGGTGACTTTTGCTCTTGCTTTCCTCCTGTTACTCTCTTCAGCATGCTACAAGGTGATCCTGAAGCCCCCGCCGTTCCCCCTTAGCTGAGTGCAGGAAGGGTTTAATGAGTCCCTCAGCTGCTTTATTTGTCTTATCAGAATGGACCTGGCCTTGGGTGGCTCCACGTGCATCCAACTCCTGCAGCAGCACTGTAATGTTAGACAGTCATCCCTCCCTCATTTAGCAGATGAAACTGTAAGGACCAGAGTGACAGAGAATCACTCAGGATCTCACAGTCACCAAACAGTACGAAGAATCAGCACCAGGTAGTGGTGCTTCTTTTTGCTCTTGGGTCAGACCGCCCACTCCTGCAGATGCTATCCAACATGCCCTTCACTGGGAACTGGCTCTTTCTGTCTTTGCCAATAGCCGGTGTTTTGGTGTCTCCCTGGGCAGGGTGAGGTCAGTTAGGGGTCAGACTGTGTTCTGAGGGCCCCTCCGAAGTCTGGCTAAGGAAAAAAGAGGTTTCTTGTCTACAGCTGCCTCCATCCCATTGGCCCGATTTGGAAAGGGCAATTGTTTATGTGTTGGGGGTCTCAAACCACTCACTCTGTCCAGCTTTTTCCTCCGACCAGAGATAGCAACAGTTGGTAATTCCTACCCAGAAGACTGTGTTGAGAATGAGGCTGAGGTAGATCTGCAATCCATTATTGCTGTCTGCCATGAGTACAGGCATGGGGAGTAGTGTGGTATGTGGTACGTGTGTTTATGTGCCTGCCTTCCTCCTTGCCCCCAAGTCTCCAGAGCTGTCTTGGGCGATGCAAAACTGGGCACATGCAGCCTTGCGGTGGTTGTTACAGAAGCCACCAGGAATTTCTTTATCAACCCCAGGGTGCATACTAAGCCGGCTATGCACCCCTCTTCCCTTTCTGCTCCCCCGTCGCCGAGCAGCTGACCCAGCTTCTGCTACTGAGATCCTGACTAATTGTCATCCCCTCCAAGCAGACCTTCACTGAACCTTGGAAGCAGAAAGGCTCAGAAACAAAAGCAAGAAATAAAAGAGCTGTCAGAAAGAACCTACATAGAGGCCTGAAGTTGTGTTTTCATAACTGAATAAATAACTCCTTGAGCAATAATTTGTTTGCAAGCTGTTAATTAGCAGCATAATTAATTTCTGCGGATTATAAATAACAGAGCACAAAGTGGCATTCCTGAGAGAACCAATGAAAAATTACCTAAACCATTTTATGATCCAAAAATAGTTCACAATGTAACAGATTTAAATGAGCTTGAGAATCTGGATGGTGCCACTTTCTTTTTCCTATCGGTTAAGAAAATAATAAGAGAAAGAGAGGAAAAAAATTCCCAGAAAACTCAACAGCTATGAGCTTGTGTCTGAAGTCAGAAATTTATTGGCAAAAAGCAGAGTTTCATTAATCACTGTGTTCTCTCTTATGCCTGGCACGTCAAGAAGGAAAAAAAAATTCTGTTTATCTCTGCTTCAAACAAACAGCCGAATAAATAGATTATTCCCAACAGAAAGGTTTTCCCTATGCTTTAATCTCAGTGCAATCATTCACTGCTCTAAATGAGCAGTTACTTAAAATGTTAAGAAAGGATGCTAATTAGTTCAAGGAAATCCCTGCCAAGTATTTAATTTTCAGAAAGCAAAATAAAGATAGGGAAGACCTTTCAACCTTCTGCAACCTGAAGCCATTGTTTCCTATCACATCACTGGCCTTGAGCGTCTTCCTAGTTTTAGCATCTGCACTATGGAATGCCAGCTGAGTGGAATGAGATCATCTCCAAGTTTAGAAACTCGGAGGTCAGCGTATACTTGAAGTTTGAAAGGAAAGATCCTTAACTTTATTTAAAACCCGAGTTATTTTCCAAAAGGATTTGAAGGGACCTACCAAAGACAAAGTATTTTTAAAAAGTGATAAAATTAATTCAGGAAAGACTGAAGTGGATGGAGGCTGGAAGGAAATTGACCTAAGAGGAATGAGATTGATATATCGGTAACAGCAGTCAGCAGATGCTATGGTTCGGCAGATTTAACTCTGAGCTTCCTAGTAGCCAAGGTGAGGAGGGCAATGGGGTGCTAAAGAGCTCTTCTTTTCTGAAAGGCAAAGGAATGCTAAAGTAGAATTGATGGCTGAGGCCTGGGCTCTCATACCAGGTGAATAGCGGTTCACGTTGACCTCTTCATATACAAACTCTGTGATCTGGGTAAGCTGCCTAACCTCCCCATGTTATTATTTTTTATTTAAAAAGAAAACAACCACAATTTTATCTGAAATCTTTTTAGAGCCATGAGGAGTTGTACGAATAGTACAGAGAGAGCTCTGTTGCCCTCTTTACCCAGCTTCCTCCAACGATAGCATATTAAATTCAATGGATTCAATTAGATTCAATTATCAATGTCAGGAAATGGACATTGATGTGACACGATTAATCAAATGACAGGCCTTATTCAGATTTTACCAGTCCCAGCTTTGGATTAAAAAAAATACATATGTATTATAATAATAATAGTAATAGTAATAATAATAGAGCTACAGGGTCTTGATAAAAACTACATGGCATAAAACATGTGACTCACTTAACTGGCCTCATCATACACACGCAATCAATGGTAACTACTACCTTCCTCTTTATTACTGTATACGGGTTAATGAGCAGAAGGTCATTAGCCATAGCAGCTACACGTCTCTTAGACACTAAACGTGTCTAATCTTTGGTTATCAGCGCAGCCTTCAGTGGGAAGAGATATATTTGCTCAAGTACGACAAGGCTTCCACCATAAAGAGGGTCCTTTTGAGACTATGTAAGTGCAGACTGGCACGTCTCATCAAGGTTCTGGTGGTAAAATGGAAAGAATCGAAGGATCTTCAGTTCTGTTTCAGGCGGTGGGTTTCTTTTCTGCTTCCCCAGCCACCCAGAAAGTAAGGGCTCCTTTCTCATCCCTCTGATATAAAAAGAACAAAATGCCTAATTATAGATAGTGCTTTTCTGAGATCCGAGCCAATGCTGTAGACGGACCGGGTATGAGTTCGCAGTTTCATTGTTTCCTCTTGTGTGTGTTTGAACATTTCTGCAGACGCTTGTGCTATTCTATTCGATTCCATTTGACATAGCTAAGCTCTTATTATACATGTGCATTTCATGGTGTTTGCTAGGCACTGCAGGAAGCACAAGATTGAAAAAGAGACAACTTTTACCCCCAAGGAGCTTATAATCTAGTGAGGATATGATCGACACGCACTTTAATAATATTATTCATCATTGAATTTCTGTATTGCTAGCTATTTTATTCAACTCTTGAGTAATACTGTATCAGGCTCAGTGAATAGACTATAAAGGAATATGTGCTTTAGAAGTTGTTGCCCTGAAGCTTCTAATCTTTTTGGAGGAAAAGGAAACACATTACTTATTCACTTAGTAAGTATTTATTGAGTGCATACTATGTAATTTTCTATGTGTTAAGGTTTAGCAATGAACCAGAAAAACAATATTTCTGCTCTCATGGAGTGTATCTTCCAGTAGAGGAAGAACATGGAAAATCAGGTAAACCAAGGAAGAAAACAGATTGAAGAGTAACTGGTGGAGGACAGGATGCGATTGGCAGGTAATGATCAAAGAAGACCCCTCTGCAAAAGCCACCCTTGATGGGACACCTTTAAGTTGGGGAGGATCCAATCGTGTGAAGTCGCAAGAGAGGTGGGAAATATGACAGACAGAGGGATCTACATATGCAAAGACCTGAGCGCAACCTTATGTGATATGATCATAATGCTTCGTGCAATGTCGGGACACAGTACTCACATGTGGACAGGCAGAAGTACCAATGAGCGTGCTTAGAAGGTCGAAGACAAAAGGTGGTTCTTAGGTGGTGAGAGTGAACGCCCCAGAAGGAGGAGATATTTAACTTGTCTTTGAAGATGAAATCCTCTGGATAGATGGAGAAAGGATGGCCTTTTCCTGAGAAATGCAATGAACGAAAAGCCCTTCTGTGAGAGGTCTTATTTGGGACAATGTGAAAGTGGGTTAGAAAAATGGTGAAGGCAATGATGGATGCTAGAGAACATCTATTACCATTATCGTCATCATTGTTATTATTACTTCTAATAGGAATTATTGCTATTCATTGCTTATTATTCTTAATATTAAAATATGCAACAAGATTGAACATTTATTAAAAGTTTACAATATGCCAAGGCCTTTGATAAATATTTCATCTTCACTGTCTCATTCTTGTCCACATTTCACTTTATAGTCCAAGAAATTGAGGGTCAGAGAAGTGAAGTAACTTGCCTGAGGTCACATAAGTAAAGGACAGAGCCAGGACATGAGCCCACGTCTGTCTGAATGCAAAGATCATTCTGTGTTACCTGAAAATGTTTTTTCATCATTTGCTGTTGAATGCGTTTCCCCAAACCACTCCCTCTGAGATCCCGAGGAACTGGCAAATGCTAACTAAATTTTACGGCACAGCAAAAGAGTACTGATTAGTTAGATAACTTTAGTACCGTCATCAGTGGCCATGACGTCCTTTCATATCTATGCCGTTATCGGGCCCTGTGGTGGTTGTGGTAGCAACAGGATATGTCATGGAGGGTTAAATGGTATCTGGTAGAGGAAATAGGTTGTACCAAGCTTCTGGCTTTCTTGCTTGGCTCCTTTTGTGATAAGGGCAATGCTTGGCTATGGTGGAAAAGCATGGTACTTCTCACTGATACTCTGTGGTCCTGGAGCAAGTTTTTCTGTGCCAAGCAAATGGTTCTTGTACATGGCTCAGGTTGTCAACTGACGAAGCATGGCAGATGCCTTTAAGAGTGCCATGCTTTTTGGGGGTGATCCAAAGTCGTAATGCTAAAGGAAAGTGTCTGATTCAAATGCAGAGGTAAGAAGAGCAAGATTGTGGCTTTCATCACATTGCACCCATGACCTAGTTAACACCACTTAGCCGCTGGCCACAACAATAGCCAAGATCTTGGCACTTTGTCATGTGTACCTGTGCTGTTGGCTGTAAAGGGCGCTGATCAAGAGAATAACTGATTCAGCACACTCACAGGACCTGAATTCTGTTCCAAGATAACATGTGCAAAGCTGCACGCACAGTGCTTCAACTGACATGGCACAAATGCACTCAATAAATTGAATTTCTTTTCCTTTTCCAACACTTGCCCTGCCCCACTCTCCCTGGCTCTGGGGCTTACTTCTTTTGTGCTATTAAACAACCCATTTCCCCCTCTGAACCCTCCCTTTATCATCTCCAGAAAAAGGTCAGCTCAGGGAGGCAAATTGTGTTAATTTCACATAGCAACTTGGATCTGGTTTTAAGGAGCTTTGAATACAGGAGAATTTTAGACCTGTGACCAGGCTCAAAAGGAAAGAGTTCTGTGATTGATTGGTGATGTCTGCCATGGATATAGGGAAAAAGAGTGTGTGTATGTATGCACATGCTATGTATCAACCTTGTTGGTTTCTAACTTTCTACCATGTTTAATGTTCTCTGATTATGTCTCAACAACCCATGTGGGATGAGTTGTATGTCTCAACAACTCTACTGGGGAGAGGATCGGTGAAATCAACTTTACCTTTAAGAGTAGCATGTGGATATATCAGCCTAGAGAATGTAAGAGAAATGCCAGGCTTGGCAGCTGTACAAGGGAGTGGGCCAGGCTCTCACAGTCATTACAGATCCTTTTCTCTCCTGAGACTCTGCTTCTTGCCAGCTGTGGGGACCACACAGGCAGCCTACCTTTTAGCTGTGCTGTGGAAAAGCAAAGGAGTGACGATCTGGTCCTCTGCACGGTGTGGGTGGTGAGATGCCCCCACCATGGTTAAAAGTGGTGAACAGCCTGGGAGGCACAGGAAGGGTGACCTTTATAAAGCTCTGATTCACTCCAGCCCTTGACTCGAAGTCTGGGCAATACAGCCTTATGTTGAGTCATTATTATTTAAAACTGCAGCCTCTTCTTTTCTCTTCATTATTTTCAGTTCACATTTTCCATTATGTTTTCCCATTTGGAATGAACAAAAGTTTATCTTCTCCACTGGCCTTTTGGGGGGTTCCCAATTCTTCCCAGGTATGTTCTGTGTGGGATGGGAGGGATGGGGAGGTTAGAGACTTCTGAGCAAGTCAACCAACTTTTTCATTCTTCTCCATACTGTGTTCCATTATCTGAGGGTAAAAGTTTGGATTCATAAAGACCTTCTTAGAGTATTATAGGTAGTAACCATTTTATAGCAAAGTGCTGATGTGACATTAACATATATATGTTATATATATGTTGCAGATTTTCCTAAAAGAGTACTGATCTTGCAATTTTGTAGATTGCATTTTGAGGACCATCAACTTAATACAACAGGTGAATAACTCAATAGAGTTACTTAGAGAAGAGGGAATCCAAATGGCCAATAAGCATATGAAAAGATGCATAAGCTCATGACCAGTCAGCAACATTTCTAATTAAAGAAATAATGCAAGCATTTTAAGTGTGTTATCACCCGGTCCTGGTGATGTGCCAAGGAAAAGGGGGAACTCACATTCAGAACTCCTTTCTTCTACATCCACGTCCATATTCACTTTGCTTCAGTCAGCACCTATCTTGTTGAGGTTCATCTGGTGGGT